>VYXB01010211.1:435148-455759 GCA_013397135.1 Pachyramphus minor | reverse complement strand
ATATATAGTATATCTATATATATGGATATATAGTATATTATATATATAAACTATATATATAAATTATATATAGTGTGTGTGGGTATATATATATAAAATATACTGTATATCCATATATATATGGATATATAGTATATATTATATATGGAGAGAGAGATATATATATGTGTGTGTGTGTGGAATAAAATTGCTTATGTATTAAAAAAGGTTTGTTTGTTCAGCCTGCTTTGGAGTCTAACCAAAAACGTTTAACATGAGAATTGTTCCATGACAAGTGCTGAAGTTTGGGTCATTTTTCGTGGCTTTTCTTTCCTACTGAATGTGTCTAGAACCATTCATGTCAGTTTGGCAAGAATGAGTTTAATTTTATGAGCATTTTTGAAGTTTCCTGAGCTTCTTTGTCTCTGTGTACAGCAGTTTATACTGCAATTCTGCAGCACACCCATTCTGGGTACTAGCTAGAGGAGAGCGTGTAAAAATTTTAATTTAATAGTTTTGCTGAGCAATCTTTGATGCATGACCACACTGAATTGAGAGGACAGAAACAAAATGTCATGAATGATACAGCTGAGTTTTGGGTTAGTTGGCTCTTGGGTTGTTGGGTCTTACTTCTCAACTCCATACTTCTTTCTGAGTTATGTTAAAAACCCCTAAGCTTCCTGCACTTGCTTTCCCCTCCAAAGGCTATGTGAAGAACTATGTGATGCCAAAAGCAATATTAGTTTTTGAAATCAGCTTTCAAGATGTGCTGAAAGTTGTGTAATCAGCACCTTACCTCTCAGAAAGACTGGTTGCTTTATTCTCCAACATCTCACAGGCATGCAGGGCATGGGAAAGTTGTTTTTTTCGGATACTCGAGAGACTTGACTAGAGAATTATATGGTCTGGAAGCATATCAAAAGTTTCTCCACCCTAGGTTAAAAGTTAGGCCCATCTTGACATTAGTCTTTCTCCAGGCTACAATAATATTTTTTGGGGAAAAAAATGAGTCAAAAGAAACTTAAAAACATCATCATAACTAGAAGAATACAGTAGATAAATGCTAAATAAGGTTATAATTTTTGCTGAAACATGAGGCAAAAGCTGTCGTAATATAGTGAGAAGCACTGGAAAAGAAATGTGCACAAATGGGGAGTGAGCTGTTGGCAGTACTGCCTTATCCACAGGAGAGCTGTGACCCAGCATAAGGGCTTCCAGGTGATCAGAAGTCATGTCTTGTGCTCTCAGCTTCAAAACCACGTAACCTCTAGAGACTACAACACTGCTGTGTTAAAGTAAATGTGCATTGAAAAAGCCCCTTAGCATGACATGGTCATGTTTTTACCTGCATTTGGTGCTTAGAAACAGGAGTGGGTTACCACAAGGCCCTTACTGAGAGTGTACAGTGGTACAATTTCTGGTTACTTCAGAGCACCAGGCAGACACTGTGGGAGTCTAGAAGCTGCTTCAGATGTTGTTCAGCTTTCCTCGCTGCAGACGCTGCAACCTTGCTGCTCTGAGCAGCAAATGGGCAGTGGATGTCAGTACCCACTTCATCACCTTGGTGTGTGTGAACCAGATCTCTGACTCTCGGAGAAGTGGCTTCCTTTTAGATGGTTTAAATAATATTTGGGTTTAGATGACATTTACTGAAGCATCTCGAATGCCATATTAGATAGGTCATTTGGGACTCTGCATGTGTAAGCAACTTGTCTCACCTTTCCAGCAGCTGCCTAAGCAAGTTTTGTGACTAAACATTGTATGTTTTGGACTGTGGTTCCACAGTGCAAGTGGTTTGGCAGCAGTGCTGGATGGACGAGTTCCTGGTCCTGGCACTGTGCTTAGGACAGTGTAACTGGTGCAGAAGTTGGGAGACAGCTCTTGGCCATTGGCACACCAGGCTTATGAATTGCTGAACACATTTCACAGTGTGATATACATAGCAGAATAATTACTGAGCGGTCAAACATGACTTGAAAACATCTGTTTTTTCAGCAAAGAATACTCCTCCTGTTGCATGGTTGTTCATAAAAGGCTGGCCCACTCTCCCCAGGAATTGAGTTGGGGTTTGGTAGGACAACCAGGAAAGCAGTGTTGGTGCTGAAACACACTCAGCTGTAACCATATCCTGCTCCCAGACCCTGGAGCTCACACCAAGACAATGTTTGTGCAGAGCAATGTATTGTTCGTTATTCTCAATAATAAACTCCTCAGTCTCCAGAGAAGTAGAACACTCTGGAGTAGGCCTGGAGATTTGGACTCGAGGGTCCTGAAGGAAGAAACAGAGATCATCCATTCAGATTATATGATAAGGGGCAATACCACCATTTATTTCTGCTGAGATCCCCTCTTTGTAAATGGTTAAGTAAACAACTCAGAGAACTGCTGGCCACTTTGTCTTGCTTCAATATCTAGCATAGCAGAAAGCAAATAAAGAGATTCTTCTGTAAATGGTCAGATGTTACGTACTGTGGAGAACGTGGATTTTTAGAAAACAGAGCAAAATGTGCAAAGCTTGTATATTTTTGAAGCAATCACAAGCTTTTTAGTAAGGTAGCTGATAGGAAATTCGGGGCTGATACCATCAAATTGAAACTAAGCTTAGGAATTAATGACGACAGTTATGCAAATATCTTTGTGTCAAGGGTAAATCTGCATTTAATTTTGTTTACATTTTGCTTTCATGAATGATCTGGAATTTGAAACTAGTTGATTATTGCAGTTTGTGGAAGATTACAGTTTCGGAGCACTGAAAATGCCTTGGACAGTTCTAGTAAAACCTGTGACTTCCAAGAGGAAATTCAATGTTGAAAAGTTATGTTGATGAGAGGGGAAAAAAGTCTCAAGCCAAACTTTTATCAATCAAAACCCATTAGGGAAAATATGTAAGATTGGTGAGAAAAAAAGAAAGGATTTGTGTCACCTATGGAGTTTGGTGTGCTGAAAACCACCTTAGTTCTTAGAGTTGGTCTGATTCTAAGGAAACTTTATTTTCTATGGAAAACCTGGTCTTCATTGAAACACAATATTATCTCAAAAAGTGCTCACCATACTAAAAAAAAAATCCCACTTTTTTGTCATTTTTACTAAATGTTGAGATATTCTATTGATAATTTACTTTAGGTGCTGGGACAGAAGCAAAATTTTTTGTGAAGGTAAAGGTTTTCCCCATCATCTCCCTGTCTTACTTTGCTTGCATGAACAAGATGTGTAATAGTGAGGAGAGCGCCAGGGAGGTGGAGATCCCATCTGTGATCAGGCATCCAAGAGGGCAGAATACCTCACTCTCTGGGCTTCAGTTGTCCCCTGCTGCAGGAATGCTGGGGAGGTCAAACAGCAATGTTAAAGCCTCCCCAGGTTTGGCAGCAAGGGGAAGGAGGATAATCAGGAGCACCTTCCTTCCTTGAACCTCCAAAATATGTGGAGAGTAAGCAGTCTCCAACCCCTATGCTCTTTGAAACTGTTTTCCCTGCAGTAAAGGGAAACTTGTGCAATTTTCTGCCTTCCCTTTGCCTTGCTGCCATGGGCTCCTGATGGAGAGAAATGTGTCTGTGCAAAACAAGGAGTAGAGCTGTGGTGTGCATTTGTGCAGCTTTTCTGAATCCTTAGCATTTAGACAGAAAAAATAGCTTTAAAGAGCAACAGGAAGACTTGAGTTCAGGTCCTTGTCTTCAGCAGACTACAAATTATCTGACTTGCAAACTTTGCAGTGTGGTGGGTTAAGGAAATGCCCTTTTGCTTCTGGACAACAAGCCTGAATAATCTAAATTTAGTGTCGAATTATAAAATTATCAAACAATTGTGTTTCCTTCCTAGTCCATGATCAAAAATGGCAGTGGCCAAGATGTGCATGGGTGTTGCACGGCCGAGCAGCAGTAAATGAGTGGGGCTCTGTGGGAGAATGAGCAGAGGCTTCTGTGACAAACCTTAGCACTTGGGAGGCGAGAGAGCGGAGAGGGTGGTGACAGTGGCGGAATGCAGGGACTGCTGCTGGCCTCTTACAGAAGGGCAGGGACAAGGCTGTTGCTTTGTGTTAACCTTTCAAAGCTGTGAGCATTTCTTAAGAGAGCCTATCTGCCTTTATGGCTAAATATAGGACTGCCTTTCTCCTTCCCAGTCAGTAAGTTTGCTCCGTGGGCTGTGGGTGCCAAAGCTGTCTGCAGACTCTATCCTTTCTATTCCTTCTGACCCCCCCATGCCTTCTGTGACCAGCTCTGTAACATGCCTGTGAATGCTTTGCTGTTCTTAATGTGCCTGCTGTTGTTCCTGGTGTGGAGCTTTCTCTAGGGAAGAAGCAGGGACTGTCTGCCCTGCAGTGGCTGTGTCTTAGGGAGGCAGGAGAGTGTCCAGCTGATCATGGGACTTGGGTGGGATTCAGGGTTCAAGAGGGAGTGCCTATCAAACTATGCTCTGCCTGGTTTTGGGACTCCCCATCTACCATAAACTAAAAATGAAAGTCAAAAGAGCGATTCTGCAGAAGGTCTTTCTCTCTGAATGAGAGTCTGTACATCAAATGACCACGCATTAACACAGACACATCTGAGCTGATTCCACACCAATCCTTTGTCTTCAGGTTCAGGAAAGCATCTTTCTTCCAGAGTACTCTTGAGCACCTGCTTTCCTTTGCAGATATGTTTTTATGGCATTATGGTTTCTTTCTAGGGTGAAAGGCTCGTTAATGTCTTTTGGAATGGGGACTCCAGTGAACAGCTGTACTGAAACCTCTGCCTACATCCCCTCCAGTGTAGTGAGACCTAATGGCCCCTTCTGCAGAGAAAGTTGATCCATCTAAACCTGAATCTTTATGCAAAAGCTTAAGCTAATAGGTGAAATTTAGCTCACTTTGAAATCTAAAATGTATTAATTTAAAAATCAATATTTCCTCATTGTATTTGTTCTTCTTTATCCTTTTAGTTAAAAATGTCATCTTTACTGATTTCATTTGGTCCAAAACCAACTCTCTTTGCAGCCATGGCGTTTTTCCTGCTCCGTATTCTTTTTGAAGACATTCAGCTTCATGGTTCTCCTTTTTTTGGTCCCCTTTTCAGGCTTTATCTTCCAAGCAACTCTTTACAGAGGAGTTCAGCATTTGTAAACTTTTGCTTTCCTGTGAGCGACTCAGTGATGACAGATGAGGTGCCGAACTCCTGTGAGATGGAGGTACATCCACATAAGAACTGACATACTGGCTGAGATGAAGAGGATCCCTGACACCCTCATGCTGTTTTCTGTGGTAGGCAGGAGTGATGATTAAAGGAAGTGTAGGCAAAAAATTAAGAAGTGTAAGACATAGGGTAGGTTTTCCTGTCCCTTGTGGGATTTAGGGTCTTGTGTATGATATACAGTATTCTACACTATAATCTGAGTGAGATTGTTTAATAGCCACTGGTGGGTGGGAACATGTCTATTCAGTTTTCAAACCCTTTTACCAATTTTCACTTCTGGCTCTAACAGTTGTTACAATGAATTCCATAATTGAATTATTTCCTGATGCTGATAGAGTGTGTCCTTTTGAAGAAAGGAAAAACAACAGGTAATGTCACCTTTTTTTGGAGTAATATGCCCTGAATATGCAGGGCTTGGAAAGAGCGGGTGTACAGTTGTACAAAAGGTTTAATTACTCTGGTTGAAGGATTTAGTTACTCCAGTTAAAGGCAACCTGCACTTCCCAACTCCCACTTCCCCTTCAAAAGCTATAGCAGTTGAGGGACCTCAGGGGTAGTTGATGTGACAGAAAATTCATCCCTAAGACTACTAACTTTCCTTTGGAGTAGAAACCATGCCACATATATACAAAACCAGGAGCATGCAGATGGACATGAGGAGAGCAGAGAGATGCAGGACCACTCCTCTGGTAGCAGCCCATCAACGGATGGGTTAAGCCCATCATGAATCTGTGCAGGGTCTCAATGGCAGGAGTGTTTGAAAAGTGTAGGACAGCACATACTCTTTGTCTAACTTGTCATATAGATATATCTTTTCAGGGCTTTCTCATCGAGAAACTTGTTTGGTTTTTTGCAGTCCACTATAAGACAAATTCCACCCTCAGTGTCATGGGCACAAGAGCCACCTAAGTTTGAATAGTTTGAACCACAAGAACGATGGACTTATTCCTATTGCGCTTGAGAAGGAGGAGCCTCTTAAATGTAGTTCTGCAATCTGTTTCCGTGACCTTATTTGGGGAAAAAAAAATCCCACCAGCTATGATAAAAATCATAGCTAGAAGTTTTCCTTCTCTCTATTACTGCTCTTCAGATCTTAAATTGAGATTTTCCATTACAGCAGGAGGCATTAATTTACTGCTGTTTTGTATAATGCACAGTGCTGATCTGCAATTGGCAGCACCTTTATGTTCCACTGCTGTAGGGAAGATGTAAGAATTTACTTGCAGACAAAGTGACACACACTGTCAAGTTCACTTAGGTAATTGGATTTAACTTCTGACTTTAAATCAAAAGAAGACTGATTCACTTAATTTCTTTTCCTTTGGATATATCTCATATTATTCAATTACAAGAATACCAATTTTGCCATAATGGTATTGTTCATTTAATAGTATTCAACTGAAAAAAAATGTGATAGTTAAAAACATGAAAAGATCCTGAGTCATGAAGTTCAGACCCTAAAGGATTGGCAGGTTCTAACAGAGATTTTTTTCTTGTATCTATTTACCAAATTGAGTCTTGATTTTTTAAAACTGAGGGAAGGGAATGTTTGAATCTCCCTTCCCCCATTTAAAAAGTCCACAAAGCTTTGTTAAGAAAATAAACAGAACAGCCTCCAGAAATACATGAGCTCCAGAGGAATGCTATGGCCCAGCTGCAGCTGAGGCTGAGGCGCATCGGTGGCTCCAGTTCACTGCAGACACAGCGTGCTCTCCTCCCTTCTGCTGAGAGCTGCCCTGCATGAGCTCTGGTTGGATTCCCACCATGTCTGTGTGCCATGACAGCCCTCAAGCAGCAGAACTAACATGTTCTTCTTAGCATGCATCAAGTGGGCACCAGGGTTCATGCACTGGTACCTCCTGCAGCATTTGCTGTGTTGTGGTACCTCTGGCAGAATCACACACTGCACAGTCCAAAGCAAAACAATCTGCTCATTGGATGGTATTTCGTAGGTGGATGCAGAGGAGCTGATAAAAGGTAATGACAGAGGGTGCAAAATTTCCTGTATGGCTTTCTGTCCAGTTGAAATAATGTGCCTGAGAGATGGCTGCTTTATCTGAGACCCTTAGCTGGACCTGAGGTCATCCTGGAGGTAGCAGGCATAGCTTTGATATGGCAGATACCACACCCAGAGGTGTGTAGCTTCCTATGCCTTTTCCATAAGAATCCCATAGTTACTGTTTCCATACTCAACCATACTTAAAACTATGTGAGTAGTTAGCTGCTACCTTGAATCACAGCCATTGTCTGCAGCCTGTGATTAAATAAAGAATAGAGGGAGATCTGTATTGCACTTTGAATGTTTCAAAATGTTTTTGAATTGAAGACAATACTGAGAGCTGATTTGCAAATCAGTAGGGCAACCACAGCAGTCTAAAAATGATCCCATTTATTGGAATAATACAGAAGGTAGACAGGCATATACAGGCACTGCCTTCTTAATCCCTCTAGGCTGATGGAACAGGTCACTGCAGCCCTCTGTTCATCACTGTACTGTGCTGGTAGGTCACAGAGGTACCAAGAGACCAGGATGTGTGAAAGTTGGATGCTTATGATTCAAGCAAGAAATCAGTCAAATCTTCTCCAGCTATCAGTGTTAACCATTCAAGAAAGCCAAGATGCTTTTGCTTAAAATTAAATAAGGAGCATCATAATCTTTTTTCTCTCTGAGGACCCATGGGATCAGTAATTTCTGTTAGAATAGTGATGATTTACCCAGGAACACAAAAGAACTTCTTGTGCTGGTACAGCTGGGAGCAGAGGGTACAGAGGGAGCAGAAGAGTCTGTCATGGGCGGTTTTTAGATATGACTTTGTTGTTCCGTATCTTTTGTTGGAGTGTTCTTCTGTAGAACACCACCAGGCCTGGGTATCATCATCAGCAAACTACTGCTGCCTGCCTTCTCATAAGTACCAACAAAAAGTGACAATCTACCTTTTTTCTGCTCGGACAACCTACCTGGGTCTCTCCCCATGTGAACATGGCTCTTCTTTTCTTTGGAATCTCTTGTGGGCTGTAGCCAGTCTCTCCAGTCCTCATGGAGCATTTCAAGTACCAAAATTACATCATAAGGCCAGCAGTGAAGTTGTGCTGGCACAGGGACTGATCCACATCCTTGGTTGTGAGTAGAACAAAGCCGACAGTGATTGCTCATGCATTGCTTGTTTGCAAAATTCAGTGGTGTCTCAGAGGGGAGCAGTGGGAGCTCCTGGCCATTGTGTGTTCATCTCTGAGAACTGCTCCAACAGGCATTGGAGCCTGCTCCAAAAGGCCCTTGAGTTGGGGGCATTAGGCACATGAAGGCTCCAGCTAATGATCAAGAATTTTGGTAATCCCTGTTGTATTGCCATATCACTTTCTTCATTCTTTATATGCTAATGGTACCTTTTCTCACATTTTCTGTCATAGAAAGCCTTAGCAAACTTAATTACAAACCTTTACCTGTAGTAAGCATATTGTATCTCCCTTTAGTGAAAAAAGAATGAATTGCTTTACAAATTTCAGCTTAGTAGCAATGGTGGATGGAGAGATGTTATAGATGAAACGAGATGCCCATTTCCCCATCTTGCTGCCAGGCCCATGGATACCTGAAGGGGAAGCTACAGATCCATTGATTCCTTGCTTCGATATCTGTCTTTGAGTACTTTGGAGTACTTTTGACTCTTTGAGTCTGAGTTTTATGGCTAAATTTTTACGCAATACTCCATTGAAAGAGCAACATTAAACTGAAATCTTAAATAAGAGATACTGCTTTGGCTATTGAGTTTACAAATTACAGCTTTATGAAAATTGGAGAACCCTGTTATTACAGACAGAGTGATATTCTAATAAAGCTGTTTTAGAAGGCCATAGCAATTTTAAATGGAAAAGGAAATAAAACGTATCCATTTGATCGCTGTAATTGCATCCGCATCAGCTACATGAATAAAAACTGACACTTCTAATTGGCTTTGCAATACAGGTCAAACTTTTCTATGGAACTGGAGTTAAAGGAGACATGAAGGAAAGGGAAAGCATGAAAGCTACTGGCTGGGACGGAGAAGGAAATACCCCAAACCCTTTTCCTTTTCTCCAGCTGTGTCATCTAGCTGTTTCTAACTCAAGAGACCAGAGCAGCAGACTGTGAAGCAGAGTGGTAAAAGAAATGAAAGAGTTAAAGTGAGTTGGAGAGAAGTAGGGACAGTCCAAATCTGTGGAAGGAAAACACTTCCCAAAATGGGTCAAAAATAACAAATACAAAATGTACTGAATGAACTTTTGTTTTTGCTTAAGATTAACTTAAATTTTTTAGAAGAGAAAAAAATACTTTCTCTAACAACACGAACCCTGTGTATATTTACCTGAGGCTTATAGAAATAGCTCATATGACAACTCTGGCTCCATAAACTCCTCCTAAGAAGCCTGGATCAGCAAAATTCAATCTGGAAGCTGTATATACATTTTTAAAAACTGTCTGAGGTTTCTAAGTTAACTAATAGAGTAATCTTTTGTTTGTAAAAACATATAACAGTTTTATAAGTTAATATTGAAGTCCATGGAAGTCAGTTTTCAGCATTCAGTGCTTTAGTTAACTTTAGATTTAATTCTACTGATAAAGAAATGCTGACTCAAGACCAGACACATAAAGTAAGGGCTATTTGTAAATATGTTTAATTATTTTTATATATTTTTTCTTTTTTACTCATGGGAGATTTTTCAGCAGTTTCATGCTTCAAGTAAATCTTAAGGAAGAAGTCAAAGCAAGCAGTCAGCTGCTCTAACACCAATCAAATAGTGCTTTTCTGCATGTTTTACTAATAGATGAACAGGCAATCCCATTTATAGAACATACTACATGTTGACAGAGTGCATTACTTCATTTTGCAGTATTGGCAATTTGAGATCTTAGCAAAACAATGCTGAGGTCGCTCTCATTCTGTATTGCCATCCTTGGAATGCAGCTTGGGTTTTCATTAACTCTGTCGCTACAAGGTACTGCAGATGGAGGCAAATTTTATAGGGGGGTGTTGTAATAAACATCAGAGAGCGGAAAGTTGTAAACGGCTTAAATTCTTTGCCCTGTGTGGATGAATTCCTTTCCCTTAACACTTTGATGTTCTCAGCATCTTGTGAACTCTTGGTCTAATTGGAGGTGAATGGGTGGATAGCCCGAAGGGCTTTGATACTTCCCAGCTGGTGTGTGGGGAGAAGTGGTCTCAAACTCTTGCACCCAGCGAATATATGCTTCAATATAAACAGTAAAAGTTTGGATATTCGGCCCAGCGCTTGGCTCGCAGCATTCTGGCTCTGCTTTAGGAGCACAAATCATTTACAGGATCAGTTCCAAGATTTCCCCTCGACTTTTCAATCAAGAGAGAAGGACAAAAAGTGGGGGAGGGGGAGGCGGGGAATAGCATGGCTCTCTCACTGCTGCATTATTCCTGCTTTCCCCTATGCTGGCTTCACTGAGATCACCAGTATTGTCAAGTTAGTGTAAAACTGCTGTGAATCTTTCCAAGGCCTTTCCTGTACTTACATTTTTTCGAGTCTTACCAGGACAATTAAAGCAATACAAGTCATTTGAGAAGAATTTAACTACAAAGGAACTGGGTGCCCTTATTGCAGAAGAAGAGCAGACTAGTGGGGGATTCTTTAGGAATAGCTGCAGTGCTTTCAATTCATAGCTTACCTTTTTTCCAAAACAATAGCCTGAGAGTAGGCCAGCATTTTTATACAATCCAGCCTTTCCCAAGCTATTTTGCCTAGGGGGATCTTCTCCTCCCAGATTAGTTTAAATGTCATTGCTTAGCAGCACTGTGGCTATACCACCTCTGGATCTCTGGATCTGGAAGGCTGTGGGCTGTGCTCTGCTTTCACCTTCCTCCCACCCCTGCAAAGGGAATAGCCGCAGTTTGGGATATACTAGAATAATTGCATCCAAGCTATGAGGGATTCAGTATACTTCTATCAGTAAAGGATCTTGTAGTTAAAAACAATACAGCCAATACAGCTCTGCAGTCAGAGAAATGCTTGGACGATGGTGTCTGTCTTATCTGAATTGTGCTTTCATGTTCCTCTTGTTTTTTTTAAATCACTTACTCAACAGTGCTTGCAGTCAGAGCTCCAGTTTCCAGGTAACAGGGAGCATCAGATGCCCAAGTGCTGGGTGATTTAACCTTTCACTGAATACAACTGGGAAGCAGTTTGAGCACTAACATAATATAACCCCTCAGTTAAACTCAGCTCTTCTGGCGTGAGGACTAATTTGTGGGAGTGGCATGCCATATTTACAGTGCAGCAGTCACATCTAGTGCAACTGTTGACCCAACTGCTGCAGGGGAGAACAAAAGTACAATAAATACACCTTTTGCTGAATGTTTACTAGGCTGTGTTTTCAGCAATGTGCGCTGCTAAGTACCGAGTTAGTCCAGGGATCCTCTTGGGTAAGGTACTAATCTGTTTTGCCTGGACATGTAAGACAGACCTTCTTGCAGTTCCTTTCCCCAAACTCCAACTTGTTTTGGTTTGTATTTTAGGAACATATGACAGTTGAAGCAGGTTATCCAGTCAGTTGGACTAAAGGTCTTTAACAGAGTCATTCCTATCTTTGTGTAGCCCAGCTTGTTGTAGGGCTCTGGACGTGGACGTTTCTGCAAAGGCAGCTTCTACAGGTGGGAACACAGAGTCAGTGTACTCATCTTGGTCTGGATATATGTGTTCAGCAGATCAAACGTGGCATCTGCTTTAGACTGCTGTGCTCCAAAGAGCTTTCAGCTCTACTGTCTGTAATGTGTAGAGGAGGTCTTCAGTGACTGTAACGGGGACCAAAATGCCCAACTCATGCATAGACACCGACAGGTAGCTGTCTGAATCTGAAGATGAGTCCCACCTGGAACACTTGGACATGGTTGTTATTGGTTGTTTTGTTTTTTCCTGACTACTTTACAGTGTTTTTAGACTTAGAATAAGAGTCATCCAAAGTGTTTAGAATTCGGCATTTCTCCATCTCCCCTTGAGTGCTGAAGTCAGTTCCCTCATATTCTCTCTCACTTGTCATGACAGGTCAGGGGAACTTTTATGCCTGAATAATTAGGTGATTGAAGTTTCTTACTACACAACAAATATGCTTTGATGCTTCTGCAGCCTCAAGGTGAAAACAACAATAAACTTATAGCCAGGGAAAATGATGCTCAAATAAAACTCATTACTGCTTGAAGCCCTCAGACTCCGTACAGTGAAATTGTAACCATACAGTGAAATTGTAACCATACCTGTTCTTCAGAGTAACACCAGACTGTGAATGTAAACTGCTAGAGCACACTGCAAAAATGCCTTGTTAACGAGGTGCACAGTCATATATACAAGTTCAAAATACCTCATAAGGAATTCATATTGCATATGATTCCATTTTATATATACAAAAGAAGAAACATTTCAAAAGCCATTAATCACGCTAATGAGTATGTCTCCAATGAAAAAAGTTGTTTTGCTGGATTTCAAATATTTCATTTGCAGCTCCTTGAATCCACTTCTAATCAATCCAGGAAAACTACCCCTGAGTTACAAGCAGGCTGCGTGAAGACTCTGGATTTATGGCTGTGAGAAAATCCTCCTGGGCTGTCCCACAGCCCAAGGTCTGGGACTGATTCAAGAGCATGTATCTTTGGTTAAGTCCATCCAGTGATCCAAATCCTGATACAGTGGTCCTGAAAATTCTTGGTTCCTATTTCTAGTGCAGGCTGCCTGGCATAGCTGCTCTGCAGCAGTTCCCGGGCTGTAGGGCAGGCTGCCTGCCAGGGCTTGGCACCACAGGAGATGGCGCGGCCCTGCAGCTTGTCAGTGCCAAGACCTCAGGGCGTCACAGGACTGTGGCAAATACTAATTCCGTAGTAATTCTCAGGCTGCCGTTCTAGCTTCCCAGGCTCCCTGCCCTGGAGCAGAGATGTACTGGGATGCCTCCCAGGGGCTGTCACTCCAAGGGCAGTTTGCATGAGTGCTCCCCCAGGGCTCAGAGAAAAGAGGAATTTTTGTCAGGCTCATTGCTAATCAAGCAGACTACTTCATGATTTGTCTTTTTCTGACTGAAAAACAAAGTATAAGAATTCATAGTTCACAAAAAGTTTGAAAATGTTGTCTTTAGAGTCAATCGAACGAAAGTCAAATTTTGAAAAGCAAAGTTCCTTCTCAGCTGGAGCACTAGCTTTTCAACCAGCTCCAGTGAATACTATGAATAATAATACCCTGACTCTTAATTTACAGTTGAAATCCAGAACAGAAGAATGTGAGGTCCATCTGCTTACACAATCCCCAAATTATTGACAACTACAAAAACATGATGTTTGTAACCACTTCACATATAGCCTGAAGTGTATTAAACAATGACTTCATTTGAAGAGGTTTGTTAACATTATGAATATTATTATTGTTGGTCACAAGAGGCTTGGTCTTGTTCCAGTCTTGAAATAATTACTTTTACACTGCAAAACTGGTTTATGAATTACAACATTAAATCAAAATGTACAGTAGTCACATTACTTCTTGGGAGGTTTATTGCGTAGTTATTGCTCTACAGACTAAATGAATTTTAACAATCCCATACTATTCGTGAAACAATTTTGAATAAACTTTCAGTTTTTGAAAGAGCCCTTTGTCCTCCTAAATTCTTGTCAAATACTCAGATGGTAAATTTAGATAGGAGCCCATGCGTCTGTCAGTTGTTGATAAGCATTATTCTTTCTAGTCAGAGCAAGTAAACATGTATCTGTAGCTGATTTGTTTCAAGTTAGTGGTTCTAATTTTTTTTTTTTATACAGCTGCAATTTCTACAAGTCATACGTAATGAAAGAAAATTGTGCTTTTCTCCCTCTCCTGTTCCTGGAAGATATTTATGGAAGAGGGATAATTGCTAGTGAGAGCTGAGCCGAGTAATGCAGTTTACCGTGAATGTAAGTTGCAAGGAGATAAACAAGGAATGAAATACATGGAGATCTACCCACTTTCAGGAACTAGAAAAATATTCCACTGAATTGTTATTTTTCCCAGATGTGTATAATTTACAGAGATGAGACTTCACTGAGATTTTTGGCTTGTATGCTTAAGTCCCTTAAGCTGTTTTGATACTCAGAGAGTCACAGAACTGAATTTATTCAGTCATAGAATATTCTGAGTTGGAAGGGACCCACAAGGATCTCAATCTGGAAGTTACATTTACTTCCCTTTTTTTCCCTCTTCTTTCCCCCCTTTACATTCTTCCCCTTATTCCTGTCTACCTTTTTGGCTTGTTCTGTGTCAGCAAGGAAAAACAAACGTTAAAAAAAAAATTAGGCCTGAAGCCCTGTCATTTATCTTCACATGAAACAGTGAGTGGTCCCATTTATTTAAATTGCAACCTCTAAGGAGAGAAAAAGATGGCAGGATAACTGGTAGTTTCTTCTGCAGCTTTAAAACCCAAATGAATTCTAGTGACCCACAGTGTAAATGCTAATGTTGTTGAAAAACTATTTTGTGCTATGTGCTAGGGTAATTTTTTTTATTTACAGGTTAGGAGTTTGGAGTTTTAGCTAAAAGATATTCTAGTGAATTTTCACTGATGCTGGCAATAAGAGACCAATGTGCAAATGTAAGGGATGCAAAGTAATTTAATCTTTTTCTAAACTATAGGTATTTTACTTTAAATTTCGTTGCATTAAATGCCGTTGCTGATACGTGATAGTGCAGTAATATGCACAATCACATACAGGACATCACTGACTTACAAATTATACAGTATATATACAGGAGCCTATAAATTAAAGAGTACAGTGAGTGATTTACTGAATGAAATAAATGTGAATGTGATAGCTAGAATTAAATGCCTGAGTAAAATTCTAGTAGCACACCAGTACTAGCAAACTTCTGGATGCTTGACAACATCTTTCACCTTAGGAAAAGGTTTCATAGAATCAGCTGGGTTGGAAAAGACCTCTGAGATCATGAAGTCCAACCCTTGATCCAGCAACACCGTGTTTACTAGACTATGGCACTAAGTGCCACATCCAATCTCATCTTAAAAACCTCCAGGGACGGAGAATCCACCACTTCCTGGGCAGCCCATTCCAATGTCTGATTACCCTCTCTGTAAAGAATTTCTTCCTAATATCCAACCTAAACCTCCCCTGGCACGGTGTAAGCCCGTGCCCTCTTGTCGTACTGCTGGTTGCCTGGGAGAAGAGACCAACCCCTACCTGGCTACAACCTCCTCTCAGGTGGTTGTAGAGACTGATGAGGTCTCTCCCCTGAGCCTCCTCTTCTCCAGGCTAAACAACCCCAGCTCCCTCAGCCTCTCCCCATAGGACTTATGCTCTAGTCCCTTCACCAGCCTCGTTGCTCTTCTCTGGACCTGCTCCAGCACCTCAATGTCCTTCCTGAACTGAGGGGCCCAGAACTGGACACAGCACTCCAGATGTGGCCTCACCAGTGCTGAGTACAGGGGAAGAATCACTTCCCTGCTGCTCCTGGCCACACTGTTCCTGATACAGACCAGGGTGCCATTGGCCTTCTTGGCCACCTGGGCACACTGCTGGCTCACGTTTCCCTTGTGATTGCTCCATGAGTTGTCCATTTCTCATATGGAGTGCTTACCAAAAGAGGTGGTTTTGGCCCTGGGGCATGTTGTTTTGATTCTCACCTTCCCCTAGGGCTACTTCTGTGTTTCTGCTGCTCCTTCCCAGCTGGTGCCTCATCAGGCAGCAGCAGCAGCTCCAGCAGCTCTGGCTGACAGCAAGCAAAGGGCATGGGGAACAGTGTAGGCCTCCTCTAGATGCTTACAGATGCCACTCCTAAGAAAAGCTGCTCCTCCTGCCCAGTACACAGCACAATTTACAGGTTTGAGTTAGTAACCTGCAGTCCACTTTGCCCTCGAGGGCTTCTCAGAGTTGGACCATGTGGGAACGTTCTGTAGGTGTGCACTCTCAGCCTGCACCACCTGGTTCAAGCACAAGATAGGTGTTTGACAGGATGCTTTGTACCTGCTCCCCAGGAATAAGGCACTAACTTCTTCCCCACAGCAGGAGCAACACTTGGGCAACAGCTCTCTGAGAGCAGTAACAGGGTCATGCCCTTCTACTGTGTTAGACCTCGTAAGGGCTTTCAGACATCTAGGAAATTACAGTGATCAAGTTCTTTATAAATAGGATTTCTTTTGTCTAAGAAGATTTACGTTACTGTTGTAAAGAAGCATCTCCACGAGTGAGAGGGCACTTCATTCTTCATGGGCATCAAGTACTATTTCCCTAAGCTCTGTTACAAACTGGAGAGAAACTATCAACATATTTTGATGGGTAGCAAATCAACACTTAAAAAGAAGTTCTGAACAAAAGATTTTTGCAGTGTATTATCTCTAAATTCTGATTCCTTAGTTTCTAGGATTTGTTTCTGAAGCTTTATGCGTTTGATATAGCCATCAGTAGGCTTTTCTCTCTCTTCTTTTTGAGAAATAGACTTAAACTGTAACTTGTAATGACCGAATGAACATTTGGCCAGAATAAGAAAAGTGCTAATTCCCCGAGGAAGAAGTGTGCTGCCAGCATCACTCTTGGCTCTGGTTCAGCAGCCACAGAGGCAAGTCTTTTCCAGATTTGGAGTTAGCTCAGTGTGGAAGCTGCATTCATGTGCTGTTAGAAAGGTCAAACACAACATGACCTTCATGCTTTCTTGAAGCGTTTTACCTGAAGATATCTATTGTGTTTTCACTTGACAGGTATGGTAGCCCCTGCTTTTTTCAATGAAAAGAACCAAGACACTGAGACTGTTAAGGACTTTTCTGACAGTCAAAGTGAGATTTAATAGCTGGGCTCCCAGGTGGGCTCCCCCTAACTTAACTGCAGATGCCTGAAGGGCAGCCACCTGACCTAATTCATAGGGGAGTCATGGACTCCCACCTGAATGAAGCAAGCCCTTCAATTTATGTGTCTTATTTTAGATGTTTATTTGGAACAACATGCATTGTCCACCAGATGTGCGGGTTTCTTCTTATGGAGCCCAGGGTGATAAGCTGAGATGGAGATTGTAGATGTTTATATTTAGGTGAGACAAATCCATTACTGCTGTAAGGACCATGCTGGCTGCCATCCCATTATAGGGTGGATTTGGACACTTTTTCCTACCTCATCTGATGTGACATCAGACAGCTTGAGTCACTAGTTCCAGGAGAAGTTTGTGGTAGAGAAGCAGAGAAGTCGCTTCTCTCTGGTTTCATAATTGTGTGCTGTCTGCAACTGTAAAACTAGTTTCCTTTGTTTAATAATAATTACTATTGAGAAAGCATTCCGTTCCCAGAGTAATACTGGAAAAACAAAACCTGGCTTCATTAACGATCAGGTAGGTAAAATTCAATTACCTACTTGTTTCCCAGCTGCTGTGTTGAAAGCAACTAAATTTTAGCTGAAATGTTGTTCATTTTTCTTTTCTGTTGTCAACAACAAATGATAAATAGAATAGGAGGGAAGTTGTTACTGTAATCTATCTTTGCATGTGTAAAACACACATTCCAGCTCCTTAAAGCTGTGTAAGGAGCAACCACAATGGGAACCATGGAAAGCATTAATAAAAATGCAAGGAAGCAGTACCTCATACAATAGAAAATATTTAAAATTAGTTCCAGAATTTTTTTCCAGCTTCTATTGTTTTTTCTTGATTAAGTTGCCTTGGAGTGAATATGCAGGAAATTAACTGCTATGCTTCATATCATCTGTTAAGAGAAGCTGACCCGGAAGGCTTTTACTTCCCAAAGTAAGCTGCATGTATTCCTTGGGTTACGATTATCAGGTAAGTAAAGGAGGAAGGAAGTTTGGAAGGAACATAGGAGAGGAATCATAAATGAATCATAAGTGAATCAGGATGTAATGTGAAAGGGTAAAAGGTAATCAGAACAGTGAGAAAGATCTGTGTGCTAATCCTAGGTGCTAAGTGGCTTAGAAGAGGGAGGCATGATTGCAGGCAACTGAGTCCTACAGCTCAGTGTTTTACTGCTCACTGCAGACTGGAGTGTGCTCCAAATCTGGTGCAATTTGAAGTCAGGTAGACTCCTTGGCCATCATAAATACAGTGTAAGCAAGCTTTCCAGTCACAGCCACAACAGCTTGTGTTCAAAATCCAGAAAGCTTGTGGTTTGAGGTCTGGCCTTTGAAAACACCTTCTGTAATCAGCAATTAGTTTTAAATTCTGTTACTAGGTACACAAAAATCTTGAACTCTACTGTAGAATTTCTGATAGCTGCAACTTAACAAGTTATTTAAGATTTTATACATGAAGACACTTAAAAAATATTTTCTCCCTATTTTTTATGTTATATGTACAGAACAAAACTGAATCTAATAAGCCTGTGTTTTTCTGGGTTGATACCCCCCCAAACTGTATGTTTCTGCCTATAACTCTTTCCTTCTCATTGTAAAAAGTTCAACTACAGTTTCCTGATTGTGTATTCTTTATTTTTAATCTTAGCTGTGCCAGTGTAAGAACCTGTTACTATTGCAAAGCACTTCCATGCATGCACATCTTCTGCCCCCAGTATCCTACTCCCAACTAGACATCCTCCAGCTTTCCTTTGTGCTAGGTCTGGCACTCATCTGCTCCCTCAAAGGACTGATTCAGCCTGCTAAATGGAAAGGAAGTTATGTGCTCCATTTGCTATATTGGTTTGTGAGAGGCACGGAGGCAGAGGGAAGGGAGGTGGTGGCAGCATGCAGCTGGGAGTTGGGAATGAAGAGGGTTAATAGGAGCCAGATTCTCCTTTTCACTGGCAATGAGTTTCTAGGCCAAAGGAGTTTGACCCGCAAAACTTCACCTTTCGTCCTTCCCCTCTCTGGCTTCTCCCTCCAGGGCATTCTTCACCTTCCTGGCTTTGTGGTTTTCTCCCTTTTCCTGAATTACTCTATTTCCTCAAAGTTTTGCATCTCTCCCTTTGCTGGTTTGCTTCTTCTCTACCTTCCAGTAGGAGGTTTCTGCTCTCCTCCATACTATTCTCTTCACTTGGGGTGTTTATTAGAAACGACCCCCCTATTTTAATTCTTTTGTGATTTTTAGCATTTCCTTTTGCATTTATGGTGGTCAGAAGAAGGTGGTGATGCTATAGAGCTTGAAGGTAGAAATCCTGCGAACCTCTTCCCAAACTTGTTCACCTTCTTTCTGTGGTGAAACTTGCAGAGCAGAGGAAAAGCGATAGGGAATCAGAGCATGTGATATACGTAGAGTTCTCTGGGTGAAAACATCTCCTTGAAATAAAAAGCAGAAATTTTGGAGGGAAAACCGGCCACTCAGATCCCATTATTTTTGTCAAACTTTTTTTCTGCCTGCCTGGAGATCCTGATGATTTGTAATGTTTGATATGTAAGGTTTCTTTTTGTTGGGTGCTACTTTCCAATACATGCTCTGCAGCTGCTCAAGTATCTACCCTGCCTTGTTTTCCAGGAATGGGAGTAGCACAGATTGTTCACCCGAGAGACAAAAATGGACTTTATTGGTAAATTCAGATACTGTGTTCTTTGTTCATGCCAAGTTGACTGTCCATGGGAATACTTAAAAGATGATTTCCTTTGCATTAGGAATTAAGATCCATGAAAGATCCATAACTGGAAGCTTGTTGAGTACAGAACATCATCATCAGAGCACATAAAAACTTTGGCTCAATTGATTTATCCTTCCAGCATGTATTTTGAGTTATTTTACACATTTTTTTCCCTAAATAATTTTTCCCACTAAAGTACTATGTTACCTTTGTTTAGAGATAATGCAATGACCTGGTAACATGTTTGCCTAGATTGTAGGTCGGAAACAGAAAAACTCATTAATTACATATATGTCATGCAGCACTAGAATAAAGCTACTTCCTCAGAGAACAACTGAGAGTAACTGGAGGAGTTACTGTGCTAATGAAGATCAGTGCAGAGCATTGAAAAACGATTAAAAAAGTGAAAGAAGGCTCAAGACATCATGTAGACTGTCCTAGGCTCTGCTGAGGCCGTGCCTAACTGATGGAGGTTTTTAAACACTTCCAATGATGGAGATACCATAATCTCCCCAGCCAAGTCACACAGAAATCACTACTAATCATAACACAGCAGAGTGCAACTTTCCTTCCACGGATTTGTTTGATCTACCGTTTGTGTAAAGACACATTCATAAAATAAGAAAGAGGCCATGACATAGCATTTCACTCTTCAAAGTCTACAGCATTAAAGAATCGTGAGCCAGTCCACCCAAAGCACATGTTACAAAAACACGAACAGGAAAAGTTATGTTTTATTTGTCCCTGTCTCCTTCACCTTTAGGTCCTCGCCTCCAGGTGTTGCCAGGGGCCGGCATGGGCTGGCCCGATGTTTTGCCCCGGGACTAGGGGACAGGGCGGCTGGAGCCGCCGCTCCCGAGCGGTCGGGGGCTCGGGACAGCGCCTCCAAGGGGCGCCTCTCCCGGCGGGATCTCGGGGACCGCCCGGGACGGCCACAGCCCGGAAA
>VYXB01010211.1:383807-435116 GCA_013397135.1 Pachyramphus minor | reverse complement strand
CCCCCCCCCTCGGCGCCCCGGGACCCCCGCCGGTCACGCCGCAGGTGCGGCGGGAGAGCGGCCCCGCCGCCGGGCGGCCCCGCCTGGGCGGGAGAACCGAAACCGCCCCCCTCCAGCGGCGTGGGACCCGCCTCCTCCCGCTGCCGCCCCGCGCTGCCGAGGGGCTGCAGGCTCCCGCGGCGGGGAGGGGACAGTCGGGGGCGGGGTGCGGGCAGGAGTGGCGAGGANGGGGGGAAGCGTCCGCCCGCCCGTCCGTCTGTCTGTCTGTGCGCACAGGCGCGGGGCCGGGGGTCTGGGTTAGCGTGGCCGCAGTCCTGCCCGGCGAGGATTCCGCGCCCAGCGCGATGCGCTCAGCCTGTAGGCAGGGCGCCGAGCTGGAGGCTTTGCTACGTGGGAGTGTCGCGATGACATAAAAATACTCTNATAAAAATACTCTTTTTTTCTTTTTTTTTTTGGAATTAATAGAAATGAGGGCAGCGCGATGCCAGCCGCGGGGCAGTCGGACCGCAGCCCGCGGGAGCGGTGGCGGTGCAGCGGGACACTCGGGGGGGTCCCGGGAATCCCTTGTCCGGCCCTGGCTGGTCGCTTGTGTCCCCCGGGAGCTGGGGCTGAGCCCCAACACGGGGAGTGCTCCTGGTGCCTGGATCCGGCACTGCGTTTGAGATAGTAACACCATACTTTATTCCATTTCCTTCACGAGAGCTGTTGAGAAGCCGCTGCACTTCCACCAGCCTTATTAGGAGCATTTTCTCGTTTGCTCGGGCAGAAAAAAAAAAAAAAAAAAAAGCAAGCCGCGTAAAAACAACCAGCTGCCTCCTCTCCTGAAGTCATAAATAAACGCCAGTACGAGTAATAGCATGCGAGGGCTGGTGCCGCTCTCATTTGCACCCCTGTCAATGATGAATAATTTTATTGCTGTTGTTAAAAGTTGTGTGGGAATTGTCAGTTAGAGCAGGCTTTCTTCTCTGGTCCTGGGAGCCTGTATACCAGCTGCTGGAATTGCAGGATTGGGTTGATAAGTGTATCACTTACGGGATATGCTGCAATGGGCTTTTTTCCACTTGCTTCACTTTGATTCTTTCGGTATTGGACATTAAATTAAGCGTCTTTTTATGCCTTTTTTTTTTTTAAACTTGTGTGAACAATTTGAAAGAGATTGATTTTTTTTTTTTTTTTTTGGTGGGGGGTCTAATGTCTGTCTTTGTACATACTCTTGTGCACACTCAACTGTAGTGGTTTGTGCATTCAGCTGCTGTAATGATATGACAGCTTTTAGAGGTAATGGCATGTCAGCTAAATTAATTAATAGAAGCAAACACATTTGGCATCATGTATGAGTAGTGATAGTGATTTCACCGGGAATCTAGTTATCATACATCACTGAATTGGAACCACTTCTTTTAATAGGGTCATTGCCCCATTTGTATTTAGACGCGCAGGAGAGCAGTGCCAGTCACGTCACATGCTAGCTCCATGAAACGTTTATTACTTCCTGTGATTGTGCTTGTCAGTCTGCCATTAACTACTAGTTACAAACACATTATTGTTTCTGTCAATGGGATATCAGTCAGTTTTTATGCCCAGAGCCAGCAGCAGATAGTGCATTAAGTTCAGGACAGCAGGCATGCAAGGGGACAAGCAGGTTGGCCAACCATCTTGGAGGACCATTACCCTTGTTACAGAGCCACTGCTATTTGGTTGCTGTATGTTGCAGCACAAGATAAACTGTGCACCTAAGAATAATACTTTAAAATACTCTTTTACTATTTTAAGATATATTTCAGTAATAAAATGACAACACTAGGAGGTAAGTGATGTTTATGGATTATGTTACTGTTTTGGAGTATTTGTATTCTCCAAACTATGATTTTTGAGAATAGGCATCTGGATGCTCTGCATTATCCATACATAGGCTTAATGTGAAGTCTGTGGTAAACCTAGTGGAAAACAAATGGTTGTTGACCTGATGATAAATTCAGACTGTAGAGCTTTCTTGTATTGAGGTCTTATTAATTACTGCTTAACTGTAACTTAGTACCATTCGTTTCAAGTAATTGCGTGGTATAAATACAAATCAAGTTCTTGGATTGTTTTGATAACTGTGAAATAAAAATTATGCAGTGTTATAGCATTTAATAGCAATTAATTTATTGGCAGAAGAAATTATAGTGATTTATGTGGTGGGCTTCTCTTCTGCTTTTTAGGACTGATAATTAAAGTGCATAAGGAAGTATCTGCATTATCATCTTGGTTCTGATTATCATTGTGCTTTTGAAGGAAGTGTTCCAGTCTTCCCGAGTTGTGTGCCATGCTTTATTTCTTGGAGCATGGGAAACAGCACCTCTTCAGGTCACGCTGATCTGGGGGATGTGCTCATGATGCTTCCCAGTGCCTGGAGGGTATTTGAGCTTTAGGACCAAGCTGGAATCAGCTTGAATATAAACTTGGAAAATTCATTTTGCTTGGATATTAGATCCTCTATACC
The DNA here is from genome assembly GCA_013397135.1 of Pachyramphus minor. Classification (NCBI taxonomy): domain Eukaryota; kingdom Metazoa; phylum Chordata; class Aves; order Passeriformes; family Tyrannidae; genus Pachyramphus; species Pachyramphus minor. The sequence continues at coordinate 432,631 of VYXB01010211.1, read as the reverse complement.
AGCTCCTTATCTCAGCAATGTGCTGCTTCCAGTACAACACGACAATGTAGCCATAAATCAACAGGGATGCCATTGTGGTTGTGAGGCTCCATAGTGTGTTTGCAAGCATAGCTCAAACAAACACAGAATTAATAACTTAAGACCGTTATGTCAGTGCGGATGATCACATCACCTATAGCGCGTTTGATCCAGCATATGTTAAGTGTGAGTGGGCTGACTGATAATTATGTCACGGTTCCACTTGGAACTTGGCATTGGTGTTGACTCACCAAAGAGCTCCAGCAGGCAAAGAGGTAATTTTAATGAGCTGAAACATTGTTTTCAGTGAAAAGTAAGTTAAAAGAAACCAGCCTGTTGGAAATGACTACAAGTATCTTATTAAACGAGAGTAGGTGTAAAAAACCTAACACCCTCTTGCATTGGGTCAGAGAACAAATATTTTCCTCGTATCTTTTCACTATTTCAAAGACCTCCTCTCCCTTTCTCATATATTTGTATAACACCTCTATTAAAATTTACAGGAAGGTAAATATCATCTCATTCTTGCTGTATGCTGCCTGGCATTTTTAGACATGAGTTAGTTTTACTTGCCCACTAATCATCCAGCTGAATTCACTCTGTTTTAGAAGCTCTTTTTGGTATTGTGGCTTTTGTAACTGATTCTAAGACCTCCAAATGTTCCAAGAACAGTTTTCAAATAATTTCATTAAAAGGGTGGTCACCTTCCTGACTTGGGATTTCTTCCTGTTGGTTGCTTAATTCTTCTCACTTCCCCCCCCAGTCCCTCCCCCCAATCTTAGCAGCTGTTATGAGGGAACTAAAAGCTGCTTCATGTATTTTGGCTAAAACACCAGAAGGCGATATTGTACTTACTTTAAGAGATCCATTGGTTACTTGAAATATAGAGTTTTTGTTACGTATGTGACAAAAAGACTCAAAATAGCCTCAGCTGTTGCCCAGTCAACTGGCCCCTCAGTGGTTCAAAGCAGGAAGCCTGGAGTATGATCTGGTTTGGATATAGCCATCTTAATCTTAGTGGAGTATCTTTGGTCTTGTTTTGTCTTGAAACATTTACCAGAAAAGATTTCCCTGAGGGGGAAGGACGTTTTGCCCTGATGAGGAAACTCTGGCTGTCTTTAACCAGGGAATATGAGAAAATGGGGAGGAGCTGGGATTTAGAAGTGGCTGCCATGATCTGTGGGGTACCTTGGGGGATTCATCTGAGGAGATGTGACTTTTTCTTGGAGCCAGAAATTGGGAGTTTTGGCAGCCGGAGCAGAGGGGATGTGTGGGTCTCTAGAGGACACAACTTAGAATTGGTTTAAGTGTCTGAATCTATTACTGATAATGAGATCACCTCAATTCAGACATTGGGGAGTACTTTGAGAAAAGAAGGGTTTTTTTCCCTGCCTCCAGCAGTATTTGGGGCACTGTCTTATGCATTGACTCAACCTGCTCCTAGCTGACCTCTTGCTGGGGTAGTGGGCAGACTTACTGTTCCCTCTTACTGTCTTAAATCTGTCAGTCTGTGTGGAAGGATGGAGGAAACAAAAGAAACAGTTTGCAAGGGAAATTGTGACACTCGTGAACCTCAGAATGCTTTCTGGAGCACAGAGGGAATAAAAAGAAGGATAATAGACATTTTCCTCCAATATTCTAGTTGTAGTAATGCTAATTGTTGGTCATGACGGTGAGATTAGAATAATCCAAAGTGAAATAGCTATATTTGTGGTGATGCTGTAAAACTCTAAGCTGGAACTGTAAAAATCTCCTTGTGAGAAGGACCCAAGCACTAACATCCTCCTGTGGCTTGCTTGGGTTTTGCAAGAATTCACTTTTAAAGAGAATTGCTTGCCTTTCTGATTTCCAGACACGTTGCCTCATGACTTGAGCCTTCAGCCACTCACAGATCTTAACAAAATTACATAGCCCAAGCAGACCACATTAGTTACTGTGATTGTAGGAGATCCTACAAGTAATTTATCTTACCAGATTAATAAGTATGCTGGTTTCACCTAGACCATTGGACCAGTTTCTCTCTCTTCCCAATGGACTTGCCAGCAAGAAACAGCTCAGGAGCAGACTGGATCAATGTATATTCAGATCAATCATAATGTATTTTTGTACTTAGGTTTGGTGAGGTGGAGGGCAGGCTGTGGGCTTGAGAATAAATTCTTGCCAACCAGAAAAACTAACTTAATCATCTCTGCTTCGCAGAAGGTAGCTGCTTATTTTCTCCTATTCTGAATAATCAAAAGCAGAGTTAACTTTTCTGAAAAAATTAAATTGTTCTGTAGGTGTTGCTTTCAAATTAGGAAATTGTGAAAAATAAATTTAAACTGATCAAATAAGCAAGCTTATCTTTACAGGAGAAACAATTAGCAGTAGAGGAATGGTTAAATGTCAAATTTCTGGCATCCGACTCTCGGATTTTATTCATCAAGCACTTATGCTAACCTCTTGGACATTGGATGTTTTGGAAAGAGGAATATGATTTCTGATCACTGTTGAGCCCATTCTTCATTTGGGTGAAATTCCCAATGACAGTGATGATTCATGCTTACACTCTTGCAACATTTGAAAGTACTTCTATTGCTAATCTCTAAAGAGCATTTATAAATATAGGAAACAAGCACTCTTTGTCACTCAATAGTGAACAACAAGGGCAAGCTTTGATTGGGATTGATGGAATCTGAAGTGAGTCCAGCTGTTTTTTATCTGCTGTGCAAAGTGGCCGTGAGTTAACACCGGAGAGCTGGAATCAGGGGAATACAGGAAGCGAAGAGCTCGTGTGTGTGTGTCACAGGCTTTTAAAAAGTTGCAGGAAGTAGATTTCCATTCTGATCAGGTTCTATTTTTTTACAGCTCTTGAACTCTTGATGTATTCCTGGAGCTGTTCACATGTGGATATGAATGGTCTTCCTCTCATGTGTGCAGGAGAAAGATGGGGGCAGATACATGTTGAGTTTGCCCGATCTTGCTAAGTTAGCTGCAGAGCCAAACTGATGTGGTTGTATTAGTCTGCTACCAGATGCTGTGCAGGAAAAGAGGTGGCCTAAAACATGGAGGAAGTGGACACCTGTGTATAAAAAGCAGGAGGTAAAGCTTCCCGTTTATTCATTTTCTCTGTCTGTCTTTACATAGCATAATTGATCCCTGCAAAGCAATTACAGTTCTTGTAATAGTACTTACAAAGATGCTGTTTAATAAAGCTCTCTTGAGTGGACCTTCAGGGTTTCTCTTCAGAGGGGCACACAGCCATCAGGCTCAGATGTGGTGGTGTGTTTTGCCGGGACAGTTTATGCTGATGCTGCTTCTCTAGGAGAAGATTTCATCATCTGGCAGTAGTCCTTCATAAAGCTGCTGGGTGGATGAGGTTTTGGGCTCATGATGCTGAGGAGGTCTGCCTGACCAGCAAGGTCATGCATGACTAAAATCAGCAACCTGTACCTGGAATGAAGGTTAGCCGTGTAGAAGAAGTGCAAGATGAGGATTTTGATCTTTGTCATGTCCTTTTTTGGTGATTTTTGGACAATGCTCTTCTCCCATCCTTTTAATTTTTTTTATTTTTTTTTTTTTTGGAAATACTTCTCTTTCTGAAGTGCCAGTACATGCTAACCTAACCTTTAGAGGTTGTTCAGATGTTAAGGTGGTGTGAATACAGAACTACCCTAAAATAAAAATGCTGGACTCCATGTGGTCAATATTCCCCATGCAGGCTGACAGTTTGTATTTCAATTCTGTTTCCCAGAAGCTTTTTGAAGTTCGCAGGTGCGTCTTCACACTTCTTTCAGCCTGAAGAATGAAGTAAATGGAAGATGATTGAGGTCACAGATATATTTAGATAGTTGGTTCTACTTTTATATATCTTCAGTTGCAAATGGGTTGCCCTTTATGCACGAATGTCTGCATAGTAGTGCGAAGGAGATTGCTTACTTGGGAGTTTGTTTCTGTACACTTATAAATATATAGGCTGCAGCTCTTCAGGATTTCATGTATATTTAGAATTTAAATCTCAAATGAAAATTACACCTAAGAAACAGTCTGCTGGTGTACATGTCATCATGTAAACAGGGATCTTTGAACTTCTTTGGTTTGTCTGCTGAGTACCTCTGTCATTCACCAAGGAGTGTTCCTGTGCAAGGGCTGTTTGCTGCTCTTTTTCTTATGGAATACCTGTACCTGCAGCAGAAATACAGCTGAACTCTTAGTGGCTTGTAAAAGATATTCAAATCCCATGCTATTCCTGCCTTTCTATGACATTTGAGAATATAGAAAGACATTTCACTCCATGCAGTGAAATGGCTTTTTCTTGTCTAGGGAAGAAAGGAGGTGTGCATGCATTGTGTTGCTTACAAAAAGAATCTGACAACCTTTCTGTAACAAGCCTTGGCTGACAAGTCCATATGGTTCACATTAAGTTTCCCTGAAGAAGGTCAAATCTTAGTTCTCCTTTGGGAGATACCTGGATCTTATCAGGCATGGCTGACTCAAAAAGAAATGTAAGTTATGTTTTTCCTTTCTAATGATTGCTGTCTCAGTGTTATTGATAGTGCACATTTAAAAGGATTTTCTGCATATATCCTTTACTAAATCAAAAAATGTTAGGAATTTCTGATGGAACATTGAGTATTACAACAGTACTTAAATACACTGTGTTTAGTGTTCAGTTGTTAAGGGCAACCTAAGTTAAGTTTGGGTTTGTTCAGGCTGTGATTCCCTCAGGTATGCAGGAAGAGTAAGTGCTGATCTTAACTACCTGCATACAATTGAATTCTTTGCTTTTAAATAATATCTCATACTTTTGTGCATTAGTTTATATGAATCTGATTATTGGTCAGTTTTGCTATGCTGCTGTGAAGATAGATGATACTATGATTTTATAACTACTTCTGTGCTGTGTAATTATACTAGATTAGTCTTAACTGGTTTTGTTTACTGTAGATGATAATTTTTTTTGAAATTAGGCATCTTGAATAGCTAAGTATGCCTATAGGTACCTGATGTTTAGCCCCCAAACTTTGTTGCAAGTGTCTTATTTCCTGAAACTTGCAGTTATTTTGTTTTGGTGTTGATAAGGGTATAATATTTGTAAAGTTTTACACTTATAAAGTCAGTTCATTGTTTTGAGTGCCAGATTTGATTTAGAGACCTGAATTAAGTGGTGTTTAATGTTGATGATTTTTTCCTTTTGCCTGTTAGTTTGTAAAAGGTCCTGTTATGCTCATCTATACGTGACTTGGCGTGTGGATTCAGTATCCTTGCAGGCTGAAATTCTCATTTGTGCGATTACTGTATTTTTTCCAGTCTGGTCCTATTAATAAATATCCCGAGGCTTGCAAAGCACTTTGTTTAAACATAAGCTGTGGAAAAGAATCTGAAGATCATCATTTGATAGATAGATATTAAGCTTGCTTAAAAACTTGGAAATGTATTTTTGCTTTCCAGGTGGGGGTCTTGAATGAGCACAGTATGTAGTGCTATCTGTATGAAAACCAAACCAAATCCAGAAACAAATTGTGCAGGAAGAAAACCTTAGGTACTTCCAACCTGGTCCTCTTCTTGCTGAAATATATCCCAGCTCTTGAAACAGATGTTGAGTCCAGCTTTGTGCAGAGGCCACACCCTCCATTTCCCTTGGCAAATTGTCTCACATTCCAGCGAACCTCTGGGCAAAACATCCTTTAATTGGTACTGTGACCTTAAATGTTTATTTTTTTTTCCTCTGTGGTAAATTGTTCTTGTCCTGTATCACTGCAGCCTGTCATTAATATTTGCATACTGTGATTATGTTCTCCTTTAAATGTCAGCTTTTATAAATATTCCCCATTTCAATGAAAGTTATCTGAAATAAAAGTGAGTGATTTATTTTAGTGCAGAATACTGCACTAAGGAACTTGTGGTAGGATATCTGATATTTTTGGTTTGCAAGCAGAGATCTCTGAGTAATTGGGGAATCTCATGATTAGATGGTTGTTACCCCTCCCAGATGCCTGTTTCTGTGGTCTTTCCTTGTGAGTGTTTTCATACTTTCGTTCACAGCCTGTTGTGGCATCTGAGCACATCTGGACAAATGATATGAACAGGTGGTAGGAGAGAAAGTACATGGCTTGGCTTTTTACTGGTGGGTGGATGTCTTTCAGAGTTGTAGCTGCTGAATCTCTTACTTCTTGTGGTGTCTGCAGTGTCCTGGAAAGGTACAGGTAGGAGCAATGCCTGGAGGGGTTTGTGTCAACCGATGAGAAGAGTACATTTGAGCCTCAGGGGCTGCCCCTACAGTGAGGGGTGCAAGATGTTTAGATCTGTAAATCAGGTATGTATCTCAATGACATATTTTCACTGGAGAGATGTCTGACATACCCCTGCATAGCTCTCAGCCTGGGGGACTGTTGGAGGAACATCAGAGACTGCTGCTAGCTAAGATACAGAACTGTGAGCAGCTGAGAATTGCATCCCTTTCTTACAGTTGTGTGATGCTGAAGTTGTCCAGGAGCAAACAGCGATGTCACAGGAGCGCTTGAGTCAATCCTGCATGTCATGGCAGTTTTGGATTTAAAGCCACTGGGCTTTCCAGAGGATGTTCACAGTTCTTCTTCAGCGAAAGTGAACTCCTGCTCAATTTGTTATGAGTCAGGGCTCACAGTTTTATCTTTTGAGCAAGGATCTTGCTGGTGCATCATTCTGGGCTGCTTTGTTTTCTTGTGGCTGTGTGAGCCCCACAGTTGGATGGTATGGCTGGAATTACTGAAGTTGCTAATGATGAGCTTTGTTTTCAGAGTTATTGAGGAGAATCAATATGAATTCCTTTATAAATGTTTGTAGATTTTTTTTTTTTGTTATGTTTTGCATGTTTTGCCCTGAAATGTATTTACGAGTTCTGATTTAGATTGATTTAAATCTGAAATTCAGTCGAAGGCCACAGGAGAACAGACTAATTAAATGCAAAGTTGTGAAATTTATTGCCCCCCTTACCTGTCTTCTTCCAAAATGCATCTGCATTTCAGTCAGGATTTTTCATGCACGAATGCACATGTGAAGCAATGTCAAATTCTGTCATTATAGGAAATTGGGATGATAAAAATGTTGCAGCAGGACAGAATTAATCTCCATCAGAATTACAGAGGAGAAAAGGGGTACAAATAGCAAACTGTGCAGTCCTTCTCTATACTTGTACATCTGTCAAATGGTGGTTTTTTACTATATTTTAGCAAGGAGAATGTGAGTTGCTTACATTTAGAAGAGATGCTCTTGTTCTTCCTGAATGTTGTTTAGCTGATGATTTACCTTTGGGCCAACTGGGTGTTTTTGGGAGGACATTGTCCCTTCCGTGTTCTTTAATCGACAATAGTTGTCCCTGTACAGGCGATTCATGGCATTGGAAGTGGTCCTGGCAAATCTTTATTTTCTGACAGTGCTGTAGCCTTGAAAGCAGTCCTTGATATGAGAAAATGGGAGTCTCCATTTATTGAGTCTTTCTGCATGATTTGGGACATTTGTTGTCAGTGATGCCAAACAGAATAATGTATTTTACTCTTGGAGAAGATACATAATGGCTGGAGAGTGTTTAGATCCTTCTATGTGCTAGAACAGCATTTCTGGCTATAAATTAAAATTGCCATAGTGTGCCTACTAGTCTCTAAATTAGGCTGAACTTGAGTCAAGATTGTGGCCCTTGCTGCAGTGGTATGACTTCGATTTTTTTCAATATTGTGTATCACCATTTTGTGTCACTTTTACTTTACACATTTTTATCATCCATTAAAAGTCATTCTGTATTTGCATTTGTGCAGGCTTTTTCAAACCCAGGTAAGCAACACCTATTTTTGTACCCCTAAATATGTCACAGGGGCATTTAGTCATCTTCTATGAAGTGATGGGAAAAAATGACTTTGCTGCTTATCAATTTTATCGTCTTTCAGTGACTTTCAGATTTATACAGCTGGATTTGAAAAGATGCCTTTACAAGGAGCCAGCCCTGTTAATTTGGCCAGCTGAAGCCTTAAACTGTGGCTTTTTTTCATTATCTGGTGTTGCCAGTACAAAATACCCAGTAACTGTTGTGCAGCAAAACTCTTCCTATGCTGTTGCAACTACTTTTCTCTCAGCAAGACTGAGAGAGGTGAAAGGGACAGTATTTCTGTCTCTAGCTTAAATAGAGAGTAATTGAAAAGCACACAGAGAGCAAATCTGATGAGTAGGAAGCTGCTGGGTTGTTTTTAACCCTGAAGTGTTTGGAAGAAATATGACTGCCAGAATGCCCTTACAGTTATTATCTATGACTGCAGAGATGGTACCTGTTACCTTAACTACTGTGTAATAGTCAGCAGTTTACTTATATATTGCTATATTTTTGTACCAGTTGTATAAATCACTTCCTTTTATGTAGAGTTCATGCCCGAAAAAGGAATTCCAGCTGAAGAAATATAATTGAATTATATGCCTTTACTGATGTGTTCCTGAGGATGTCTTTTTGTTTATTGCTTATTTTAAAATTCTCTTAAATTCTGTCTCTTGCGAGAAAGTGAGAAGATGAACCATCATGAAACACTGATGCTCTGTATGTCACCCACAACAGTTTTTAATAAAACCACTGTGTAGAGCACATTATCAGCCCAACTAATTCCGTATTGTTTCTGGTAGAATATTTACACGTTTTAATAATTTTTCTACATCTTTTTGGTGTTAAATATAATGCAGTTGGCTATTGGTAATTATTTACTTTAGTGTGGGAGGCCTTGCAGATTAGAATGTCTCTTTCACTAAAAGTCACAGGAAATAGCAGGGTTTTTCACTTCTTCCAAGTTATGTGTGTAATTTGCTAACACACATTCTCCCAGAGAGTGTTGTTAGAACTGTGATCTTCATGCTGTTCTCATTTGTTAATTATAGTTCCTTTAATGTTGCTGGTATCATTTTCCGAGATGGGGCTTTGTTTTGAACCCTTCAAATTCAAATGAAAGGTTTCAGCTGCAAAGATGTAGAAGATTGGTGTTAAAACGACTCCCTCTTGGGTTTTCCCCCTTGTCTTGTATGGATTGTCATTGGATTGTGCATGTTAGTCTAGTTTGTTTGAGGCACTTGTAGGTTTGATCTCTTGTCTAATACTGTTCCTCTTTGTAAGGGCTCTAGACCAGGCTAAGTCAAGGTTTTGTTTTACATGGATGAATGTTTTGTTTACAGTGTATATTACAAACATTCTAGCTGAAGTTTTCTGAAATGGTACAGCTCTGCTCACACCGTCTGGAGTAAAACAAACTTCAAAACCGAAAGCAGATTTCAGTCACTGCTTCTGAAAATTCCAGCATTCGCATGGCTGCTTTAGAAGGGTGAGGATGGTTTCAGTGTTTAATGGAATCAAATTTATAAACTGACAGCCGCAGAGTTTGTGCACAGCTTGTTCTGTAAAGTATATAATGCATTTAGAAGTAATAGTGTGTTATAGAGTGTGCACGTATGTCCTTGGTTTTCACAAATAACCTTGTTTTGTTCTTGGTGATTCATCTCAGTGTTTTCTCACATTAGGCTTTCCCCCCCCCACACTAGTGGTAACACTACTCAGTTTCCTGTTAACTGAGTGGAATTTCTATTTATCTATTAAGGATGCAAAGCAATGGAGAAAAGAGGAGGTCACATTTATTCTGGGATAAATATCTTCAGTTAATGGAGTTGCCACGAGGAATTGATGTGTCTTGCTGTTCATATTCTTTAATTCTGCTTGAACTGGCCTCTAGCTATCTTTGTGGATCCCTTTTGAAGCAAGCTTGAATGCAGCTTTAACTGGGTGATTGGAGCAAGACAACAATAAATGACTCATCATAGTGTGTATTTAGGTATTTAGACAGGGCTTTAAGTGCAGTTTCTCAATCTGGCTGCAAATAAGCAGATAAAGAAACAGACCTTTTTGATTGTATTCATCAGGCAAATGAGGTTGCTTTTACGTGAACTTTTTTTTAATCTCCTCAGGGCTTCTCTGCTTGAAGCAGAAGTGGGAAAACAAATGGCTCTGCATTTCCTGTCACCCATTATAATTATGTCTTCTGATGCAAATTCTTTGCATTTGGGATTGTCCCTTTTGTCTGTGTTGTGCCACACACAGTTCAGATGGTCCCAGCCTTGTGAGTGATGCTTTCAGCCTCAGTGATGGTTATAAATAAGCAAACCTAGTGAAGACTGAAGGTCAGACTATTCCTGGCCTGCTCTGAGGTACAGAAGCGTTCACATTTGTTTCAAATAAGAAAAGTAATGTGGTGTTTGGGGCACTGTAGATACAGTCCTACTGATGGTGTAGCTGGATGTCTTCCTGAGCTCCATTCCTGCCAGCAGCAACCAGTTGCTGCAAGACCACTGTCCCTTTAGCCAGCGTGCACCAGTGTTTGATGCATACTCTGTCAGAGTAATACTTTAAAGGAGTTCCTTGTATAGAAACTGCACTGACACTCAAAAAAGCCCATATCTTCCTGTGTTTGGTGAATATTGAGTCTTTTCAACTCTTTACCAATGTCTTGATTGTCATTAGTCCTGGGGGTTGTTTGCTCCCTCAGACTTCAGCTGCAGCTTTTGTTTGCTCTATGTCACTGAAGAGCAGCACTTGGAGGTTGAGTTAGACATTCACATAAATATTTTCAGCTTGTAAACAGTCCTGCTGACATACCCACTTCAGTGAAGGCCAAACCATCATGATAGCGAGGAGCAATGCTCAAAAGATGTTTCTTTGGGAACAGGGACTCTTGTAATCACAAGCATATCTGCTTTCACTCTTTCTCTTTTGTATGTATATTACAATGTATTAGTTACATATGTTTCTATATACCATTCTTGTATTTCTTCACTGCTAGAAGTATTCACCTCACGTTATCCACTTACCACAAGATTTCTAAGTGGATATCTTATCAAGATTACCCAATTACCACATTACAGTTGGTCTTCAACAAACGCCATTGGCATTGATCGCCACCACATGAGAGAGCGAGCAAGGCTTGCTGATTGGCCTTTTGAAACTGTAACAGAAAACTCATTCACTCTTGCTAAAAGATGCTTAAGTTACCTTGCCTGCACCAAGTTCAGTTATCCATTTTGAAATGGTTTCTTTATGAGTACGGTCATTTCTTGTATCTTGTAAAACACAGAGCAGCCTGCCATGCTCTGATGCAAGGTTAGATTTGCTGGCCTAATACTCAATTGTGAGTATGGAGTGTTGTGGTATTTTCAGTGTTGGTGTTATTGAAACCTTATCCGTGAGTTTTGCACAGTTACTTCTCGGAAATCCTTTTCCTTAAAAACCTCTTTTCAGTGTTAGTTTTTGTCATTCAATAAAAATAAATTCAAATAAAAAGGAAGAAAAAAAAGTTGCAGTTTTGACAACAGCAGAAGTAATTGTGTTTGTTCTGGGAATGAATGATATACCAACTTGGAGAAAAGTATAAGAGCTCAGATATATGTATTGGTAAAGCAGAGGTGAACTTAAAAGTATTTACATTGATGTACTTGACTTATACTCGCAGCTACCCTTTCATAAAAACAATTTATCCAGAAGTTTTTCAGGTCATATAATAGTTTTGACAGCCTGCTTTCTAGTGCCTTCTTTTGATGCTTGTGTGTGTCCTCTCTAATTGGGGATCAAAACTGTGTTTGCTGCTTAGGCTTGTTCTGGGGACAGTCTGTGATGGTCCTACCGGACACCTCTTAGTCATGGATTTGTTATATTTGTGTCAGGACTTTTTGGTAGTTTCCTGGGTCACTTATGCTTCCCCTAGGTTTATATGTATGTAATCTTCAATGTATTTAAATTACTTCCTAAATGACCTCTGAAAAATGTACTTCTAGTCTTAGTAAATCTGTGTAGGTACAACTTTTGCACCAAGGAAAATGGAGGAAAAAAAAGAGAAAGTAAGAACAGCTTTTTGGAGCTCCCTTAAAGGTGCACATGACCCCCGTTGCTTTGGTACAAGTCTTCCTTACATTTGTAGTAGGCTTAGATTGTTTTTAGATTGTTCACTTTGCTCTATTTCCTGGAGACTGATGCGATTTAGCACTGCAGAGGGACCGGAGGAAATGGTCTCTTGACTGAGTCTATTAATTATTGTTCCCCTGAGAATCGCCTTTCTTCTTCAGAAGGAATGGCAATAGCAACCAGAAAAAAGCATCCTGGAAACATCCTAGGGCAATTATTACTTTTATGTTTGGCAAACTAGGGGACTGATCCTTTTCCTGAAGCTTTCACAGAAGTATATTCGTTCTAACATAACTTTTAATAAGAAAATTACTCTTTGAGCCTGTAACTCTTCATACTTGCGTGAAGCTGGGAAGGGATTTCTTTGGCAGGAAAATATTTGAAAAGTTTAGTAAAATTCCTCTTGACTAATATCTCGGAATGTAAGACATGGGGACTGCTTGGGCTGTGGATCCCTGCACCTTTTTGTTGCAGTCAGCTCTGTTTTATCTCTTACATAAACACAACAGGATCTGTGTCTCAGTAGAATGGTTTTTTCAGTTCACTCCTTCAGCTCAAGGGTTCTTCTAGAGCCCTGTGACCCACAGTCATCATTGGCTTAAATTTATTCTTGGGGCAACATGTGTGTATGACCTTTTAGCTGAAACTGCACTTTTGCTGTCCAGTTCTTTGTCCAGTTTTTTTTCCCTTTGTTTTGTTTTGCCTGAGGAAGGGGGGTGCTGGTTTTTATTGTAATGGACACCTTTATTCTGTGTCTCTGCCTAGAAACTGCCGTCTGCACTTGTTGCTTTCTTCAGGGGTGAACTTCACACGCAGTGGCAAAGCAGAGTGGCAGAAGCTCATATGGCCTGAAGTCAAAGAGAAAATGTCCTCTGTCAGAAACCTTTCCTCACCCCAACTATAAATGGAGCCTGAGCTTAGCAGCTGACATCAACATTGCAGTGTTCTTCATTTAGATGAATACTGCCCTTGGCAACCTTTTCAACCAATGTTTGTTTTTTTTTTCAATTTCCCGTCTTTGAAATAGTTGCCTTAATCAGCGTTATTCTGCAGTTCCCTAGAAGAATCAGTTCCTCAGAGACTGAGATTTGCTGCCTCTGCAGGTGGAGAAGAGGGAAGCTGAGCACATAACCTCATCTTTCTTACTCTACTGGAGTTTCTCTTGAAATGTATTTGTTAATGGTTTTGGGGACAGAAGAGGGAGAGGTGGAGTTGGGAGATAGCAAACTGTAGATAACAGGGGATGAAAAAGGAAGGAGAATTGAAAATTATTGATGAGAGAGAGAAGGGCACAGATAAGGTGACCCTGCTGCCATTGTGTTTGGCAGCCGGCCCACAGCCAAAGCACTGATCTCTTGCAGCCGCAGCAGCCCTCTACCCTTCTGCCAGTATCTGCAGCATGGCCCACAGGGTATAAAAACTCCTGGCACTTGGAGTAGCAACTATGGGAGAAGCTCCTGGTTGCGCCTCTACCACAGTAAACCACAGTAAGTGAAGCAGATGTTCATTTATAGTGGGCAAACCTTCTGCTCACGTGAACAGATTTCTTTTGTTTCCACTGGCTGCTGCTGTGCCAGACTAATTTCTGTATGGATAGCTTAATTTGAAGGAAACTTCCAACTTCTAAATTTCCCTGTTGATGGCTATGGATACATTGTCAATGGGAAAAATACCCTTCTGCCTGCAACATATATATGTATTTAACAAAAATGACCACAACAACTAAAAAGAAATAATCTGAACTTCAGTCCTCTTCCCCTTCCCAATTCATTCACTTCACTGGTGCTATTCTTTCTGTTTTGCCAAACTTTTGAAAACAGAAAATATAAGATTAAAAAGTCATACTTTTTAAAGAGAATCTATTGCAAACCTATTTGTTTTTTAAATTAATTTTAAAATTCATATTGGCTTTTTTCCCCCTCTCTTAAGTGGCTGCACTTAAAATTTAAAATCGTTATCTTTGTGCTAAGCAGTGGCCCTTTGTGCACATTGCATTTTCTGGGGGAAATGTAGTTCATACTTGTAAAATGTTAGGGATGACATTACAATTAAGTAAAGGTGATTTTTTTGCATATTGTGAATCTGAGTGGGATAAAGAGGAACATATCTGTGTATGGCTCATTGTTTAAAGTGTAAGTGTGCCAACTGTCTCCTACATCTTTTTCCCCAGGGCTGTGAAGTTTTAGTAGCACTTAGCAAAATATTCAAAGGAAATACATGCCAATATGATTTTAAGGACAGCATAAGGCATTTGGGACTGATGACTCATGCAAAGTGTTAATAAATACAACTGTACTCAAGTTATTTAAAACGGCCTTTGTTACACTACATAGGTGAGAGGTGCTTCTGAACTGCCAAATTAGGATTAAATTGTCTTCAGACTTGTCTGCCTGTAAACATCTGTCTAATGTAGATAAGAATATCCTGTTAGGTCAGATTGGCTAATTCTCTGACATTTTTTGGCAGAAGGGATCCACAAACTTAGAAATTGTAAAATACTTGTCAAAGTTGATGAATTTTTAAATTTTTTCTGTCATTGGGAGTACTTAAAAATGGATTCTGAGTGAGTTTTGCATGAAATACACAACAGTTGTGCTTCCCAGCCTGTTCACACACTGCCAGAACAGCCTGGGAGTGGTGAGAAGATTATTCCAGTTGCTGGTAGCCTGGAAGGCCTCCTGGTTGATGGCATGGAGCAGAGACCTGTACACTTGTTCTTTTCCTGCTTTAACTTTTCTGGATTTAAGGTGTGAGATGGAATGAGCTGGGTCTGCCGTAGATACCAAGTTCAGCTTTCATCTAGAAGTCAATGTTGCTGGAGAAAGAAATACTACTGGGAGATCCATATCTATGGGAAACTTTTATTCCTTGGAGAAAATGCTATTAATAATGATAGGAAGGATATTTCTGGATGTAGTAGTCAACATATTTCTTCTAATAGTTATTGAATGAAAAGATCACTCCATTTCAGGCTTGGCTTTGGTATGTAGGAATGATCTTGTGGAAGATCTGGCTATGAAGACAGTCCTGGAACAAATGCAGACAATTTCACTAACTTCAAATCGGAAGTTGAATAAAATGTAGGGAATAAAATTAAGGGAATTAATTAACTTAAAGGGAAGATAGGTTAATTAATTAAATTAAAGGGGAGAGATAATTTTTTTTTTTTTTAGAAAACAAAGTCCCCAAGCTGTCAAAACCACCAATAAAATGTTCTATTGGAAATGTAAATGTAGGATTAACTGCAAGGACATCCTTCAAAGAAAGATGTAACTTGAAAGCTAAAGGCTTCTGTGTAAATTGTCAGAAGTCACAGGAAACTGATCCAAATAAAAGATGTCCTTCAGACGCAAAAACAGGGATTGAAATGAAACCATGATGTATCGAGGGTGTAGTATATCTTGAAAATACTACAGAGATGATCTCAAACTAGATATTTTCTACCTCCACTCTCAATAATTGAGTAATAATATTGGAGGTGGTATATTGAAACCAAGGTAATTTGTATAATTGAGGACCTGAAAAAGATAGTCTGTGTTTTAAGCAAAAAACTTGTCTGATCTTCCTGGATCCTGAGAACCATATGATGACCATCCTTAAATGAGTGTAATAATGGCTGGAGGTCAAAAGCCCTGTGTATACTTTCTTCCCCCTAGCTATATTGATTGTTCTTGTAGAGTATTTATATTCTCTCTTGAAGGTTTGTGTTGGCTGTCTTAGACATCAGCTCAAAATTTTGTAGGGGTCTGACACATAAAATCTGACCTCAAGCATTTCTGATAACTCAGTCCTTTCAGAGCTGCTCACATATGACTGGAGAATAAGAAATAGATTTCTTGGTGTTAAAAAGAAGCAAAAATGTGACTTGGGGACCTGTAGATTGATTCTTCTGAGATTTGTTGTGTGAAAGAGTTTAGAACAAGAAAGTCATTACTAAAAATGAGGAAAAATGATGAATGGAAGATGAGAGGAAAATGAAGCATAATTTTACCATGGCCAGATTGCGCCAGAGTAATTTGATGGGTCTTCTTGGTAGCTGCATTTCTGAGAAGTGTGGGATTTTTTTTTTTATTTAGGTGTTGTTTGTTTGGTTTTGGTTTTGTTTTGTTTTTTGTTTTTTTTTTTCTAACCGCAAGCCTTGTATTAGGTGGTTTTGGTAGAGAAAGTGTTTGTACTGTTGGAGCATGGGTACAGTTTCACTGAGAATAGGAGTACATTTCCAGTACCCCCTGTTCATGAAAGATTAATGTCTGGAGAAATTGTATAAAAACATTTAAGGAAAATAGAGGTACTGTCATCTTGAGGACTGGAGGAGAATAACTTTGCTTTGCATAGTGAAAGGGAAGATGAGAAGGGTGTGATTATTGTCAATGATTCATCAAGGGAATAAACAGAAAAGAAATAATATTTTCCATTAAAGCACAGCTATGAGTCATAAGATAGACATAAAGAAACTCAGGTTAGCAATTAGGAGGCTTCTTCCATGGAAGCAGGTGTTTCTCAACCAACCTCTCAATCAGTTGATGCTCACCTTCCTCTTCTCTTGTTCTTTCATGAAAAGTGTTGGCTGGAATGGGAAATACCTCTTTTGCCCAGGATTTGTGGGATCCATAAGACATACTGGGTTTTACAGAAAAACTATTTTAGATTAAAAAGATTGTCATTGGGGAATTTGTGGTGGGTTTTGTGTGTAAGGACTATTAGTGTTGTGTATATCTTTTCAAAAGCTCATATTCCACTCTGAATAGATGAAAAATAGAGCCTTTAGTATCCATGGAGACAAAGCATGCTGGAGGACACAAAACCTGAAAAAGTTAGCATATATTTTCATCTCTAGACTTTATTATGGAATGTATTTATGATGGGGGCAGCTCACTTTATAAGACACAAAATCCTGTGTAGCAATTGGCCTTCTGCGCTTTAAAGTACAATAATGTCATGAAGGCAAGCAAAGATCGGTAGTCAGGTGTATTAGGAAAATGAAGATCAAGCTTTAGTGTCACTGGGGCAGAAAAATAGCTTGTAGTTTTAGTGGTTTAATCCAATTCTATTTTCCCCACTTGAATTTTTTTACCATTTGTACTGTAATTTTAAATTATTTGTATTTTTTAATGCTGTAAGATTTCTGCCAAGTGGAAGAAATGTCGCTCTGCCATCCCTTCCCCTCTGGTGAGGAATGAGGGCGGTTTTGTCCCCATGTGTCTGGGGACAGGGTATGGTTTGATTCTCGTAAAGAGATGAGGAACAGCCCTGGGGAGCGCTACAAGCCAGTCCAGCAAATATGTGTCAGTTGTGTGTGTGTTTTTTTTCTTTTCTTTTCTTTCCTTTTTTTTTTTTTTTAAGACAGAAGCTATGCAGCCTTAAAAGGACTTGTTTAAATTTTTGTGTGTGTGTGTGCCGAGTATGACAAGTTTGTAAGGAGCCAGCGATTCTTGCATCCTTTTAAAGTGAAAATTATAGAATGCTTCACATTCTGTTTGTCACCAAAATGCAGATTTCTATCTCTCACTACGAGTAGAATCATAAAACAGAATTTAGTGAGAAAGAGTGTGAGGACTGTTTTCATAATTTGCTATTTAAAAATGGGTCAGGAGGCCAGAATTTGCTGGCTTCTAACAACCTTGACATAGCAGGGTCAGAAGGAACCCCCTTTCCTCCTCTCCCCCTCCTCCTGCAAACCTAAACAAGTCCTTTTAAGGCTATATGGGAAGGATGGCTGATAGCTAAGGATATAGGTGCTATGTAAATCATTAAATAAGCTAATTAAATAATAAGAGAAGTAGTGGAATGAAATGGAAACCAGAAATATCAGCAGAAATGCAAAGCTCTGTAAAAATTATCTGGAGGTTTGGTGCATTTCATGGCTTCTTTACCTTAAAATTTACCCCCACGTGGGTGGGGAGTACTGTACAAACCTAGCTGAGATAGGGTCTCAAAGAAGCATGTGAGGAGTGTTTTACAAGCACTCAGTAATTGACTTCCATGAATTGCTGAAGACTGTAGCAATTGAGGCTTTTTGGATTTCAGCTTATATGGTTTACTAATGGGAACTCAGTGGTGGAGAGCTTATTTGCCTGTCATTTTTTGAATGTGCTTCCTTAGCTTACAGTTATTTTATAGTAGGCAAATCCTGTGAGTCTTTGAATAAAGTGAAATACATGATTGCTACTTCAGGACAACTTCTTCTTTTCTACATGCCTTACATTTCTGGCTTTTCCCATTCTGAGCTGTTGTGTTTAGGTTGCACACTACACCTAACTTTCCTCCCACCGAGCACTGTGCTTAACTAGGCATCACTAGATTTAGTACTGTTCCTCCTCAGGGTGTGGCTTTATTGTGAAATGTATATCGGGCTGATGGTGCTTGGCTTTGCAAGCTGATAGAGCAATCTTGTTTTCTTTTTCCTGTTCGTGTAGTAATTTAGGTATTAGCGTGGGTTTAATGCACTACCACTTAGATTAGCAAAACCTTAAAATTATTCCTCTTAATGCATCTTCTCATCTGTGAAACTCCTCTGGAATGGCCTTGGCTTAGACAGGGCTGCTCTCTAGCATGGGCAACAGGCTGTGAGCTGTGATCTAGGAATAAATGTAATGCAGTGAAATCTATCCTGATAACATTTTTGGCATTGCTGCTATTATACATGGAACTTCTAGAACCTATTTGATATCTGTGTGGCTTGCAGAGTAGTGCTGTCTGCAGGACTCATCCTAGTCCCTTTAACATGAGTGGGAGTTGTTTCTTCTCTCGCAGTTTCTTCCCCTCCTGCCACTGATAGTGCTGGTATGTCAGACACTGCAACACCGCTTAAACATTCCCAAGTTGTCTATTTTACCGCTGGAAATAGCTTTATTACCAAACTTTGAATAGTGGCTCTTTAACTGAGCATTGACTTCATTTGTAATCATCATGACATGGAGGGCAGAACAACCTTTCCTACTTTATAGGACTCCTCAATATTTTTATTCTTAATAAATATTACCATGCCATGGCACTGTACAGACAGTACACGATGGAGCTAAATCTGGTTGTGGATAAATGGTTGCCAACGTGACAAGTTCATCCTCTCTACGTCTGCAGTAAAGAACACTAGGGTGGTTGAAGGCATAAGGACTCATGCTATCTTTTCATGTTGTCCTCTCCTTAACATTGAGTGAACTTCCATAATTGATGCTGTTTTGACATCAGTGAAAGTCACATATCCAATTTTTCATGGAGTATGCCCTTAGCTAGCTCTAATTTGAATCTCTCTCTGTGGGAAAACGTGGTCAGGAGGCATCAAGTTCGGACAGAGCTTTTGTGAAAGAGCTTCCTGGCAAGAAGGCAAGGCAAGAAGCTTAAGTAGGGCAGAGCTGTTCTCGACTGAGTCTCAGCATCAGAGAGATGCCAGGATTTGTGGGTTTTGAATTGAGGTGTCCATCAATAACCATGAGTCCAAGGGAAAGATAACACTCCTCTATGGAGGAATTTCAAGGCAGTGAGCGGAGCAAAAACTCCTCAAAGGAAGAAATGATCTGGCTTATGTTTATGGTTTTGTGACTTTAGAAAACATCAGTTTTTATTTTGAGAATTGCTTTCTTTGATTTGCAGTAAAAGACCAGACTGTTTCCTTGGAGTTATTGCCTAGACACAGAGTTTTGAGCAACTTCACGTAGAGTTGAATCTGAATTATTTGAGTCTACCTCCTCATTGGTATGAAATAGGTAAAGTAAATTCTAAGTGTGATGCAGTTTAGTTTTTGGGTTTTTTTTTAAACTAAAAGGTTTATTATTAGCTTGCTAATTTCTTGGGTAGTTTGGTAATGAGTTACTCAGACAAATGTTTTTATTACATCCTTTCGTAGTTATTTTTTTTTGTTTGTCCTCTAAAGGAGAACTCTTGATTTTGGTGTTGGTTTTCACTGGCCACATTTGGATGAAGTATAAGCGTGCAGCCATCCTGCATAGTGACAAAGAGTGTGCTGTCACTTTGAATTACGAAGAAATTTATATTCATAAAGAACTTTGACTATTCTGTGGGATGTAATTATTTATCACAATAGGTACTTTTTACCAACATGTGCTAATTAGCGTGTTAATAAGCCCTCAAAAATTCAAGACTGGTGGTGAAGGTTTCAGAAAGTATCATGTACTAATTTGTGTTTTTAAATACCATTTTGCTACTTGTTTTCTCAGCTGGTAGGTAAATTACTGTAGATAAGTTTCTGTTTATCTGACAGAAGAAGTTTTATGGGATTAAAACAGTTTGTCTTTCTTCTGTGAATGGTGGAGAATGAAAGTAATACCTCACTGGAGTCTACTGATAAGCTTCAATGAATGACAGTCAGTTAAAAAAGCCATACTTCTGTATATGCATTCTTGCTAGTTTTACAAGTGCTATCTAATGACTTGTACCAGAGAAAGATTAGAAGTTATCTGTTTTTCTCTTTATTTTTTACAGATATATAGAGAGAATAGTTAAGATTGGAAGAGCACCTCTGGAGATAGTCTAGTCCAACTCCTGCTCAGACCGGGGTCAGCTAACAGCAGGTTGCTCAAGGCTGTGTCCAGTTGTGTTATGGGTATCTTTGTGGACAGAGACCACACAGCCTGCGTGGGCATCCAGTGCAAGTGTTTGACCACCTTCACTGTAGAAGTGTCTTCTTATGTTGAAGCAGAATTTCAGTCTGTGCCCACTGTCTCTTGTCTGGTGACTGGACACTACAGAGAAGAGTCTTCTCCCCCCATCAGGTATTTCTACACATGGATAAGACTCTCTTAAGGTGTCTGCTCTCCAGCTCTTTCAGCCTTCCCTTGTGTGAGAGATGCTCCTATTCCTTAGTCATCTTTGTGGCCCTTTGCTTGAGAACTTGCTCCAGGAAGTCTCGGTCTCTCTTGTACTCTCTCCAGAGCTGGACCCCGCATTCCAAGTATGCCTCAGCAATGCTGAGCAGAGGGGAAGGATCCTCTCCCTTGACCTGCTGGTGACATTTTGTCTAGTGCAGCTTATGCAGCCTAGGAAGCTGATGGCCTTCTTTTCTGTGAGGATGCACTGCTGGCTCAATTTCAGAACCAGGAACTCTTCTGCAAAGTTGTTTTCCAGCCTGGTGACCCTGCTATATTTGGCTTGTATGCTGGGCAGTTCTGGTGTTATGCCCAAGTGTCCCTAGAGGTGTGGCAGGTCAGATGTGGGCCTGAGAGGTGACCTAGTCATTAGGTTTGTGTGCCTTTGTGCAGCATGCCTGCCCTGTCCTGCAGGCACCACGGGCAATCTGCATGCCCATTAACTCTGCAGCATTTGACAACTGTAGCTGGTTTGTGAGCCTTATGATGGCTGCTTGACATAACTGCAGTGATCTGCTGGGAAGCATGGTTCCGGAGGTGAATCAATAGCATGTGCTCCGTTTGTTCACACAGTGTGGACAGAAATACACGAGCTTGGTTCTCCATTAAGTTTCCTCTGTTGTAGGTAGCTTTGTGTCTTACCTTACACCAAAATGTGAGCTGATATCTGAAAGGTTTTGGCACACAGAGAATTAGTCTTGTCCTCAAAAGCCAGTGTAGATCTGTTATTATTACATACATACTTTCCCTGAGTGGTTTGTAGATGCAAGCCTTCTCTCTTTTTAGTGTGGATCTTTCACTCACATTAAGGAAAAAAACTTGCATGTAAACCAGCAAAACAGTAAGATTCAGGAGCAGATATGATACCTGTCACTACTCTTGGGTTGCTATTTTAGTTATGCTATATTGCAGATCACCATTCCTTAGTTTTCATGTGTATAAAATTAAGGAAGCTGGAAAGCTTTATGCAGGGCCAAGGAATCCTGCATGTGGACTTAATGCATCTTGCGACATCTTTATCAAATAGGAATAATGTTTTGAAACAAAAGCAAGGAAGTCAAAGACCTCTAACATTTTCTTCACAAGTTCACAGCACAATACTTTTGTAAAGGCATCAAGTATTTTTTTTCATCAGATGTAAAGGTGCAATTCTTTCTGAATGCAGAAGACTGCCAAAATTATAATCCTACTTTTCCAGTTAACACTCTTCTTCCTCTAAGCAAGGAAAACTTAATATCTGTATAATGCTGATACATGAAAGAATTGCTGTAATAGGCAAAGTCAAAAGTACAGAAGCCTTGAAGCCCAGCCTGATGTCAAAAGAACAATTCAGGGTTTCCCCCCCCCCCCAATCATATGACCTTGTATCAGTGATGAAAATATCTAATATTACCTCTATATTTGAAGCCAACGTAACTAAATGAGTATGAAAATCCTGTGTAAAACTCTTCCCCCTCCCCTTGACTTGCTACCAATAGATATTTTTTTATCTCAAAGATGTACAGCATTTAAAAGGATTTATCATTTTTAGGCTCTTGGTGGTGGTGATAAATGCATGTTGCCTTGCAAAGATGCCTTGGAGGATGAAAATTCCAAAGCAGTTACTTGGTTTGTTCCAAATGTTCACCTGAACGTTCAAGAATTAAACTTGCCTTTAGCTGTTCTGCAACAAGTGGTCTTACATAGTAGCTACTAAATAAGGAATAGAACAGAGAAATGCATATTTGATAATTTCTGGAAAAATAAGTTTGATTGAAAAACCTGATAGACTTTGAAATGAGAGTTAAAAGTATTTACATTGGTAGTAAGGTACCATGGAAGACTGGTAGTGTGTTCCAGCCACAGCCTGATGAGCCGTACGTACCCGTAGTGAAGAAGAGTGCAGCTGTTGCAAGAGAATGAACCAGTTCTGAAGTCACTGAGATAAAACCAGGTGGACCAACCATCTTCAGTCCATAAAAGGAAAGGGGGGAGAAGAAGAAGAGTGCTGAACTTTTTAGCAGAAAAGAGAGAATGACTTTTCTGTTACTTTGGATGCTTCTCAGAAGCAGTCAGTTAGCCAGATATTTCTGTTTATAGTGTGAGGTGATTTGTCATTTCTTTGTAGCTTTCCTCTGGACTGTGAGTAAATGCTCTTGCAGGTGTGCAAGAGCAAGGAACGTGCCTGGACTATGTATGGTGTTGTGGAAATAATTAATGATTTGGAAGTCTCCTTTTGTAACAGTGGCCGTTTCTACTTGCTGTGAGAGGTATACATCTTATGTGATGTGCACAAAGTTTTTGGACTGAACTGCTAATACTCATCAATAGAAGAATTCTAGAAGATCTTAACTGAATTAAGTACATGTGTACCTATCTGTCCTTTAATTCTTAGGAGCTAGGACTTAATAATACTTTCTGTCTGGGAAAGAGTGAGTTTGTTTGACTATGAGTAGCTAGAAGTGTCACATTGTTAGTGTTTGGGAGGCATTAATGTTTTGTTGTATTGCTAAACACAAATATCCCGCTGGGTATTTGGAAGCTGACAGAGGCTAATTTGTTGCAGTGCCAGAGTCCTCTTGGAATTTAAAATGGGAAAGCTATTAGGTCTGTCCCTTTTGGGGAGCTGTGTTCTGAAGTCTGTGACTGTGTTCCCCAGTCCATCAGAGAAACTCTTCATCAGCAGAATGAAATGAATATTAGAGATGACATATTAACTCTTCCACTTTATCTTTACGAAGACTTTATACCTTTTTTCGTTCCCCTACAGTTCCCTTAGTGTCTCACTCAGGGTGACCAAGCTGATTGCCATGTACACAAAATCCTCTTATCCCTGGCAGTGTATGTGATTATTCTTATGCTGGATGTGTTTATAATAGGACCAGGTTC
Organism: Pachyramphus minor; assembly: GCA_013397135.1. Taxonomy (NCBI): domain Eukaryota; kingdom Metazoa; phylum Chordata; class Aves; order Passeriformes; family Tyrannidae; genus Pachyramphus; species Pachyramphus minor. Next base: position 408,991 of record VYXB01010211.1, on the reverse strand, counting down.
AGTGAAAGACAGCCCATTCTAGCATGCATCAGTTAAATCGTCCAGATGGTAGAAGCTACTTTTTTCAGGTTTTATCCAATTCTGCTTTAGGAATTGCCTCGGCTGGTAATACTGAGAAGTAAGGCTTGGGGCCTTTGAGGGGCAGCAGGTAGCATGTGCTTTATGTGTGATAAATGGCCAAGTGTGTGCTGCTGTTCTTGCATGTCACCTGCCATGGTATGAGTGGGAGGGGTAACTACCTCCTGAGATATTTCTGAGGTGGGAACCTAGCACAACAGAAGCCCATTGTTGAGTGTCTGATGGCAATATAAATTTTTGTTAGTGTAGCTGTCTGTAGTGTTTGAGGTGGGGTGTGAAAAGGTGAAATGCTCTGTCCTTGTGCCTTGTTACCTTGGGTGAAGATATCAGACCCATGTATTGTTTAAGGTAATCAGTACTTGTTCTTCAGGAAGTGCTGTACTTTTATCGATTGGTATTTTTATATCTACTTTTAACTCTCCATTACTTAAAATATTATTAGAAACTACAAAATAACTCTCCTCATGCACCTATATTTCCTTTGGTAAAAGTATTGGAGCCCTTTGTCATCTTCACATTAGACTTTGAGAAGACTCTACTGATGACAGTCGTGTGAGGGAAGAGAATGAGGTCATTTTAAAGACTTTTTTGAAGGATTTTTCTTGTACTAAATTTTTATATGTAATGAGAATGTCTCTTTTTATATTGACCTGACTGAGCACCATGACGGTATCCAGCAAGGACTTGCCTTGTGATGGCCTGCTCTGCCTGTGGGGGGTTGATCCTCCCTGTTCAGAAGAGTGGTTTGTGTGATGGTTGTGTGTCACACAGAGAAGGTGATCATGGAGGGAGTGTGCATGTATGTGCTGTCCCACAGTGCCTTGGACTGTTGAAGTAATTGGTTTATGCTGAGAGAAAAAACTCTTATTGCAGTCTAGTAGGATGGCAAACCACAATCAAAACACTTGCATTCGTAGGCAATGTGAAGAAGCTTATTTAATCCTTGGGCAAGTTTCAGAGGTCAAGTCCCTTCATCTAATTGCCTTGTCTTTGCAGAGGCCCAGTGCTGAGGAAGAGTCCTGTCTTTGCCCTGTAATTCCTCCTCCAGACAGCTTCCCCAGCCAGAGGAGACTCCATCTTTCTCAGATATGTTATTTCCCTGGACCTGGTGAATGAGCACACAGAGCAGCTATGCTGGAAATGTGTGTTGCTTAATTGTCTTTTAGAGCAGTCCATGATGGTTCCCTTCAGGCCCCCTGATCTCCGTCTGCCCTCGGCAGGGTTGCATACATGTAAGGGTTAGGGAGCCAGGGCACAGTAGGTTTCCACTTAGATCCAGTGAGATGGCACCACACACGAGTGGAGGTGAAAGAGCTGATGTACCGGTGTGTGGTGTAAAGGCACTAAGGATAGATAGCAGACTAAGGAAAATGGCAGACAGTGGTATTTAAGAGCAGATGTAAATTGCAACCTGAGAAGAGTGAGAAGGGCTGCTGCACTTGCTCAAGAGAAAATGTGGACGACCTACTTTGGTACAGTTTGTAGGAAGCTGAGGGATGACCACAAGCTTATTAGGCCAGTGCTGTCAGAACTGCTTGTAAACTGCATGTCTTCTGCCTTATTTTTATAATGTACTACATGTATGTTCCTCTGTCGCCTGAAAAATGAGAGAAAAACAGTGAAAATTTAACTATATGCTAGCCCTTAGTTTTTCACGAGCAGGGAAGCTGAAAGCATTGGCTCTAATAAAACCTGCATCTTCTCAGAGCAACTGCCATAGTGGTGATGCACTCGGTTTGCCCTGTTATGTTCCTTGTGAATGCAGCATTCAAAATATTTAGAAGAGCTGCTGCCTTGGAATGTCCCAGTAAGCTTTGGGGTGGTGGGGTCTAGCAGCTGTAGTGGCCTCTGCTTTCTTTCTGCCAGGTGGGGTGCCTGCAGGGAAGTCTTCATCTCATCCTGAGCTTTCATTTCCAAGGAGTTTATTTAACACTTGTCAGTTATTTATGATGTTAAAGCCAGCTTTTATGGGAAAGTCACATTAATTCACACACAGTGAGCTGTAGGAGTATATGGCTAAAAAGGTACCAAGAGCTGTGTGGCTTAAAACGGTAAAGATTTATTCAAAGACAGGACACTGCTCTCATTTCCCAGAACACATATAATCAAGGAGGGTTTATATTAAATGGGTGGGAACCAAAAAATAAAAAGCTCTTTTAGGCTTGGTCTCAAGAGATATGGGAAGTTCTTGTTAAGCATTAAGCACGTGGGTAACCTCTCACCTTTCATGTGCTTACTCCTATGCAGGGTTGAACATCTGCTTTTTAAATTTTGTTTTATTGTCATCATCTAGTTGCCAGGCTGTCTAATACCTTCTCAACAGTAAGAGACAGGGACTAGTTACTGCATATGAAAAGACGTATTAGAAAATAAACGATAGTTTTGTGGTTAAATGTTCTTTTTGGCCTTGTAGCATTTTATTTGTTTAAAAACTACTTTCAATGTGGCAGTGGCAGATGTCTGTGTGTTTTTCAGAATATTCACATCAGTGCATTATTTTTGCTAATGTGATGTACAACTTTTAAAATTCAAATTAAGGGACAATGCTAGGGAAAAAAGTGATTAACATCCTTAATTGCATCCTTAATACATCCTTAGTTGCTTTACAGTGTATGTACAATGTTGTTCTATTGCATTATTTATAAGATAAAAATATTTAATTTTTAGTCTCCTTCATATAAAAAACCCCCCACCAAAATCATGCAAGGTAAAAAAAAAATATCAGAAGCAGGGCTTTTAGAGAGTTTTGATGGACTCTGGCTCAGATGGAGGATTTTTTTATCATGTGGATTATGTTCTGCTGCGTTTTCCATTACATATAACTTAAAAGGCTTGATTGTCACTTGCAATAACATTCCTTTATGTTTCTCTATGTAGAGTGGCTAATAGTGAGATATATATACATATAACATGTATACTCTGAAGATACCTGATGTGACAGCAAGACTTAAAACAGCTTTCCCAAAGAGTTTACATTTTGGAAATGTAAGCATCAAGGTACATCAAGGTAAATGTTAGTTTTCTGTGTATAGCCTGTTAAGTTTCTGAACATTACAAATGCTCTTACTCCATGATACACAAAAAGTGGCTTGTTCTTTTGCCACTAAAGGGAGATATAGTTCGTATTCATTGTGGAGTTGCTGTGTGAGCAGAGTATTCTCAGCTGTAGTCTTATCACAGAGTTAACCCAGTGGCAATGCTGCAGCAGTTGCCTGATCTGCCTGTGTTTCAAGCCAGGAAGGAATCAGACAACTACTAATGAATGCTGTTTGAGTAAGAAGGGTAGAAGCAGGCAAAGCAATGTAGTACTGGGATTGGCTGAGAGATTAACACACCTCTATTCGCAGTCAGTGTCCTTTTTTGTTAATGAGCTGCAAGGATATAGTAAAGACATAAAAAAAAAAGTGAGGAAGAAGATACTGAAGAGAGTCAGGAAGTCTATGGGGAGAAAATGGGGAAAGGAGAATATAGAGTTCATCCGGGCAGATTAGATGGATTAGAAGAAAAGTATTGTAGGGAAAGGGACAGGATCAATGAGGGGCAGGTCAAATGACTCCTGAGAAAGATCCTTAATAATAATAAGCAGTTAAGAAAATAGGTCATGTTTTGACAGGTGATCAGGAGATTTTGGAGACCAAGTCAATCTTCATTGAATGAAAGCAGCGAGTAATGGTTAACTACAATCATAAAGGATGTGGATTATGTTTTTCATTCTAGTTTGTTGTTTAAAATAGGGATCAAAGAAATCCCAGAATTTAATTTTTTTTATAGCGAATAATGGAATTATGACAAATCTTAAATTATAGTTGTCCTAACTTAGACTTTTTTACTTATTTGAGGTAGAATCTCCCATCCTGGGGCCAATATAACATGTCAGTATAACTGTGTGTTCTTCCTTCTCTTTTACTGACTTTTGTGGCATGTTACTTCACTTCTTGGTAGTTTGAGTTCCCCTGTTTTTCTGTTGATTTTGAGAATGTCTGGCATTATCTTTATTTTAGTTATTAGAGATCAACAGCTTTCTTTATTACTGTTTTTGTAGGTGATGAATATGAGTGACTTTGAGAGATGACCTTTCTAATACGGTTGAGATGCTTTAAAGCATTAGAACAGCAGTCACTCCACACAAAACAAATATCTGCTGTTTCTGCCCTGCTGCACTAAGGTTAACTAGGATTAGGATTAATTTAGGATTTCTGTTGCTGGATTGTATTTTTCCAGTGAAATCTTTTAGTGAAGCTGTCAGACATTGATTAAATCAGTACATTTCTTTATAAATTTTTTTTTTAATTCTTCCCCACGTTCACATCAATTTCCTGTGTATGTATGAACGGTGCTTATAGCAAGTTAGTCACTATGAATATGGAATGTGAATATCATCTACATGTATGCAGATTATGATAATTAGTGGGCTATGGATGGATGAAAAAAATAAGTAAGTGTGGATGCCTACTTGGTGTTCCTTTTCATGGAATTGTCAAGCATCAGGTGACAGGAGGGAAAGGAAGTTGTTGAAGTCCATAACTTTGTTATAAGAACATAAGTACCACCTTCCTGTGTTGTATTCTGTCTTGAAATAACTGCTATAGTCTCATTTTCATTTATGTACTACAGAGTCTGCAATAAAAAAAACATTTTCTGAAGGTATTTTTAAAATCACCTTGGAAACCAGTCAAATGTAGTTGATATATTATAATTCTTTATGCCATCTCACTCTCATCTTCTTTGTTTTGTAACCTGTTGATTAAAGTGAACACTTAGCTAGTAATAAGCTTTTATTGTGTTTTTTCATATAAAAGCTTCTAATAGGTCATGGCTTGGAGGCACTTAATCTTCGTCTGTGTCAAACTCAACAGCAACCAAAAAAACCCACCCCTGTAACAACAAAACCCCAAACATGACTAAAGATGTTGTAAACCACAGTGAGATACAGGAGAGAAATGGAAAAATCTGTTAATAACTTGAATTTAATCCTTTTTCTTACATCCCTTAGCATAGCATGCCAAGTGGAAAAACTCCTTGAGTTTCATTGAAACAGCAAAGAATTGTGTGTTTTATTGTGGCATTCTTCAAATGAATTTTTCCTCAGCTTTCTTTATTACAGATTTTCAGCTAAGCTGTGAAGTAGGGCAACTGACCTAACTTGCAAGATACAGAGAGAGAGAGAGGGAAAAACATTTAAAGCATACTTTATATCCTTGTACAACATTTCTGTCTGGTAGAATATAATAAAATATGTAATAAAGAAAAGTGGAAGACAGTTGGAAATAGAATTTGTAATAGGAGGACTTGGCTTTAAAAACTTGAAATATTTGCCTTCCTTTCTTGCCAGTAGAATTACTTTCAGTAATCTCAGTCCTTTTTCAGTATATTGTATTATGAAAAAGCAATAACTGAAAGACCTAAGTTGGTACAGAAAAACTGTTCGGTCCAAATGGATTATTTTCAATCAGGGGCATAGTAAAAAATTACTTTGGAATCATAAATGGTTCCCATGTGTATAAATAAAAATAGAGAAAAAACATTCTGAATTGAACCTTCATGTCACACAAATACAAAACAAATCAGAAGCTCAGTTGAGTAAATGTATGAGAACTACTTTTAAGATTTGTAAATAGCAATCTATGTAAGTGTTCTACATAGTTTAATTGTTTCATATTGATTCCTTCTGCTTTTGCAAGTGGTTAAGCTTTGGTGGTTTTAACCTGTTTCTGTTGGAGTTATTTTTGAGTCTTCTGTCTTGCTGTCCCATATGTTTTATTAAGTCAGTAAATTAGGTTTCAGTGCTCAGCTGCTTGTCCTGCCAATCCAGTCTTCAAATCCACCTGGAGCCTCTCTTGAGTCCTGCAGGATGTGGGTGAGGTGATGATGCTGAGGAACACCTCACCTGGGCAGGCACCCTGGGCACCCACCTCTGGTGCAACTGGCCTCCTTCTCACTCTTCGATGTGTCACAATTTCCACTCTGGCACTCGTGGCCTGAGGAGTTTGAGCAAGCCTAGAGTTGGCATGATACAGGCCTCTTCTGGATGTTGAGTGTAGCCAACCAGCACTCTGAAGTGATGTAAGTTGGGACATAGGCATCTGCTGCTCCTTTGGGGTTGTTCTGAGGAGCTTCTCACTCAGCATTCAGGCGGTTCTGGAAGCGGTGGGTTTTAACTCCCATTCCCAGGGGGGTGCTCTTGTTTCTGTTGCAAGCTTTGAGGATTTAAGAGTGAAATGTCAGGACTGACTGTCCCTTTTGCAAACCATTTTGCAAAAATGTAGCTTTTTCCCAGTTGGTGGCTGCACTGGCTTTTGCGGAGGTGGATGAGAACTGTATGTGGTCAGTGCTCCTTACAGAATTGCGATTTCACTTTCTAAAGGACACATGTGGCTCGGACATAAGAAGTGGTGGAGGTAGCTTTGTCACCTCTCTCACTCCTCCAGCTCTCCAAGGGTGTTTTCTGCTCTTCATTGCTCAATGGACTCTTTTTTTATGCTTGTCACCACTTTGTCTTTATAGATCGTAAGTGTGTAAACTGATATTGCCACGGAGTTTATTAGTGTATCTTCTATTTTGTTGCTGATTGTCATTCTAAGATGCTTTTACCAAGGACTATTATAATAAATTATAAATAGTTAAATAATTGTTTAGAAATGCTCTGACTCAAGCTTATTATACACATGAGGACTAGTTTAACTTTTGTTGGTAAATGGGAACTATTTTCCTTAACAGTTTGGGACTCTGAACAGCAGAAGGGTCTGCAAGCAAATTAATCAGGGTGAAAGTAGTAAAAACAGCACTTCTTGGGCTCCTTTCCTCCCTACCGTGTGGGAAACATGACGTTTTCTAACCAGATAGTGGGAACGTTTTCTTCTGCAGGCCTGAGTCACTTGTGAGGAATGCTAAGATTAATGCACAAGATTAATTTTCTCACTGCTGCCTTCTCTGCTGCAAAAATGGAACTTTGCTTGCCTTTGAACTTTTCTCTCATTTCCAGCAAAACTTCAGGTACTCTGAACTGAATCAAACCCAGTTTTGCTCTGTAAAATCTGTAAAATTTGTCCTTGCCTTTTAGTGACCATGAGCACAGAAGTCAATGCATGTCTTTTTTGGACTTACTTATTTTAGAGTACAGCAATTAATCTTTCTGTTTCCTCTGGTGTATTTTGTGTGCTTCTGCAATATACAGAAAACTTTCTGTTCTCACAGAACTGTGAACAGGAGTTTTTACTTTATCAGAGTTCCCTAGATGTACAGAATCCGTTTAATTCAATTTTTTTCCATTTTCAACATCATATTAATTATACCTAATCTATAACAAAAGCTGTTCTGAAAAGGCATTTTTATTTATATTGGATTCTCTTAAGAGAGATTATGCCCACTGTCATCTTTCTTAATTAAACGTTAAGAATTATTGAAAGAATTAGTATTAAGTACTAAAATTAAAATCAAAGAAGAGATAAAGGATGCCTTCCCAGGTTGCTCCAGAGTAAGCACTACGGTATATATATTGAATCCCATGCAAGGTTCATGGCTGACAGTAGGCCAATTCTTAATGCAAGTTAATTTCACTACGACATGTATTGCACAAGTATTCCCATTGAATTTGGGCAAAAAGACTTAAAGCTCAGTCTGAAATGAATAACCTACCTATTGAAGTAATTTTAGGAAAAGTAGTAATACAAAAATGAATTAATGTTTCCATGGGTAATGCACCTTAATTTATATAATTTTTAAGATTTAACATTCATAGTTGAATGCCATCATAAGTGAAAGGAGTGCAGCTGGATTTCTCTGTAGCTTGTAAATAACAGCATGTTCTGTGTACTATCCCTAAAGGAGCAGGAACAAAGTTTCAGCTACCTTTCTTTTCACCTTGGGTCTGGCATTAGTTTCCAGTACTAACTGTAAAAGTTTTGTCCTGCTCTAGGTGCTGCTATTCCTTTCAAGGCTGGAGGAGAAATTCTTGGCTTTCCTCATGCCCTCCCTGTGTTCCAGTGTAGATGCCTGCAGAGGAGGGAGAGAAGGTGGCCTGGAAGTGGTAATGCTGGCTTTAGGCCAGGCAGTGTCTTTCTCTCTCTTATTTGATTAAAAGGAAGTCAGTCTGGAAGCAGTTGAAAAGAAATGGAGATGCACTTGGTTATGGTCATGTGCAGGTACCACTGCTGTGCATCGTGTGTGCCTGCTAATGCTCGTCAGCTGCTTTCTCTTTGATGCTCATATGCTTAAGTAATTATTCCAATTAAGACTACAAGAAAAAAATTTTCCATTTAAGATAGGTTGCTTTCTCAGAAAGGCTTATTTGTCAAAAACACCTGTAAAATTGTATTCTACTGATGTAATTGAAATTTCTGCCTTGTTCTTCATTTAGGATAGGTGTTTACTCGGGGTTTCTGTAGTATTAAGGCACAGAGATTATCTTGTAGCTAATGTGCTATTCTGTTCTTTGATGGGATTCTGGTTCTCCACTGTGATGAGCAGATCATAGAGGTTGACAAAAAAGGTAACATTAAAACTCTTGAAAGTTTGTCTTCTCTTTGAATCAATGAGAAGACCTAATTAGTAATTGAAAAGATAATTAAAATTTGACAAGCTGCCAAGATTTGTATATCATGTCGTTGTTCTTTTTCAATAGTGCATTATTTTTTGAAATTACTCATTACTCTTTTGGCCTTTTTTTTTTTTTCCTTTCCTGCCTTCCTGCGTCTGATTGTTCATTTCAGTTGTCCTAATTTTCTAATAATCTGAATTTTTATTTGCCTGTTGTCGACACCCTATTCCATTCTGTGTTCTCCTTGTTTACATTCGCTGCTTTTCCTCCATAGGTCTCTGACTGTTGCTTTCCTGCTCAGTCTCATATTGGGTACTCATTAACTTCCCATGAATTGTTCCCTTCAGGTATTCAATGCTTGCTTCTACAATTTTTCATGATCCTGGTTTTGTTCCTTCCTTTTTATACCAGAATCAAGACTTGTCATTATTCTTGTTTACCAGTATAATTTTCTGAGACTCTTGTATGGTTAGGTAGAAAGAAAGGCAAGCATATATTTTTGCGTGCTTAACAAGGCTAGAATTAACTATAAATGTAAAAGATAAAATCTCCCCCCTGGACTCTGAGACTCAAATTTCATGTGAGTTCTCTATTTACATAACCCTGCTATTTCTGATTATACATATTCAGAATAGCCCCTTTCTATTTTGCCCATATCAATGCATTGTCAATTTAGGACTACTTCTGTGATCAATACAAAATTTCAGGTAACATGGATGAAAACTCCCATATAGTCTAAACCGGGGGCGGGGGTGGGGGAATTGGTCTTACTAAGACTTACTGAAAATATCTGAAGCACCACACAGATTGTAACAAGCCAACACATCAGGTCAAACTCAAGAGGAGACAGATTGAATCACAAACTGCAAGCGACTTTCTGAACATCTTCCTGAGGCCTTCTTCAAAGACATTTGTTTTATTTATGGTGTATGTTACCCCAATATGTTTCTAAACAGACCAGAAAAAGGAGTCAGGAGTCATAAGAGTACAGAAATGTACTTGAAATGTTGCATTCTTCACACTGTGTTCTAGCCTGAATGACAACAGTTGCTGTGAAGCATCTGGAAAAGAGAAAGGATTAAGCCCTGGATCTTGAACGATGCACTCATACTTGGGCAGAGAATAGCAGGGTGTGGTCCACATCTGAGACTGGTGCCGGACTTCTATTCCTGCTTCTACAAAGCTGACCTTAAAAAATTTCCTTGGGGCTAAATTAAAAAAGGGAGGCAAGTGTCAAACTGCAGAGTTGTAACAGACCTTTGAAATGCTTGGCTTTTTCTGGAGGGGAAGCTACATCCTTGAGTGCGTACCTAAGCTCACTGTGCAATGGAAGGAAGAAGCAGGTGCTCTATCACAGACCTGCCATGATGCCAGACAGGGCTGCACAGGACCCAGAATACATGGGTTCACTATTCTCCAGCGTGGCCTGGCAGGAGGTTCAAACTCCAGTTTCTTGAAAGAGCTACAAGTCACTAGGTTAGAGAATAGCCTAAGATCAGGAATCCCTTTGGTTGTCTTATGTTTGCACTGGTTGATTTTGTCTTTGCTTTTTTGGTTTGGTGTGAGTTTTGGTTTTTGGTTTGGTGTGAGTTTTGGTTTTTGGTTTGGTGTGAGTTTTGGTTTTTGGTTTGGTGTGAGTTTTGGGTATTTTTGTCTTCACTGTTTTCTTTGTTTTGTCTTGGTTCCCCCCACCCCCGAAATATATTCCCTCAGCTGCTTAGCGTTCTGGCCACAAAGCTTTTCTTTTACAGAAGAGCCTAGTTCCATGTCTTTGAATGAAAGCTATGGTAATCACTCTGTCCTGTAAACATGTTGCCTTTTAGATGTACCTCTGGAAGACCACCTCCTGAACTTCCTGCCTTTACAATCATTGCTGTGTGGACCTTAGGGCAGCGTGGTAGGGCTGAGGTATGGAGGATTGACTGTAGACTGACATTTCATTGATCATGCCAAAAGGGCTGTACAAGGCTGGGCAATTTTCCTGACCTGAATTTAAATGCCTGTGTACATTCTCTGTTAAGCATCTAACACAAACCTTTCATTTTGATCATCTCACATGTAAATTTGAGTGATTATTGAGAGCTGGATACTTCACAGGGACATGGGTTGGTCCCCTCTGCTGCTCTGGACTCAGTATGCTGTGTATGTTGTTATGAATATTGTAACCTAATCATGGTAGAATTTTTTCTTACTAGTCACAAGTCTCAAACTATGTGAGGTATTATTCCCACTTGATTTCTAACACTGCTCTCTTTCATGAGAATAGAGATGTTAAATTTCAAAGTAAAATCAAGCAGTCATTCTTTTTGTTTCTTGATAGATTTTGAGAGCACAGGCTTATCTTCTTTTCATTTTCTCTGTGTAGGATCTTGTGTAGCAACCAGCGTGTTAGTCCTTAGACTGAACTTTTGAACATTATTAATATGACTTTTCAAGGTCTTGCACTCTTTTGTACCCCAGACTACAATACTGATGGCATTGGGACCATCACTAGCAATTTTAAATCACTTTATTACAAGACTTACTTGTTATTTATTACATAAAAACATTACCTGGAGGGCATATTCTGGTGAACATGTTGTTCAGGGATATTTGCAACTCAGGATGTCTCTTGCCCTTTCTGTAGAGTGCTTCTTTTTGAATATGTCAAAAAAGACTGTTAAAAATACTGTGAAAAAGCCTAGTCACCAAAAATTAGAATGTCATGCAGACATTTTCTCTAGAGGTGTATAAGTGTGTAAGGTATATCAGAACCCAACTTTTAAATACCTCTACCCAGAAGGAAATCTGACCATTTTGCGCTTACATTTGCAAACATAAGTAGCATGTACTTAAGTATTGTTATTATTTACATTCATAATTATAATTTCTGGGTTGAATATTCAGTGAGGAGCTAAATTTACAGCCTTGCCTGGTTTTCCATGTCATACATTGCTACATATTAAACCTATTTGTCAGATGAGTGTTGATTTGAACAGAACAAGCCTCTTGCTCAGAGTAGCCCTGCTCATGGTAAAGTTGTGCCTTAGCTTCAGGAAATGCAGTATAATTAAATGCCAATAGAAATTATTAACTTGGCAGTAGCTCAAGTGCTTTATTGCCTTGATTTCTTTTATGCCAAGGTATTGTTAAAGCAGCACTTGATTTATCCTGGATTTACAAGACTGTGTCAGATTGTAATCTAGTTCCTGCGCATTAGACTACTTCCCTGAAAAATAGAAGGAGTGTAGTTCACTTCTTATAATTCTACTCTTGGTTTTTATGGTTAATAGAATATTCTTCACATACAATTTTGGGTATAGTGCTGTGAGGGCTGGATAATATTATTAGGCAAAATTAAAAACACCAGAAAGGCAAAAAGCCTGAGTCCAGTTTATAAAGAACATAGACCAGTACTGAGTACACAGTATGAATGGGAAACTTCCCTGCTTTGTAGACTCAGTAGCATGTGTGTATTTCCAAATGCGATTTTGTCATCTTTTTTTATATAAGAAAATAAATCCTCTCATTCTCAAGCTTCATTTTGGAGACAGTAGGACTTTTTCTTACTGTTCTTCTCTTTTTCTTCACCCTCCCTCACTCCCAACATTTATCTGTAGTTTTGAATCTAAACAGTACTCTCTGGATTTTTGTACTTGGATTTCATATTATTGAATAAAAACTCACGATACTGCCCGAGAGAAGTAAACAGGAGATGCAATATCTCAAACTGCAGTGTAATTTGGTTACTGAAGACTGATGTGCATCTGCTTGGTTAACCAGTAATGATAGTCATTGTAATGCATAAACCAGGTGGTAAGTGATGTGAATGTCTTACATATGAAAATACTTTACATTGATACTTTTTCATTTCAAGATAAAGGAAGTTGCATGCTACTCAGCTGTTTGTTCTTCCAACTGAACCAGTAGCAGTTCTCTGTAGGAGTTCAGTGCTAGAAACAATAATTTTATATTAATCAGCTTCATTGTGCAAAATTGTACAGATACAGTAGTTAAAATAATATGGTAGTACTGAGCGATTTGCTTCTCATTTGCTTAACTGAGGATGGGACTCAGGCTTCATGTTCTGAGTGCCTTTCAATCTGTTGTATATATATGATTAATGTTGGTGAGTCACTTCTGATGGGAATTTTAGCTTTTTCTCACACTGCAAGATAGGGAGACTTTCTACTCCTCCCACCACCAGTTTAAAAGTGCTGTAGAAGACAGAAAAGAGATAATTTTTCATGTTTTCAGAGTTAAACTCTATTAAAGGAAGTGAGGAGATAGCCAGTCCCTTGGCATTTGCTGCACAGGTGTCTGCAAACCACCTAGGACAGCTGAGATTGGGATAAAAGCGTAAGTAGATTATTATGCACTTGAGAAACCATCTATTCTTACTGCTTACTTAAATTCAGAATTTAGCTGGGAAGGCTAGTCTAGAAGAAGGATTTGGGAAGGAAGTAATTCTGAAGGTGCAGGAAGAGGTTTATCATAGGAATTGGTGGAGCTCTGGAGACCTGTTTATGCCTGCCAGAAGTAAACTGGGGAGAATATAATGCTTTATTTACATAGGTTAGCTCAAAAGCTCACCATAGCTGACTTTGAAATAATGTAGGCATGTCTACAGAACTTTCCCTGTGAGTTTAGAAAATGGTTTTTATCTGTTTATGTATGTGTGCCTCTGCATAGAGAATACAATACATTGTTTGATTATGATATTCAGTTGCCACAATATTCATTCAAACAGGGCAGAATGTTTGGAGATGTGGGGATGTTTAAAGGGCTTCACTTCACCTAGTGTGTACCTAGTAGCCAGATACTTGAAAATGCCTAAGCACACATACATGTAGGGGAAGTCTTCAGTGGCATTTTACAGTATTTAAACAAACTGCTGAATTAACAGCTGCTGAATGCAACAGGGCTTAAATAACTGACTTTCTTCTTTTTTAGAAAGCCCTTGTAGATCTCTATGTGTAATTTTAGACTTAGAGATAATGTTAAAATATAGTCCAATATTTAAATGAATATGCTTCACCTAGAATTTGAAGTCTGCCTGATGTCACTTATGACACTGAGTACAGACCTCGTGAGCTTGTGTCTCATGGTTTTTAGCTACTGTGTCCATATCGTGTTTTGTTAAGCTGCAGCTGTAAAATTTGACAGAGCAAGATCATTTGAGGCTGACCACTGCTACTGTGGGCAACTGCATCGTGTAATTCTTGTCATTATGGTAGTGACGTTCACTACAAATAACATTACCAACTGTTTGGTGACCTCTAGGAATATAGTCTTCTATCTTCTGTCTGTTACCTTTTGAACTGGTATTTCAAAAGTGACTCAGCAGGAAGCATTTGGCTACAGTAAGTATCAATACCAATTATCGTGACATTAGTAATTGTGCTGCTAGTTTGGGTTCACATTATTGTTAGATATACATGTCTAATTCATTCTATTACAGAGGGAAAATGACATTCAATTTGTATTACTAGCAGGTTGGGGAAAAAAACCCTTGGGGAAAAAAACATTGTCTAATGCACAGACTGCCAACACTTTTAAAAATGTGACTTCATAAAAAGAAAAGAAGATTTATTTACTGTGTCAGAGATTGACATTTTCCCTTCTTCCCATCTCTGTTCCTCACAGCTCTTGGAGCTTTGTTTGCTTTCTGGAAGTATAATGACATGTTCTGAGTAACCAGAAAGGCTTATTTCTGCCCTAGGCTGAGAGTAGAAGGGATGAGTGCTTTGGTAGTGCAGTGCTGATCTGAACACTGTGGGAGAAAACAGATCTTTATGAAGGTATAAAATGAAAGGCTTTTATAACCTCTTCATTAGTTCTACTGTTTGTTTTCAGTATTCTCTGTAGTATTTTATTTTCTGAAGAAATCTATAGCTTTTTCACAAATTGCTTTATCTTGTTGATTTTCATAATTCATTCTTCATTGAAAATCTACTAATGCCTACAGAAGATGCTCAGGTCGAGCTCCAGGCTGCTATAAAATGCACACTAAATACTAAGTATGAATACTGGTGGGCATGGGCACTTATCCATCACTTTGAATTTACAAGTCTTGCCATGCAACCTGCTGAAGGCTGTCCATTTGGCTGTTCCCTAGTGGCATTGCAAGCTCAAGATCCCCACAGTGCATCCATCCTAACTGAGCGGTACCTGGAAAAATACACCGCTTTTATCACGAACTCTGACTGTAACACCTAACTACTGTGACAGGCACTTTCTAAATACCCTGAGTAGCACATTGTTTTTATTATTCTGAAAAGGGATCAGAAAAATGATTTGGTACATTGCCTTCTCTGAATTCCCATTTCCCCAGGCAGTTTGTGCCCGTGCACAGACACCTTTGTTTTTAAAGTTTACCTTTTCAAATCTGAATTCACATCATTCTAGATGTTATACAAGGAACATTGAGAAACAAATGATAAAAGGAAGATGGAATAGCAGATCTGGTTTTGCAGTTCCTCATAAAGCTTAGAGCCAGGTCTCTCTTCATCGTGGCTGTTACTTCACATGTGGTGCTGAATGGGCATGAGGAGCCTCTCTGGCATTCACCACTTTTGTTAACTCTGATTTGTTTAATGGGCAACTTCTCAAATAGTGATTTGAAATACTTTGTGATTTTGTGCCTGATGGGAGGTGATGGATTCACCGCCCCTGGAGGTTTTTAAACTGAGATTGGACATGGCACTTAGTGCCATGATCTAGTAAATGGACTGGAGTTGGACCAAGGGTTGGACTTGATGATCTCTGAGGTCTTTTCCAAACCAAATCGATTCTATGATTCTGTGAATATGGCTCTAACAGCAATCCCAGTGGGAAAAGATGAGGAAAAGTCTATGAATTCCCACTAAGCTGTAGTCAGAGCTGACAGGTTGCTGAAAGCCAGCCATTGCTCACAGACAAGAATGCCTTCAGCTGGAGGCACAGAAGTAGCTGGTGAACCCAAAGAAGAGCAACTGCAGCTGTGGGAAATCCTGGGCTCTTTTAAGATGCTTCCATGAAACTCAGTAAGGATCAAAGCAACCAGATCAGTAAAATGGTAATTTCTTTCTTTTTTTTTTTTTTTTAAAATGTCAGTTTTCTGTGCTGTCCATAGAGCTCCATTAACTAATCTTCAAAGATGGGTTATGCTGCATAGTAAATGGTCAGTGTGCAACAGTTAAAAATAACTAAGTGATGCCATCTGCTGTCTTAAAATCTTATTTAATGTTACATTTGAATGAATTGTTACCCTAAAAAGAAGTGGAAACTGCCTACACTGAATATAATGTCAGAGCCGTGACATGCTATCTGATGTGGATCAAAGTTATGCAATATATAAGTACTGATTGTGATTAAATATAGTAGACTATAGAATGTCAGAAGGAAATGTAATGGTAGTGTCAATCCAAAATAATTCCTCGGTGAATCTTCTTTGCAAATAATTTAAGATTTTTTTTTTTCCAAACTGTTATGTTTTTCATATTTCTGAGAGGAAGATGTAGAATCCTGGGGAATAGAGGGGAGCATTCATTTACTTGGAACAGAGGGGAGCATATTAACATCCAGATGTAGTACACTGGGACTCTCCCATTCAAGCACTGTAAATAACAGAAGTTCTTAATTTGCTACCTCTCTCATATGCAATTATAAGATTCACAAACAACCAAACCATCAGAGAACTAATTCTACAGTTAATAATCCCTAGAAATGTTTTACTTTGCAGCTGCCTTTTAAATCAGAAGGTCTGCAAGTCATGGTTTGACAGAGAGGAAGATATGCATGTATTTATAACCTTCTTGTAGCTTGCCATACTTCTTTCTTTCAAAGTTCTGTAAAATGCCTTCCACTGCAGCCAGACTGTCCAATCTGGAGAATACAAAAATCATGAGATGGATTGAAAATTATAGAGGTGGATTTTAAAAAATATGTACATGTTTGTTCTTTCGACTGTTCTAAACGTTCACATATTTCCAAATCTGAGGGCAAAAACTCTGCTTTAAGAGGCAGAGTAAAATGTGAAACAGAAATCTCCATGTAATCATGTATTGGTCTTAAAAACACAAGACCTTAACTGCAGGTCACAGAGTTTATTGCAAAATGTCCAAGGTTCCATCAACCCTGAGATTAGCTCAGTTGGTTAAAACTTGGTGGTAATAATGCCAAGGTCATGAGTTCAATCGTTTCCTGTATGGGCCATTCACTTCAGAGTTGGACTCAATGATTCTTGTGGGTCCCTTCCAACTCAGAATATTCTGTGATCCTGTAACCAAAAGCTCTGACAGTATAGAATTGTGATGCATTTACATGCATGCTAATCTGCTGCTGTTAATATAGTCCTCAGTGGGTATGAACTGTAAAGTGTATATTAGGCTTTATTTGGGATAGTGTCCAAGCAAGTAGGGAGAAAAATAGTACCTAATTTGGATAATGTAATCTCTGCGTTCCTATTGTGTTTCCAGGGCAAATGCTGCCCTCATAATACTGCCTGCATCAGTAACAATGTAAGGAAATGTTATGCTGTTGACTATAGAAAAAGTTACCTGAAGGCAACAGTAGATTTAAAGGTCTTGTTGACAAAAAAAAAAAAGCCAGGAAGAGATTTTTATTCCTCTTGAAAAATCAAGGAGCTCTTGAGACAATGTTTTAAAGAAGCTGCAAAATTGTATTACATTTCTCAGGGAATGATAACTGGCTGTTAGTGAAGTTTTTTCTGGAAATGTCTAGGATTTTGGATAACCTGTGTCTTCCACCTCCCTAGTCTGGCCTTATGGAAAACTGAACTTTCTATCTACAAGATAATGCAGTATCAGGGTGCCCAGAGTGCTGATTCTGTAAGGTGATGTGGACGGTAGAGTATGGATTAAAGGTATGGATGATGGGAAGGAAGGAAGGACCAAGAGGTAGGGGAAATGGTAGAATCATAGAATAAAAAGAAAACCAGGCTGTCAAAATTGTCTTCGGTCTACCCACCAAGACTTTCTTATGCTATGCAAATTTTGATGTTAATGAAGTACTTCATAAATTCAAACTGTAAATGCAAAGGATTTTTATCTCTTATTCCTTGGTGCAGTCTTTACTTTTATAACTCTTGTTCTCTTACAGCTGAGTGCTATTTCCAGGGAAGCCAGTTCATGCATTTTAGAAGTGAGCAGTGCTTTGGGAACTCTCCAATCTGACTGAAAAAATACAAAACCTTAAGTGAAGTAGCAGCATGAAGACCTAGAAATGCAGGGAACCATGCACATGATCAGTATTCGTCTTCATTCCTGCCATTCCTGTTGCAGGAACAGAAACACTTCAATAACTCCTCTGGTTTTATGTTTTGATGCTGAATTGCCACAGACGTCTGAGTCTAAACTCCACATTATCAGAAGCCTCTCTGAGGTTTTGAAGTGCCACTCTGAGCACTGTGGCATGGGAGGGGGGTGTGAATGAACCTCAGGTCAGTCTGAAAGACATCATCATGACTGACATGCTGCACCTGTCAGGAAGATGGAGGAATAATCATCTCTGAAACAGAAAAAATCATCTGTTATGTCCCTATAAACTAGGTGCCAAAATGCCCTTTCTTTGTTAACTGGCAGCAAAAGTGCAGCAGTAGTTTTGGGGGTGATTATGTGATATGCTTGGCTGAATAAATAACAGATCAAGATCATGGGGCAGATGACTTGGTCAAAACATTTTTTTTTTCTTTGCTTGTTTCTCTGTTAGTGTGACACCATATATATACCTTTTTTTTGTCTGCAGCATAAGATTTGTATGATGAATACCAACTTTTTAAGCAAGTCTGGTGCTTGTGGGATAGGTTGCAAGTCTGCTGTAAGATTTTATTGACCTGGAAAGATTTGCTTTAGTCCCTTCAGAATTACCTTGTTTTATTACCTCAGGTTATTTCTATAAGCCTGCTTTGTGCAAATTGTGTTGTATTGAGTTGCCTTACATGACGTAGCAATTCAAATAAATATAGTGGTGTGACACCTTCAATCAAAGTTAGGATTCAATCTATACTTGAGATGATTTGCAGTTTAAAAGTGAAGTTCCATGCATAATGATTTGTCAGTTTAGAAAATAATTGGTATTTCCACTCAGTAGGCCAAGCAAGTATGAACTTTTTATGCTTATTAGAGCAACACTCAGGCAGCTGTAATTTTTAAATGAAATTAGATAGTCTACTGAGGAACAAGAATTCTTATTCCAGTTCAGTAATTTTTTGTTTCCTTTTCTTTTGCTTCTTGCTTGAATTTCATCACAGAGTAAAGAACTAGCATCTTTGCATTAAACAAATATATACCTATAGGCACTCTTCTTTCCTGACTCTCTTAAAATGGACCTTGTAAAAAGAGTAAGATATTCTGAGTGTAGTAGGTTTCTTTCCTTCCAAGCAGTGTTGCAAAGTGCATCAGCAGTTCAGCAGTGTAAACCTGGGGTGGGGGGTAATCACCTTTGGCTGCACCATGTAATTAATCTGGTTTGTATGTGCAGTGCTTTATAGGAGTCATTAACAGGAGCTCTTTGGAGAGTGTAAATTACAAGAAACAGGGTATTTGGAAAGCTTCAGAAAACATCCCTTGAAGCATGTGCATTGTAAGGTGTTTCTTAATGTGGTTAGGCAGCTGCTGTCGTTTCTTAATTAGCCGAGCCTCTAATTGTGCTTTTTATCATCAGATCTGGACTCCATGATGTTTCCCACTTGTAATGCTTTTGAGTTTAGGGACTTGCATGCATACTGTGGGAAATTGCAAGATATTGACAGTGACTTTGGTGGTGTGCCTTGGGAAAGAAGTTAAAGCTGACGTATACCATGAAGTTAAGGAAGTGGGGGCAAGGGAGAAGTAGGCACAAACCAAAACCTGTTAAATTTAGACAAACTTTCTCTTTTTCTAGTTGTACTGGTGTTTTCAAGCCTAATCTCTTCTTTGCTTTCTATATAGTGTGGGGTTTTTTTGGTATTTAGCTAGTGGCCAAGCTTACAACATGCGGGAAGACTGGGAAAGGAGAAGTTCAAGGAGCATGCTGCCTGTGGCAGGAGAAGCATCAAGCAGATCCAGGTAATGGCAGCTCAGCCTTTAGCAGCTTGGTAACTTAATTAGTTTTAACTTGCAGAACTGTTTTCATATCTGCAGTATCATAACTTAAAATTTTGTGAAGAGAAGATAAAAAGCAATTAACCTTTAGTTTCTCTACAGTACTATGTGATTAGTCTCTCTGCAGTAATACGTGGCAAATTTGTAGCAGGTAGTAAGGGCAGAATTAGTGTTTACAGACTTGAAGTTTGGTGGTTTTAAGCATATAGTAATGTATAATTCAGTATTGTAACTTCAAATTGGTTAAGCTATGATATGATCTGATGGCTGCAACCTTACTTTATTATATGATAAAATGTGTGCGTGCAGCATTAGCACTCTGCTTAGAGAACTGGAGTCTTCAACATCCTAGACCATTGCGTGATAAATCTTCCTGCAACAGCCCTTGCTGTCCCTGGGCTGTCTAGCTTCAGTCACTTCAGGTTTGTGAAGGCTCACTGGCAGAGTGGAGTTTTACAGATTCCTGCTGACCCAGGATCTTGAGGGAAATGTAGAGTCCCCAACTGTGGGAGCAGAACCTGCAAGAATCTATAAACTTGGCCACAGAGAGAAAATGACCACATCCATTAGGACATGAGATAATATTTCCCACACACTGAAAGAAAACAAAAACTAAAATGCAGAATCAGACTATGTGAAAGCATTATCTAGTACATTTTAAACCAGAACTGTATGTGTTTCTATTTTAAGACTATTTAACATAAATTGATGTTATCTAACTCCCAGTCTCCACTGAGAGAATGTCATCCTGAGCGCACAGAACATGCACATTGGCTTGAAAGAGTAAATAACTCTTCTTTGCTATTTTCTCTGAAAAGTGAAGACAGAAAGGAGGGAGTGCAATTTCCCTTACTACCTTTAACTCCTTCCCCAGGCCAAGCAAACAAGCAAAAAGAGTTTTATTGGAACAAATGGGGAAAGGATGAGCTAAAGCCCTGAAGACATCTCAGCTTTTGAAGCCTCTTGCTACTTTGCATCACAAATACTCCTTGTGTTCAGGATTTTGCACTGTATGAGGGGTACCTGGAAACCTGATGATGGTTCTTCTCAGTTAAGCCTTGGGATGAGGTGGCCGCCTTTGGGAGCTGCATGGGTATGAATCTCCTTGGTGAAATCCAGAAGGTTGACAGTGGATGAAAAATACAGTTGAAACAATGCTCTGGTTTCAGTAAGCACCATGGTTCCTGCTTTTTCAGTTTTCTGTGCACCTGGCAAGGGCACAGAGGCTATTTCTGAACTGTCTAGACTATTCTTCTCAAACGGATCTTTTCTTTTTTCTCTTCTGGTTGTTGGTCATCAGGAAAAAGGGAGTTAGCGCATCTCTTTGTGAATTTGCCCATGCACTGAGCCCACATAAACATTTTACAAGGCGTATTTATAGAAGTGTTGTAAGAACCCATCTCCTGCCTTGCGTGTAGTTTGATGAATCCAGAAGGATGGCTACTAAAGTAAATTTTTGTACGACATTTTCTATTAAGATAAAATCCACTACCTTCCCCTACTGTCCCCCCTGTTTACCTTGAAAAGGTTTATACATCTACACAAACATAAAATGTGAATGTGCAGCCCAGTCATTAAATATTCAGTTACTTCAATAATTGAATATATTTCTCCAAATTTGAAAAGTCATAGCAGTCAGGCAAAATCCCTGGTGACTGGAAAAAAGGAAACATTGCTCCTGTTTTTAAAAGGGGAAAAAGGAGGACCTGGGGAACTACAGGCTGGTGAGCCTCACCTCTGTGCCTGGGAAGATCATGGAGCAGATCCTCATGGAAGCAATATTAAGGCACATACGAACAAGGTGATCCAAGACAGCCAGCACTGCATCACTAAGGGCAAATTATGCCTGAGCAGTCTGATGGCCTTCTATGATGAAATGACTGCAGCGGTCAACAAGGGTACACCTGCCAATATCATCTGCTTAGACTTCTGTAAGACCTTTGACCTGGCCCACATAACATCCTCTTCTCCAGTTTGGAGAGATGTGGATTTGAAGGGTGGACTATTCCTGGATAAGAAATTGGCTGGGTGGACACGGACAGAGTTGTGGTCAATGACCCTGCATCCAGGTGGAGGCCGGTGATGAGTGGTGTCCCTCAGGGCTCTGTCTTGACTGCCGCTCTGTAATATCTTCCCCAGCGACAAAGACAACGGGATTAATGCACCCCCATTGAGTTTGCAGATGACACAGTGCTGAGCAGTATGGTTGGCACAATAAGAGGGATGGGATGCCATCCAGGGGCAGAGAGTGAGAAGTGAGCCTGTGAGAACCTCATGAGATTCAACAAGTCCAAGTGCAAGGTGCAGCACCTGGCTCGGGGCAATCCCAGACATAAGCACAGACTCGATGAAGAAGTCATTGAGAGCAGCCCTGTGGAGATGGACTTAACAGTTCTTGTAGATGAAAAGCTGCGTATGGCCAACAGTGTGCACTCACAGCCCAGAAAGCCAACTACAGCCTAGGCTGCATCAAAATAAGCGTGGCCAGCAGGTCAAGGGAGATGATTTACCCTCTTTACTCTGCCGTTGTGAGACCTCACCTGTAATGCTGCATCCAGGTCTGCGATCCTCAGCACGAGAAAGACGTGGACTTGTTGGACCAGAGGACGTCACAAAGATGATCAGAGGCATGGAGCACATCTCCTGTGAGGACAGACTGAGCAAGCTGGGCTTGTTCAGCCTGAAAAAGAGAAGGCTCCAGGGAGACCTTATTGCAGCCTTCCAGTACTTGGTACTGCTTCTCTTTCTCTTGATGGTCCGCCTTTTTTTTCATTTGCCTTGTTGCCCCCGAGAAGAATTTAGGAGGGTTCTAGAGTTCTAATATGAGCATATGTATGTGTTCATACCTTCAGTGTTAGGAAAGGTTGGTTATGAAATGCAATAGCTCTTCATGCAATCTGCTGTAGCAAAAGAGAGAACCTTTCTGACAAATGTCACCCTGTTGTAATCTGAGACCATAATAGCTTTTCATTAAATGGGGTTGCTTCATCAAAGCTAACTGGTGTTGAAAATTGCTGTGGATTGATGCTTTCTGGGTACTTAGAAACCTCTTGGAGTTGTTTTTGTGCTAGCATGGAAAAATTGAATTAAAATGGCAGGAATTATCCAGTTTTTAACAGAATAGTCAAGCAATAGCAGATGATGTTGGCTGGGGACCTGATAAGTAAAACTCTTTCCTTTCCCCCCCAAGCTTTGCCTCACTCATATCTTGGCCAGCTGTGCTACTACAGCCTCACTCTTCCTCTGATCTTCCATCTGCTCAGCTGTGTCTAGCTGCCGGTGCTTTTCTTGTTCCTGCTCTGGTGGGGGTGTTTACTGAGACCAGACTCTGCTCTGCTGCCTCTTCTGGTATCTCTGTCCGACAGAACTGGTGGTGTTTACACAGGAAATTTAGCTCAAATATATTGCTAGGCAAGTGTGACTATGAACCTGCCTCATGGCTTCCAAGATTAGTGTGTTTTGCATAGAAATTCATGGTATGTCTCTATCCAGGTGTGAAAAATGCTCTAAAATTTTATTCCTTGCAGCAGAGAGTGTTATTATTATTGCTGTTGTTGTTGTTGTTAAGCATGTTGAGCATCTATTGATAGTAATTCAAATGGGAACTGTAACTTGTAATAGCAATTGAAACATGAAAGAACAGTAGATGCCAACAACAGCTAAGAGTCCAGTAGGGACCAGAGAATGATCAGAAAATTATTACCCCTTTAAACATGCACAGATGTATTAGATATGTATGTATATGTAGCGTGTTGTACAAAAATATGCATGCATAGTTTAACAAAACTGAATTTTTGTAAAAATCATGTGAAATGTGAGTCAGTCTTTGGAGTGATGATTATTGTCAAGGGGGGACAATTACAGACAAACAGCTGAAAAAGCAGATTTGCATAAGTTTCAGGAATAATGTTATTTCTGGAAATAAGCTTTTGCTTGTTTCTCACAAGCAGCTATTTTTTTGATGCTTTGGTATTTATCTGTGGGGGTCTTGGAGTAAGATACAGTAATATACATGAATCTGACTGGTAAATTTCTGTTGAATTTTATTTGCAATATATTCCTTCTGAGGTTCCTTGTAAAGAAAAAGGCAGAATTTATGATGCATCATATATAGTTTCACAGTGAATTTAAGACTGTTGGAATCATGCTTAGTAAGGGCATTTATAAAGTAAATTCTGCTCAGAATGTGTTAGGTTTTCCGAGTGCATGTATGAGTAGTCCACATCTTGACATCGCAAGTGACATCACAGCTTGATATGAATTATATGTTCGGATAATGATAGTGTTGTTTCACCTTCCTTTCTCCTTTCACATTTAACAAATGCTAATCATACTTGAATGTCTCAAGATTTTGTGTAGTCATTCATTTCTGATTGCCTTCCTGGCTCACCTGGATGTTTTCTGCTTGGGTCAATTCTGCACTCAGATAACCAGGTAACAGTTTTAATTACTGAGTAACATTTTGTTAGCTAAGTTCTGTACAAAGTAGTGAGGGATTTTACCTTTGTTTTTTTTAAGCTGTATTTTCATTTTAGTGAAACTGAAAGAGTCACATCTCTAAGACCATTCCCCCCTCCTTGTCTTCCAAATCTACTGTCCTCTCTCTGCCCTTTCTCCTCATAATTGTCAGCCTCATTACTACCAGATTCAGGTCTTGTACCTTTGTTGTGCCTGATCTGTCTTTTCCAAGGCTGCTTGTGGAGGTTTCTGTTGCATGACCAGCAGTGTTTCCATCACAGTAACAAGGTGTAGGTATTTCTCTGTGTGTGGAGGAGCTATAGCTAGTGATATATATAGCTAGTGATTCGGTGGGGAACACCAACATCTTGGTCATGGAATGGGAACACATCTAGCTGTAGGATGGGATGGATGCTGAGGCAGCCCTTACTTTGAGCCAGTAGTCACAGGCACTCCTGTGCACTTAACTGACCAGGATGTGCACTACAGACTTGATGGGGGGAAGGTGGCATTTTGTCATGTAAAAGGTGCTATTCCAGACATGTGCCTGGGAGGGGACTCTGGATCTTCCAGAAGATGGAGCAGAAGTTAAAAAAGGGCTAGTAATCCAAACACGTTTTTGGGCAGGCCAGATCCAACCTCTTGTAGCCTGAGCTTCTGGTCTTTCACATGCAGATTACAAATGCAGACAAATCCATACATGGATGTCATGGTATATCAGTAAGCTACAGTCAGCCTTGTGTCTTCTCACAGTAGTAAATTAAATTTGGCTAGGGAAATTCTCTGTTGATTAAGACTGATATTTTAGGAAATAGTATTGTAGTTATGTCCTAACCATATCTCAGAGCTGGATTCCTTCCTTTGAAGAGAAAGAATTGACTTATTTAACCACTACTGTTCTGTAGTCCTTCAGTAAATATTCAAGATCTTGCAGTCTCATGGTGGTTTTCTACATCATAATGATGAGTTTATTATTAGAATGTGATTATACTGCACTTAGTTGATACAGGTTTTTGTTTTTTTTTTTTTTTTTTTTTTTTTTTTTTTTT
>VYXB01010211.1:373529-383793 GCA_013397135.1 Pachyramphus minor | reverse complement strand
TTTTTTTTTTAGTTCTGGAGACCTCTATATTCTAACGGTAGTTGATATCCGCAAAATTATTTTCTTTACTCTAAAAATGTTGGTAAGGGAAGTGGGGGCTTTGTGGTTTGTTTTATGGGGGGAAAAGAAGGTTTACAAACTGCCTTTGAAGGAGATTGAGTAGCAGCTCTTTGTGCAATTGCAGTGCACAGATCACTTTTAAGGAACTGTAGCTCCTCATGTAAATGAGGATGGAGAGAATGAAAATTGAAAGAACGAAAGGGGAAAAAAAAAATCCTTCTTTCTCAAGAAATTGACTTTCTTAGCTTTTTTGGTACCATCACAGGTGGTCATATGGGAAAACCTCTCCTAGTCTAAGATTTCTTGTGTTTCCTTGCGCTATCCTGAGGCTATTTATTCCTCTCTATTGCTGTGAAACTTTTTGTGTAGAAACTTAATAACAAAAATACCAAAAAACCTAAGGGTTTCTGCTGTAGTGTATGACTCATTATGCTTTTTTTTGGAAGGAGGAACTTGCTGTATCCTGGTACGTATTCAGAAGTAGCCAAGCTACTAGACTCAGACATTTGAGGGCTTTTTCCCCTCCTTTTATCAGACCATATGTACTCAGGCTTCCTGTCTCGGGAAATGGGTATGAGCTTCTTTCTCTTTCCCTCAGTTCCTGTTTTTTTTTTTTTTTTTTTTTTTTTTTTTTTTTTTTTTTTTTGGGGTTTTTTTTTTTTTTTTTTTTTTTTTNTTTTGTTTGTTTGTTTGTTTTGTTTTGTTTTTGATCCAAAGAGAGCTAAGTTTCTAGTAATCAGCTCCAGGAGTGGGATATGTGGGATAAGAGGTTTGTTTTGGTTTGTAGCTAAAGCAGAATTCAAAAGAAAACGTTTTGAAATATTTACTTGTTCTAAGGCACAGGTTGACTTCATTATTTAGAGGCAGACTGAGATAATATTTTAAAATTAAAAACCTGAAGTTATAAAAAACATTAAAGTATTTTAAAATCTTTATCTGTAGCCAAGTTAGACCCTATTCCACATATTAAAATTTCTGCTTTTAAAGTATCACCTTATTTATATGTGGGCAAAACTTGGCTTGAACATATGTCTCTTTGCAATAACTTTTAGTAAGGTAGTATTTGAAGAAGTAGAGCTACTTGTACATAATCATTTTAAACTTAAAGAATTCAGATTAAATAGGTATACTGAAAGTGAGATCAGCTCTACAACTATTGGAGCAGTAAAAATAGGTAATACAACTCACAAAGCAACATGTGACATAAAGCTGTATAATAGAGGAATTATTTAAGGGAATATTAAGAAGCCTCTTGCTCAATGGCCCGCCCTGTCAGCTGACTGTCACATTTAACATGCTGTATTTGAAGAGATTTGTGTAAACCGGACAATTTTGCATAGGGGTAATAGAAAAAATACCCCTCAACTATGATTTGATACGGTCTTTGAACAATCTTAATTACAGGAAAAAACATATTGGCTAGTTTGGGATTTTTTGATAGAGCAGCCACCAATACTTATTATCAGCTACTGCTCCTGGTGGGCAGAGCTGGGAGCGAGTAAGGACATCCCTCAGTGCTCCTCACTTGCCTGCAGGGAATGATTGCTGTTTGCTTGGGGAACAGACCAGTTTGTGGTTCAAAGTGGTAGTGGTGTGTCACTGCTCCCAGTAGCAAAGTGACCTTGTTTATGCTATGTAGCTGGGCCAGTGTGCAGCTGTTTCCACTGTAAACTTGCAGAAAGCTGTTTTCAGGGTATGCTTGTGCATATTACTTTGCAATTAATTTTGTATGGACACACACGCAAACCCGTCCTCCCGTAGCTGCCTCAGAGCTTTTTGCTGCTGTAGCAGAAGTGCACTGTACATTTTTGGTTCATTTTTGTCCTGTCAGAAACAAGTGGGTGCGTTAGAAAGAAAGTGATGCTTATGTCACTGAAGAAACAAAATTGCAAGGTGAAGTGAATCCCCCATTTTATAAGACACTTCAGAAAAATCATTATAAAACTACTATGATAGGAAAAGGTAAGTATACCCAAGTATGAAATTGTTTTGAAAGAGTAAAATTTGTGTATATTCCTGAAAACAATCTGTGCAGTACTACAATGGTCTCTTTTTTCTAGACAGCATTTAAAAATATAATCATCCTATTAAGTACGAGAACAGATTTGTTTGCATTAAGAGTTCCTAAAACCAAAAGCATTTAGGCATGAAAATTTTTTAAGCATCAAATTAGAAATATAAGGGGGATTGAAAGAGGTAAGAAGGTGGCTAAGCCCTCTCTTTTACTGTGCAAACATTCTGCCCTGGCTAGTGTCCTTGAACATGTAAGAGCTTCCCAGGGATCTTTGCTTATCATTAATATTGGCATGCTGCACAAAGGGGAGGAATATGTTTTCACTTTCTCATGACATTTTCTTCAGTAGCGTGTGATTTTGTCCTGTTTCTGACAGAGCTTTCTCAGTGGTTCTCTTCATGCTAATGTTTTCCTGTCTCTGTTTTTTTTTTTGTGTAGAACTTCAGCTGGTGAGAAGAGCCTTGTTCTCCCTGGTGACAGAGCAGGGATTCCCTGAGAATAGCTTGAGAAGCGGTGGTTGTGGAGAGGGCTTGTCTCTTTAGGTGTTGGGTAGGAGACCTCTTTGACTTTGTAACATCTCTAGGTCAGGAAAAGCAAGATGTGTTACGTGACAACATCCCTATTACTTGTACCTTTCCCGTGAGGAAAGGAATGAGAGAGGGAGGGACATCTGACAGATTTGTAGGCATTTTGGGTAATGCTGGAAGATGTGATGGTGAAATAAGCTGCATGGACGTTCTCTCAAATGCAGAGAAAGAAGGGGAGAAAAAAGAAGAGGAGGCAAAAAAAGAGGGTAGAGGTATGGGGAAAAAGTAAGAATTGTAAGGATTTCAAGTGTCTTTACGGAAGCGTGCCTTGGAGCAAAAGCACTGCAAGGGATTTTTGGAGCTCATTGGAGAGCCTGTTTCTTTCTAAACAATGCAAAAGTGCCAGAAAGCTGTTCTTTGGATGGTGGAGGGCTGTGTTGTGTGTGAGTGTTTTGGAGAAGTTCTGTATCTTGGAGGAAGAGGAACTGGAGTGTGGTTTGACAGTTGCTACAGCAACTAACGTTTTTTTAATGGAAGGCAAGCAAAAGTGATGGTATAAAGTCTTGTGTAACTGACGTACCTTCCCCCGCTTCCTGCCAATTTTCCAGTATATTAAAACAATAAGTAATTTATGACTTCGGCGGAGAAATGGCTCTGTGTTTGCCCAGCTCAGCCTCATTTGCAGGACTGCATGATCTTTACAGAGACAGCACAGAAGAAATAATTTACATAACGGAAAGCAGGGATTCAAGCATCTCTGAAAAGTATACTTTTCAAGGGTCAAATGCATTCCTTGTTCTGCCTGAGGAAATTGTTAGGTGTGGATGTCACTAGGACAAGCCTTTTTCATCTCATAGCTTCCTTTCTTCTCATCCTCTCCCTTCCTCCCAACCATGATTATTTTTTTGCAAAGTTTTTTAAACTCTCTTTGGTTACCATGGAGTTCTTTTTTAATGGAGGAATGATGATGTATTATAGAGTGAAAGATGATTATAGAGAAAGATGATGCAAACTTGTGGCAGGAGGGGAATTCTGCTGGCTTTCTCTGCAGCACTGTTGCAGAAGCAACCCCGGTATAGATGTTATTCAGTATCTGCTGTCCAGGGAGAGACTTTAACGCTTCTAATCCTTTAGGACCCAACTGGCTGCCAACATCTGGGAGGAATGATACGTGAGCAGAAAACACACATCACATTGCAGAACATACAGACACTTTTAATATTCAAAAAGGTGTCTAACCTGAGTGTTCATTCACTAGTTTAAGGTTACATATTTTAATTTAGTGGTAGTTTCAGTTTTACTAGTGAAATTTGGGGGCATTTTACAGCTGAATATTAGGGGAAGAGAGTTTGGCTAATACTCTTGTTCTTTTAAGTCTCGCTGGAAGTCTTAGGTTGCAAAGGGTCACTTACATAGCGCTTTGCCTACCCCTTAGATTCTTTATGCAAGATCAAAATTAATTCTGAGCTAAGGCTACTGATTTTAACTGAAGAGTAGATGTATTAAAGAATTAAGGATATTTGTAAGTGATCATAAATCTGAACAGTTTTAGAACCTTAAATACAGATTGTTGCAGTTCTTACACTAGTTTTAAAGCCCTGTTTCCATGAACCAAGCATGTTTACCTAGCTCTTTAGCACTAAGATTTATTTTACAGATGTCCTTGCTAATATTTTGAGCACTCGTAGCCAGAGGTCCCAAGTTTGTGGGTTTGAATCCCGTGTTTCATTTTGAAGTTTAAAAAAAAAAATTAAATTACCTTCAATACAATTCATGACAACTTTACACTGTGCATTTACTAAAAATTATGACTGAACTAAGAACCAGTTTTCAAGTGAATGACACTGAGGTATTTAGCTGCAATAAGTTCACTGCTCTTGAGTTGCTGAGAAGTAGTGCAGGAAGCGTGCACACATTTTTTTTTTACGGATGAGAAAGTAATAAACCTTTGCTACCAATTTTATGCATTTTGAATCTTAGTAGAGGGCTAGTTACTACCTCCTTGCATTCAGGACGCCATTTTGTGGATTCATGTGAGATGAGACGTAACTCAAGTAATTGAAGTAAAAAGAAGACTGACAAAAAGATCTCTTTTTAGATATTCATGTGTTAGTGACCAGTATTTATTAGAAATTTGCAACATTTGAAATCTATGCCATGAATGGCCTCTTCCCCATAGCATCCTATCTGTGGTTTTCTTCCTCCTACACAACCCTCTCCTCCTGCATCCTTCTCCAGACCTTGAGGTGGCTCATTTTTCTTTCTCTCATTCACTTGCCCCAGTGAAACAATCCCATTTTCAAATCTCTTTTATTCTCACTCCTTTAGGCTCCAAGATTCTCCTTTATGTCTCACCATCTTTCCCTCAGTGAGACAAACTCACTTTCATCTTTCTCATTTTAAGAAGCCTGTGCTATTCCAACTGCTGCTCATCTTCTTTCTTGTTATCTTGTCAAATTGATTGATTGAGATACTTGAAATACTTTTCTTCATTTCCATCTGGACTTCTAGGCTGGCTCTCATCCCTTCCACAGCACCTGACTGCCCTCATCCAGCATCCAGTGCCTACCAAATAGCACAGTGTTAGTAGAGGGACACCAGCAGAACTTGCACTTGATCAGTGTGGTTTGTTTCTGCTTTTTAGGTCACACAAGATGGAAGTCTTTCAGCTCCACTGAATTCTTAGTGACTTGTGGAGTGATTTTCTAGGAAAGAGATAAGGATGCCTGTGTTACGAAGAACTATATGCAACAGAAGATGCTAACATTTTTATGCTTGTTTCAAGATAGGTAAAAAATTGTTGAGCAAATGTGATGGTCAGAGAGAAATTACACAGTATGCAAACCTCGCATACCTTTTAAGTTAAGGGTTTCTACTTTCAGCTGTATTTAACTGTGTTTCAGATAAGCCTCCCACTTAATTATGCTCTGGCATGGAAGAACATGCAGGTATTTTTTTGATTCCCCCCTCTCCCCTTTTTCCAAAAGTAGGTATACTATTGCTTTTTTATACAATTCTTGGGTCTCTGATTCATGGGCACTCAGCTGGAGTGTGCCAATGCTGCTGGCAGCTCTAGGCATGCAGCACACTTTTGTAAATGGTCTGAACAACAAAACTTTGAGATTTACTGAGTAATTGTCTAAATGAGACACTAACATATTCCAATTACTTCAGACTTTTCTTTAGATAAACTGAATTTTCTCACCTGAATAAATGGTATAATCTGAAAGCAAAAGTAGGTTACTTGCAGTTTGTAAGACTAATCGGTGATCATTGGCATCAGTAAAATTTTAGGAAGGTTGAGACAAATGTATGAGGACATTCAGAAGAATCTTACCCAGTTTAATTTAGTAACCTATGCTAGTGTTATTTAAAAGCCTTTCAGGCATGGATTTTACACGTGCATTTTTTTTTCCTGTAAAACCTAAAGGAAAAGCACTATTCTCTTTTTATTGATTTTTTTTTCCCCCNGCCTTTCAGGCATGGATTTTACACATTTCTCTTTTTATTTATTTTTTCCCCAGATCAAAAATGACAGGAAGTTATTCACAGTTGTCTTGAAAGTGAATTTTTGCTAAATGGTTAAAAATAGCTACTATGAAGTATTCAAAAGTAGCATTACACCAAAGAATTTTCTGCCTTCATATTGATGGAATTACAGACGAAAGGAGTTGAACTGAAGCCCAGTTTATGCAAATGATGATAGTATTTTATTGGCCAAAAGCAGCATTTTTTAAAGATAGAAAACTGTCATTTGGGAAATTTAACAGTATAGTTCCATGTTTTCCAGCAAATTGTTCTCTGTGGTTCTTTAATGAAAACAGGTGCTCAGCTGTTAATAGTGGGAGGCTCCATAATCCACAAACATTAAATTTAGCAAGCAGAATTCTGTGTCGTCAGAAAGAAAACTGACCTCACTCAGGTTCACATTGTTATGATAGGATTTTTTTTTCCAATGCCCTTGTCTTTCTCTAAGGTAGATGCACAAGCTCACCTGAGGCGCCACTGCATTTTATAAGGTGGAAGGATTTAGTTTCTACTGATTTTACTCAATTAACAAGGTCATGTAATTCCTGTGGTGATATGTATAAAACTTGTAGGTATGACCGGGTTTCCATGCTGTGGTTTTGTTCTAGTGCATCCCTAAAGGCAACAGATTTAAATTGAGGGGTAAATAGGTTGTTATATTCAAAACAACAAAAGCAAAAGCAGGGAGATTGCGCAATCTGTGGGATTTGTAGCAGTGAACATAAGAACACGAACTAGAAGACATGTCTCATGTCTCCTGGCTGGCTCCATGCAGGCTATCCTGTCCAAGTCTGAGCCTAACATCAAAGAGAGATGCTAAACCCTCCGCCGGCAGGAGAGGGAGGGAGCTGAGTCAGCTCTTGGGAGGCGATGCTCGAGGTGTCAGTGCAAATGGTGCCAGGATGGGAAGGCTCAGGGACACGCTGAGGAAAAGCTCTGCAGACCTTGGGTGGGGTTTCTCCCGGGCAGACACTGCTGATACAACCCATTCCTAACTGGTTCCCTTACCTAAGAAGTGGGGCTTCTTGCAGTGGGCTCCTTATCTTGCAGCTAACACAGAGGTCACACTGTGAGGCTGCTGCAAGGAGGATGTGTGTTTTCCTAGGACTCCCTTGAGCATCCCTTGATCTCATCCTGTGAAGAAACACCCCCTTGCCAACATCAGGGTTGCACTGTGGCCATCCTCCTACATGGGGCCTCCTGACAGAGATATCCAGGGGGTTCCTGGTACGTGGGAATTCAGCCTGGGATGCCAGAGCATGGCGCTGGATTGCCGGAGCCTCTGGAGAAAGCTCTTGTGTGAAACCTTCGAGTCAATGAGAAAGCTGTAGCCTTACGTAAGAGTGTAGTTAGAGACTTAGCTGCAGATAAGGGGTGACTGAGATATGTTGACTTTTGTTATCAAATAATTGATGCTCTGCTAAAAGGAGTTGGGTTTGAATTTGTTGAATCAGCTGTGGTCATAGTCTGAGAGTGATACTTCTGACAGCTCCAGCCTTGTTTGGACCAGTTGCAGTAGGTCTTGTTACCCAGGACGTGGCCCAGTATATGAAGAGTTATGGAGTGTTATTTCTGTTGCCTAATGTCTGTGTGTGATAACTTTTGGTCATATGAGACTGCCAAAAAAAGAAGCAAAGAAGTTCTGGTAGATTTCTAAGACAGGCCCTTGGCTCTTTGAAGGAAGAAGGTCTCTTTGATATATGATATCTCTGAGTGTTAAATGTGAGTCCAACCTTGCAGCGCAAAGGGCTGCAGTATTTCTTAACCCAAAGACATTTGGAGAGTTTTCAGTGGGGCCTGGCCTTTGTTTCTAAGTATTTATATGATCTGCATTGCCAGGAATATTGATAGCTACATGCAGTTTTACAAGGAGGTGTGTTTAACATCTAATGTAACAGCAGCACTTGTGTAGGGGCTGTCACTTCTATACAGCTGTGCTTGTTTACATTCCCAGGTTTGACAAGTCTTTAATCCTATTTTGTATTTCTGCTGTTTCCCATGTATCCTGGCCAAGCAATGGGTTTATCACTGCCACTTTGCCTGTGTGGTGGTGGTGAGGGGTCTGAACTGTGCACACACGAAGTCTCAGAGTGAAAGAATTTCCATAGCTCTCGCTGCTGTGAGTACAGCCTGGGTGGTTGTGTAGCTGTATATCCATTTATTTAAGAATATATAACACCTCTGTTAGAAGAAGCTGGTGTTGATACTCATTCACTGGGAATTGCATTAGCAAAACCAGATAGGGCACAATAAGGATAGGAGCAGCAACAACTGTACTTTTAAAACTCAAACCCAGCTTCTGCCACCTAAATTTGAAAGTGCAAACTCATAACACAAGTTATGGAAGAATAGCTGCCATTTGTTCATTCCTAGATGGGTGTGCTATGGACCATTTGTGTTAGAAAAGCCAAACTCTGCCTCATTGTCAAAATACTATTTTTTCGCCACAAAATAACTATTAAGTTATCATATTGTTATGAACTCATGATTGATTTGGGTGGTAACTTCTTCAGAGGTGAAAATCAAACCAGGCTGCAACAGAGTTTAGCAGTGCTCAACTCTTGAGGGCTTCCATACTGCCATGGCATTGATTTTTCTGCAGAAGCAAAGGTGGGCATGGAAAAGCCTATGCTACTTGCAATGAGAATCCTCTTCTGGTGTGTGTGGGTCAAAGCTGTCCTGGGCTGGAGGAAAGCAAGCTGGGAGATACTATGATCAAAGACTGGTCTTCTCTTCCCAACACAAAGCATCTCAGCCTCGAATTGAAAGCAGTTTGGGGGACATGGTTGTACCAAGATGCCTGCTAGTTGTCAGTGTAGTTGTCAGTGGTTTGTTTTTCTCTGAAGAGTAACAGCACGTCCTTCATGGTGATGGTCACCCCACCTATGTTTAGCTTATCCTTAGATCAAATTAAATTGTACTATTTGTTTATTGTTAAACCTTGGGAATAGGCATGTTATGTAGGAGGAGATCAATTGAAAACAGAAACTGGAGAGGGTTTTTTTTTCTGGTAGTAAAAGTGCAGGAGCTTTCACCAACTAAGGTTTTACAGCTAGATAATAATCCTGTGCACTTATCTTGCTGTTACGAAACAGCTGCTTGGCAGTGGAGTGGCCTGACTGCTCAGATTGGACCTCAGAAATGGGTAAGCAAGCTGTGGTTGGAAAGAGGATATGGCTGTGGCAGGTTGGGGAAAGATAAACTGGAAAGCTCTCAGTTAATGGGATTACAAAGAAAATCTTGATTTGTTATGCATGTTGTCAATCTAGAGGCTTATCAATGTAGTCTTATTGTGGTTTAAGACTGGACACTCATGGATCATCCATCTCAAGCTGTAGTTGTGCTCACAGGGATGTAAAGACGGGAGCTGCTTATCCATAGAGAGATAGTGCTGCACTGCCTGCATTTGTTACCTTTGAGGATCTTATCAGGCAGATTATCAGGTTCTCAAAATGATAGTAAATCTGGTACATTGGCTGAGGTGGTGCCATGGCTAATCAATTTCTTTGGCTCTGACAGCCTGAACACATGGGATGATGTATGGCTTGAGAGAAGAACAGTTGAGTGCTCTCTGCCCATGTCCACTATTCCTCAGGGTGCTTGCAAGACGCTGTAGTGCAAAATAATATTTTAGCACAACTGTCACAGAGTTGCCTCAGACCTGCTTTGTGTCCCAAGGTTTACTTTTCCAATTTAGTATGCTATTGTTTGAAATGTCAGCCACCTCCGGTGTTATCCCGCCTAAGTTGTGAAGTTTTCTTTCCCTCTCTTCACTTGGCTCAGGAGGCGTGCAGGCTTTGGGACCTTTCCAGGCTTTTCTGAAGCTGCTTTTTCCATTGTCAGGCCGGGTCTGGCACTGAGTCAGCCGCTGCTTCCTGGTTCTCACCCTTCCCTTGCAGGCAGACAGATGACCTGCCTTAACGGAGCGACCTTTCTTGAAAGGTGAAATCAGGCACATAAATTAAACACTGACCATACACATTATCTGCCTGTGTACCTATGAACACATCACACCCATGTTAGCTCTCCCCAGTGCAGTGTTCATTGATCAGGTAATTATTATTTGTGCGGTGCTTTGAAGATGACAGCGATATGTACATTTCTCTTAACATTATAGTTTAGCGGGAGCCACCAA
>VYXB01010211.1:230301-373432 GCA_013397135.1 Pachyramphus minor | reverse complement strand
ATTATAGTTTAGCATTTTACACCAAGACAGAAATGTTACTGAGATAATTTATCCATATTCTGATGAGAGAGGTGTGTGTTTATTAGGAGAGCTCAGTGAGAACAGAACATATTTGTTCCAGTTCCAAAGAGGAAAAATTTGATAACTGAGTGGGTGTCTTATTAGCCACATCTTGCCCTGTACTGAGGAGGAATGAAGATATTAATTTACCTGTCTTTGTTTGTTTGTGGGTTGTAATGTGAACTAACTTTTCTTCCTGCCCCATTTCTTCTCTGGAAGGCTCCTCTCTCATTTTATGGATGCTTGAATGACACAAGTTTTATCTTGCCAAAGGATCTGTGGAAGAAGATAAAGGAAGATGCTATTTGGTGGCTGGGGTGCATCCTGGGCTACTCGGGGAATAAAGAAGTACTTTACATATCTCTGCAAAATATGATCAAGGGGAGTTTGATCCACACCCCTTGACATTCATGAGGGCCAGAGGAATTCCACCTACAGGTGTGAATTTTCTGTTCCTTCCTCAACCTTGCTCTTCATGTTTCTGATCTCTTCTGCCCCCTCTATTTAATCTTTGCAATTAAAATCGTTTTCCCAGGTTCTGTGTTTAACTTTGATCTAAGTTTATGCTTTGCATAACTAGATGTGAGAGAAAATAGGATCTGATAATAATAGCAGGCATGCTTTTTGATCACGGTGTGTTCATAACCATTAACTTAAGGAGAAGCTCGCTTGAGTCTAAAATAACACTCATTGTACAGACAGAAGACTAAGTCGTGAGAGAAGAGCCTGAATGTAGCAATCTCCATGTTCCTAATCTTACCAGTGATTCTCTTTGTAGAGATATTGCACATACATGGACTGTCTTCTGCTGTCTTCTGGGCTTCCTGCGTGGTTGGGCAGGTTTGGGAGGGGAACCTTTATGATGGGAGGAACCGAGAGGGTGGCTGACCTTGCAGTCAAGGTTTATTAATTGCCTCTTTCAAAGCAGTAGGTTCCAGTTGGTCTCCTCACTGTTTGCTCTGACTGTGGGCTGCTCTCTTTCTCAGCTGCAGGGGAGTGATTTGTACCTCAGAGGCCTTCTAATTCATTCCTCTCTCTTCATTAATCAAGGATCTAATCACTTTGCAGGGATCTAAATAAACTATAAGCACTAGGTTTTTAAGTTCTGTGGAAATTTTCCACTCTTTAACATATGATAACATGCAGCCTCATTCAAGTTAATGGGACAATACTTCTCTCAGGAGATCATTTTCTGATTGATTTTAATGCTGGTAATGTTATCTATGGAGAATTAGTATCCGATGAGATCCCTTTGCTCCTGCTTTGCTAAAAGATTGAAGCCTCCCAGGGTGGCTGCATTCCACAAACAACTCTGAGCTGCTGGGAATCCCTGTGGGCCCCCCAAAAAATTCTTAACTCTGTTGTTTTTCAGAGAGTGTTTTTCAGTCATTTTACATGGCTTTGATGGTAGAATGGAAGTGATGAAAAAAAATACCTGAGACACTTCATGCTGTTCTTTTTTGTCATGTTATGATATTTGAAACTACCAATTTGGTTGGTTTAGCTGTCAAGAAGAGAAATTTCCCATGGATGCTTTGGACTTGAGAATACTTTTCTTTACTGGAATTTTTAGGCAACAATAATAAATAGTCTTTGTATGTGAACTTGTATCAAGAGTAACAGAGATATTAATCCCTAGGGGAAATAACTGTTTTGCTTTCTAGATGAATTTCAGTTAATTTCATGTGGTATCACACTGATTTTCATCTTCATTTTGTAAGTTCTCCTTCTCTGTTTTATTCTTTGCTTTACACCAGTTTGCCTTTGCTTTCTCCAAAGTTCCATCTACTTTTCCCACTTGTTTCTAGTGGGATATTCAGTATGTCTCACACTCTCAGCCCAGCTTGTATCTGTACCTTAGGAAACCCCTCCATCTTCTCTCAGGTTGCAAATTGGTGATGTGATGTACCCTGCAATCTGCTGGAGGTTTCCACTAATTGTTTTCTTGTCATTCTTTTCCCTCTTGGTTTTCTTTCATAGTCTGTCCCTTTCGGTCTCTTAGGGATTTTTTTTTTTCCCCAGTTAATTGGCTTGCAAAAGCCAGTTGGCTGTGATTAAAGAAAGTAAGTTTTTTTCAGGCATTGCTTATCTCTGCCTTGATTTCCAGCAGTGCCCTATGCCAAATATGTTGTGTATTTATAGAGGTTACCCTTTTCCCCAGCAGTAAGTCAGCAGCTGTAGGAAGAAAAAGGATCCCAGCAAGATGCAGGTGATTTTCCTAAAGTTGTCTGCTCCATGCTATGCCTGTATGCTTCCTTCCTCTATGAAAGGCTGTATAGCAACGGTAAAAGTGAGGGAATAGGACTTAAATCCAGGTGTGTAACTTTCTATCTGAGAAAGGAACGCAAAGCTAGTGGGTATGTTGCATTATGGTCAATTGAGCTTATCTTTTCTTTTTCCTTGTTTATATATGAGGAAATGGGGGAATTATTCTCTGTCAGGTGCGAGCTAGTGTACTGGGTAATGCTGCATTTAAAATTTGAAAGTGGTAAAGGGACATAAAAATAGTGGGCTGGTTTTTTATGTAAATGGACTGTTTGTGAAGGAAAAGGATTTTGCTCTTATCATTCTCTTGTTGCTTCATGTCTTTTGTCAGGGTAATCAAAAAAATGGACCATACTGAAATCGTACACGACAGCTATAAGTCATTACAAGGTGGTAGTACATGGGCATCTCACTGAGAGTGGACTTGCTCTCACAAAATCTTCATCTTAGCAGACAGGTTTTCAGAATCATGGAGTCAAAGATACTCATTTCTTGTGTTTCCAAATGGCTAATGTGCCAATGTGCTTCCCAGTGGACTGTGGCTCTGAGGTATCATTTGCGGCATTGAAAGTCTGCTCATGGTAATACAAAAGGTAAGAAGATGTAGAAGTCCCCCAAAATGTTGATTTGCAAGGTTTGGGGTGCCCTTCAGATCTATTGGCCTACATGCAGAGGGCTGTTGCCTTAGTTTTTTTCCTGATTTTATTCAAATGAACTAGTTTTGTATCTTCCTTTTTCTGATGCTGCTTCCTGATTCTCATTTCTCTAAAAGTCTCACTTTGGTTCTCAGAAACAAATGAAGGCAAACACTGTGGTCTTAATTTACAAATTAGCTCTAAGAACAGAATAAGCTGAGTATTTTCCACTTGAATTCAGTGTTCTTGCTTCTGCTTGTGCTGAAAGGTTAGTAACTTTTTAATCAGTATTCCAAGTTTTGTCTGCCCAATGTTGCTTATTGTTCCCATTTCCCCCACCTTTGCTTTCTTTAATTTTTTATGAAGTAATCTCTTGCAGAAAGGAGATTTTTCTTCCCCCGTTGCTGCTGCATTTTTCTTCTTGTGAACTGTGTTTCCTGTGTTTTTGTGTGCAAACATTGATTGCTGTAAGCAGTTCTTTGAGATCCAGAGGCAGTTACAGGATGACTCCAAGGGAGGCAGGTTGAGATTTAAACTCTTGTTTCCTGCATGGTAGAGTTGGAGATTAATTGAAGTGCATGATGCCAAGTGCTGCAGTAGCTCCTCTCCAGTTGTCTGTATTTCGTCTCTGTGGAACTTTGTGATGAGCTGATGTAGCGTCCTAGGGCTGGAGTGGACACTAAGGAGTTACCTCATAATGAGGCTCTGCAA
Source organism: Pachyramphus minor (assembly GCA_013397135.1). Classification (NCBI taxonomy): domain Eukaryota; kingdom Metazoa; phylum Chordata; class Aves; order Passeriformes; family Tyrannidae; genus Pachyramphus; species Pachyramphus minor. Next base: position 369,761 of record VYXB01010211.1, on the reverse strand, counting down.
AACGTCCAGTGTAGTGTATAAAATCCTTTCTTTTTAAACAGCAACACTTGCCATACAGATTTTTTGTGTGATGTGCAACACCATTTACACTTTTCTAGAGCAGACATCCATGCAGACAGTCATTGCCAATACGTAGAAGAAAAATCTCAGTGTATGGGCAGCACAATGTAGAGCTTGAGTTTTGCTTTGGTTAGAAAAGCAAACAATAAGCTGTTTAAGAGTCAACTACAGCTTTTTTCCCCCTTCTCTTTCTAAATGGTTACTACTAAATTTAATAGTAAATTAAATTTCTTTGGCTTTTAAAACAGAAAAAAAGAATAAAATTAATTTTTTTAGATTGGCTGTGCATTCTAAAAATGCAGACTATTTTGGATGAAGAGTGGGTTTGCTAGTAGAATTCTGACTTTCTGTTGGCTTCAGGAGATGATGCCCTGAAAACTTAAGCCAATAAGAGCTAATCTTCAGCAGGTATAGCATCATGCTTAAAGGAGAAGAGATTATACCTGGAAGAGTGGTTTTGATAGTGATGCCAAAGAGGGCCAGGGTTTGATGCCTGGACCTAAAGCTGGGCAGTGTAGGCAGTACGTGTTGATGCTGCAGCCGGCAGTGCCTCTGTAGCAAGTTTGACACGGAGGCAGATAGTTCAGGCAAAGCCTCTTCACTTCTGTGTGGTTTTAGTCCTTTTGAGTAAGGCAAAATGAAAGCATAGAGATGTTTAAGGGATGGGAAGTACAGTGTCTGCAAGTCTCAGTGGACATCTGTGGAGGCGTGAGTGCCCAGTGAGCACCAAACCCTGGCCAGCAGCAGAGCCAGGAGCCATGTGCCTGGGGTGTACCTCACTCGGACTGTACTCGCTGTTGGGACACATTTTGGGGATTTCCTAGCAGCCACTGCTTACTGCTGGTGGCTGAATCACTGCTTTCTCATTGCTTGTTCTGCTGCCTTTCTCCGAGGGAGCTCCAGCAGTGCTCCTGCTGTCAAATGAGGCTGACAGGGAGCATGGTGCTGGCTTCCACAAGTCAGACCAGGGAGGAGATTTTTTTTTTTTTTTTTTTTTTTTAACTAAAAAAGCTGAAGCTTCAGGTTTTTTTTACAGAGAGCAAATACCTCCCCCCTGCTTTTCTCTTAGGTATGGGTGTTGAGGATGCTGATTTAGCCTGTGAACTGGCACTGTGCCTTTAATAGTGCTAACTTTTATGGTATAAGCCTGTCAAACTTAATTTAAGGATATTATAGTTAATAACTCCCTGCGTGTGTGCCTATTAACAGAACTATAAATGGTTTAGACTCTATTGTAACATGGAGCTAGTGAAGCCACTGATTTTAATAAAATGTTTTTTAATAAGTTCAGTTCTCTCAGAACAAAAAAGAGTATTCTTTTTTTCCTCATTAATAAGGGAAGGAGTAAGATATGTCCTTGTGTTCTCAGATATTTTGCAAAAACTAACTGGAAACAGGCCATGGAGATTTAATTCTCTGTGTTTTTGCTAGAAGTACAAGGTAGTTTGCAACAGGGTTGTGTTCTCACTGTGTAAAGTCAAGTTCAATTACAGTAAGAGTTCATGGTGTGGATTAAGTATGTCTGTATTTTTAAGTACTTTTTTCAGATTAAAGTTTTATGATTGGTATATTGTAGCTTTTTAAACCACAGTGTGATCATTTATCAAGATAGCATGTTTATTCTGTTCAATCTGTTCAGTCACTGAGCTGTTTTCAGTACAAAATGTAACACCTCAAGCTCATCTTTTAAATCCCAAGTTCAACAGAAGAGTTGTTGGGGTTTTTTTCATGTGTTTGTTTGGGAGTTTTGTTTTGCTTTTCTGGAAGTATTTTTATTCTTTGCTAGTTACACATTTTGTTTTTCCAGTTAGGGTGTTCACTGAGGAAGAGGGTTAATGGAGGTATGCACTGCTGACTACAGGAGATGGATTGATTTTTGAAAGCAAGTGAAAATGCCTAAAATGCTTTAGATTTTTTTTCTGATTTCCTGGTCTTTAATCCTGAAGGAGAAGGGAAAAAAAAAGAAATTAAACCCAGCTTTACAAAGAGCTCTCGTGCAGCAGTGATGGGGTTTGTGTTTTGTCTCTTTTCCAGTGGTGATAAGAAATGAGTTCAAAGATACTGAAAGAATGAGTTTTGCGGCTTTTTCATGAGTAAAAGCATTAGTGAGCTTAAAGTATAAAATGGGGAAAAGAGCAGCAAGCTAAAAATTGTGTAAGCTAGTTGCACTGTTAGAAGAAGCTCTCATAATCTCCATGCCTTCTGAATCACTTAGTGAGCACATACTATATTGCATGCTTGTTTTCTTTTACACATAAAAGGACATGTTATTAACTATCTTTTGTAAAGGCCACAATGTTGTGGTTTTTGTATTTTCCTAGGATGCAAGGTTCTGCTAACTGTAGTCTTCCCTTTGTACAGCATTGCATAGTTTGCTAATACACATTTCTTCTTCACATTCCATGTAACTTCATGAACTTTGACAGGACAGAGTCGAGGCTGTATTGAGATGATAGTTCTGCAGTAAGAGAGATGATCATCCGATATCTGGCTTAATTACAAATTAGTTTAAAATTTGATCTTTTACTTCAATCTGACAGAAGCTACATTGATATAAGTCAATCCCAACCTGACCAAGGGTATGACTGCCCAGAGACAGATACAGTTATTTAATACAGTCTCTGGCTGAGGGGAGGGAGGGGATAAGTGAGAAGCTTTTTTCTTTTGCTTCTTGCTTTTCCTTGCCAGTGGACTGCTGTGGCTCCAGAGGTATGTCCAGGGAACAGTCAGCATGGTGGGTTCATGGGATACATGGGCAGGTGGGGATTCCCCTGCTGTTAGGGCTCATAGTTTGGCTGGAATTTACAGGATGCTGAGGCTGCTTTTGTACGTTTGGTTCTTTACCACCTGCAGTTGTGCAGATTGACTTGGCATTGGCAGGCTTGGCTGGTGCTGTGCTGCTGGTGAAATGTTACAGCATCGGGATTTGCATCAGCTCGTGCTGCAATACCGTAAGAGTCTGTGTTAAAGAGGTGGTGGGCTCTGATCTGTGGGTGGTGGTTGGCGACATAGCCAGCTCCCATTGAATCAGAGCCATTGGATGAATGCACAGATGGAGAAAGACATCAATTTTATTGTGTTCTAGCTGCTATTTAGCATGTATACTCTGGTGGCACATAGAGACTCTTGAGAATGGCCCCTGCTACACTGTGCAGTCTATATAATAAAAGCTTTTGAATCACATTTTGTCCTTCCTGTGATTTAATGGTCTGCATCTTTTCAAACCACAAAAGAACACTCTTTTCTGAAAGGGGGATCTTGTTCTTTTATCAATATTCCCCTTCCTCAGGTGGGAGGATAATATAATAGAAGCATAATTGTGTAGTGACAGGACAAGGTGTAATGGCTTTAAACTGAAAAGAGAGTAGGTTTAGATTAGATACTAGGAGGAAATCTTTTAGTGTAAGGTTGGTGAGGCACTGAAACAGGTCATTCAGAGAAGTTGTGGATGCCCCATCCCTGAAAGTGTTCTCAGCCAGGTTGGATGGAGCAACCTGGTCTAGTGGAACATGTCCCTGCCCATGGGTTGGAAGTAGATGATCTTTAAGGTCCCTTCCAACCCAAACCAGTCTATGATAACAGAAGAAAAATGTAAGATACTTATTCATGTGGGATGTTGAAAGGAGAAGTGTTTGCACACCACAGTACAGTGCCATATCTGTCTTTGTAGAGCATAGGCCCATATGTTGTCTTCCCTTGTGTTTGAATTCCAGCTGATGAGCATGCAAGAAGGAATTTTCTGTTGCTGTCTCCTAACTTATGTCCCCATGAGGGTACTTGGGTGCTTCATTTTCCAGGTGCCTTGACACAGCACTTTTAAATGCTTGGCATTTGGGTTTTTTTGTAACAAATATAAGAGCTAGTGCTGCAGTAATAAAGTGCCCCTGTACACATATTCATAGGCAGTAGGTGTCGATGCCAGTCTGCCTGTGATGGAGATTTTGCATATACACACAAAAAGCAGAAGAAAGTGGAAATGTGTTTCCTCAGGTCTCAAGGCCAAGGCTTTAGTACACCCCAAAGAAGGTATTCCTTCATCCAGTGAAGAAAAGGAGTCAGTGATAGTCCATAGGTATGCTATCTTAGCATATTTCCTTGCCTGAGAACAGATGGCAGAGCCAAGCATTGTGTTGATTGTGCTATTATGCTCTGAGTCAGTTGTAATACCTATGATGGCACCATTTTCTAAAAAAGGTTTTCAGTATCCTCTGAGTACTGAACAGCAGTGTAAGAAGACAGAACAATTTGAGGAAAATAATTCCATGAAAAAAAGACTCAAACTTTGTGTGACAAAACTTACAAAGTTTTATTAATTTCTGGCAATTCAAAGATGAAAATTTCTGATGCAGACCACAGGGTCTACTATGATGTTTTTTCAGGTGAATCTGGAAGCTCTGAAGTTTCTAGTCTAGAGTTGCCTCCTACATGGAGACACTCACCCAAAGTCATAAAATTTGCGAAGTCCCAAATTTGCTAGGTGAAAAGGCAAACAGAGACATTCTGGTAAACTTTTTTTTGTCTTTTTCACCCATGCAGAGCCTCCTGCTGTAACACATTTTGGAAGTTTTGTTATGGACCTCATGAGCTGAAACTAAATTTTTAAACCATTACCATTTCATAAGAATGAAAACCTCTGTGTTTCCAGTTCCATTTCAACTTTGCCGCTGCAGTCCACAAGGTTAAAACTTAAAGCCATCTGGTCTTAAAGGAATGGGAAATATTTTTGTACTAGCTAAAACACTAAAACAGGGGAAAAGCAGATATCATAGTTTCCAAAATCTGCAATTCTCTTTTCCTAATCTCCAATTCATCTTTTCCAAGTTTTCTCTTACACAGATAACCTTTTCCAAATACTAAATACTTCTGATCTTTTCTGATTAGGCAAAAAAAAAGCTCCCTGAAACTAGAGAAGATTTTTTGTTTTCAGTTTTTTTCCCCCTTCATTTAAAGGATAAAATGAGCTTTTATGATTGTGGAGTTGCGTGAATTCAAATGCATGAACACCTCCCATTTTTAGGCAAATTCCTTTGTAATACAATATAGCAGACTCAGAATTTAGTTTACTGCATGAACTTCCATGTTCAAAACAACTTTCTGGACTGATAAACCAGGACTGACACTTGAAGATAGTCCTTACAGTTGTGTATTTTCATCTTCTGAACTTATTTTGAAATGGATCCTCTCCGTCTGAAGATCTGGTGAGTCAGGTTCCCTTTGCAGTGCTCTGGTTTTGCATCACTGGGAGCTGGTTGACACTCCTGTATCTCAATAATGAATCACTGTCTTCCTGCTGCCAGGTATTTTAAAGTGAATGAGTGTGTCAGAAGGATGAAAATATTTTACTTTTAGCTGAAGTTGATAAACCCGGGTTGTGTTGGATGGTGTTAGCTAGAAAAGGAAACTGTAAGATGTATTTTGTTTACCTCGGTGTTACGAAGTAAAATTACTCAGAAGTAACATTGGTCTTGGCCTGAGTCTTGCTGGCAGTTTTTGACTTCGTGTAATGAATATAGCAGTGATGGATTTGTCTCACAGAGTTACTGGTAAGCCACTAAGGGCAGGATTTTTCAGGCATGAGCTTTCTCATCCACCAGTTTAACATATAAGGCAATTGTCTTGCACCTCACTGTAGCTGACAGAAAGATTGAGCACCTCTTTCGGTCAAGGGATGCCAGGATGGGTGAGATGATTTGCTAAATAGCTCAAGTTCACCCATACAAAACCCAGCCCACATCTGTGATCCAAGAAAATAGTTGCACACAATAGATGGCAAAACTTCTTAAACTAAGCATGTACTTAAATGTTTTGCTGACTGGCAAATTTGTCTTCTGTCTGAAGTCGCTGGGATCTTATTTTTATATGTAGCATTATCGGTCAAAACAGTGTTGCTATCTCTACTTCATTCCTATGGAAAGATTAATAAGATTGAAGGAGTTTGGAAAAGAAATCCTGCCCTTTGGCCTGGAGTGGCTGCCAATTCTGTAACATCATGCCATGGCACACCAAATAGTATTCCAGGTGTCAGGAGAGCAAGTTTTCATTTGCTGTGCTAATCTTTTCCCTTTGCTGTTTATGGAAGTAGTTTAGTTTTCTGAAAGCAGTAATGGCTTAGAACTGTCACATGCCGTGTGTTATCTCTAAGACCAACGTGGGTGTCTCTCTGTTAACACTCCCCTGTATATGCTGGGCATGTCAGTGTGGGTTGTGCTGAGGCTCTTCATCTCCCTGATCACTGACTGAACCAGACACGTGAACTTGATGCCATGAGGAACTGTGGGGATTTAGGAGGGCCCTTGATCTGAAGGGGTCCCACCTGGCATGAGGACAGCTCTCAGCACCAAGGCTTCTACCTTCCCCAGACAGTGGCACTGTCTCATGGATCAGACAAAGCATTCCCAAGAGGTCTGCTAAAATTAATTCCGGTCAGAGTGTTTAGTATACAGACCAGCTTTACAATCTGTAGATATCAAGGACAGATCTTCTGCAGTCAGTTTGGAAAGTTGGTTCATTTATTATCAAGTGTTTAGTAGCAAACTGGAGATAAAATTCTTTTGGAGTTTGGAATTTATCTTAAGACAGATGCAAATGTTTGATTTATTTTTTTTTATTTTTTTTTTTTTTTTTGGCCTCCATTGTTTCTACAATCTCTGAGGGCAGTTCCCTTTAATTTTGAAGCCCTGCTCATGAGTATCAAGAGCAAAAGGACTAAATGTCATTTAAAAGTAATGTAGCAATACTTGCCAACAGCACAGCTTTAGTAGATCCTGAGAGAGGAATGTGGGAGCAGTCATAGCCTTAAATAACAATAATAAGCTTTAGCAACTGGAGAATCTGCAAAAATATTTGAGAGCTGTGCATGATCCCTTCTTGCCGTGTTGAGTTTTTGCACTCATGATTTTTTGGGGATTGGTGTTTTCGTTTTTTTCTTTGAGAAACCTGAGAGAAGACTTTAAAAAAATTGATAAAAATATTTACTTAGGAGCTGCCTTGAAGACCACTCCCTTGGTAGAGTCACAGGTTTTTTTCTCTTTTTCCTGGCTGTTTTATCTATCTTAATGTAACTTTGTTCACAGAATATAGAATTTTGTGCCAAATTCTCATATCGTTTATTATTATAACAGTGTGGTGTGTTTGTCTTGCTCAAAGTATTAGCTGAAGTGACCTCTCTTCAGAGAGGTGCATCAGAGTTAAGGAGGTCACGCCTTCAGTGTGCTGTCATGAGCAGAGCTAAGAATCTGGAAGGAGTTGATATTTCCACTGCAGGAATTTGTTCCATTCTCATAGAATTAAGAAATAATACGTTTTCAGTGAAAAGATTTCACAGCTTCAAGATTCAGTATTGCAGAAGGAGGATTAATACCTATTTGCATATAGTTTTAAGCAATCACAGAACTGTCACCCATGCCTTACCCAGGGAGTGAGCACCCAGATCTTCCTACAGGGAATATCCTTGCTCACCCTAGTGAAGAGGAGGAGCAGAGTAAATGGGTGAATTCCTGCATTTGGATCACATTATGAAAGGCTTTCAGGTTCCTAGCCCTTAATGACTTTATGCCTTTACAAATAAGGCTTTGAGGTCTTCCATCGTTCACATCACTATGGTTGGGAGTTGAAGAGAAGTAAAGTATTTTCCTTTTCTTGTAATAAGGCAATATAGTTCATGTTCTGTGTTAGTAGTGCTATGTCAGATAATTAAAATAAGCTTAACTGTGTTGTTTGATAATATTCAGAAATAATTTCAGAAAACAAAATTGTGTTATTAAAATTTGAATCTTGATGTATAGAGTGCTTGGCTTCTCAAGTATTTAGTATGTATTTTGTGAGCCAGACATGGTGTTTCTTCTGTTCTGGTGTGAAGTTTCAGAACAAAAGAATTGAGAGTTTTCATGGGGATGGAAGTTAGGTTAATACACTAATTTTTAGGTGATGTTTTTAATTTTATTACCATTAACCTTATTAAGGTCTTAGTAAGGAAAAATACTGCAGAAATGCTGAGTAAAGCTCAGGAGGTTACAATTGTTTCTTCATACGATGAAAATTAAAATGCAATAGCAGTGTAAATCCACCCAAATATTTTCTGTAGCTTAAAATTTCCATGTTCTGTGACAATTCTTCAAGTAGAAGCTAATGTTAATATTCTGCATTAGGTAGGAGAAGAAAGATGAACAGTAGTTTGGTTGGATAAGTATTAGCTGAAGTAAAATGGAGTGAAAAATGCTCAGACAGGGAAATGACAAGTACCTCTTTAGCTGGAACAACTAAAATCTAAAGAAAATCCTTTTGCTGTCTGAACTTCCTGCTCTACTCTGCTCAGCTTACACAGAGCCCGTTAGTGTTTTATTATGGAGGGGAGAATATCCCTTCTGCTATTGCTTCTCAAGGAGAAGCTATACTGCCAAAAAGTGGGGGGAACAGCTCTTTTCCTTTGGAAAGATCATTTTTCCTGGGCTAAAAGGAAAAGATTAAATAGGCTGCAACAGCTAAGTCTTCTCAAAGTAGGAAAATAAATCTGGTAGATCATAGGTCTCCTTATTTCATTTGCCTTTCCAAAGCTCAGGAAAATGTCAAACTGATCTCTTGTCCCAGGAGAACAGGAAAAGGGGGCTTGGAGACAGTGGGATCTCTTCTTAGAAACTGGGAAACTGCAGCTATCAGGGAACCTATTGTGTCAGAACTAGTCCTTCGTGGTTTTGTTTTGTTTTGGTTTTGTTCTGCAATCAGAAGAATTGTGCAGGAATGAAAATTGGAAAAAAAAATATACTGAGCTGACAAAGCTGGTTTAAAATGTACAACGAAGACAGCACTGTTACTAAGCTCTTGCAGAGCTAAGAACTGCCAACAGCCAAATCTGTTGCAAGTCAAATACAACAGGGTGGCCAAAGGAAAAATATCATTTGTATTTTCAAAGATTTACTGATTTGGCTGTCATCGAACAGGACACGTCATCTTGTGCGTAACTGCTTGTATACAAGGTCCCACTGAGTGTGGTGTGGGTTGGCGAGTAGGTGAAAGAAGTACTTAGTGTTAATAATACTTACTGTCTGCAAATAATACTTGTAGCTTCAGCTGTCTTTGTTAACTGGAGTGTACAACTTCCTATGTAATTTCAGAGAAGCAATCTCTGTGTCCACTTTTCAGAAAACAACATCAAATGATAGTTTTGGTATGAATTGGCCAGACAGGGGGTACACTGAATTTTCTGTTATTTGATCTTAATCTAGTTGAGGCTCAGGTGAAGCTTGGTCCTGCTTTAAGAGTAGTATGATCCTGTCAGTAGGACTGAGAGTACCTTAGAAAGACTATGCTAGTGCGGGTAAAATGTTAATTAATGTATAGCACTGATGTTAATGATAATGTTGGTTATTTTTTGTAGTTAGTTAAAACTGTGTAGTATACACACAAGTTGACTCTTACAACAAATATGCCACATAGCTTGGGCAGGAAAAATAAATCACAAAATGTAGTACTACCTTTTTTGTGCAGGTTTGAAGAACTGACCTGCTCAGTCGTGGGCCGGAATCTCTTTATCATTTGCATTCTGAAGGTGAGGCAGTAGGCAGCACAGGTCTAGCACAACCATGAAAGCAGAAGTAAACCAAGGATATGCTTCTCTCTCTCCTCCCTTGCTTTACTCTTGACAGTACAGCTTCATATCTTTTCTCGCCTAGGGCACATTGCAGAGCATGAGTAACTTTCTTAGAGATACCTCAATGCCATGACTGCAGGTGCTGCCTTTCTGCTTCCTGCTCTGATTTCCTGGGCTGTGTCTACACAGCCATGTGAACCGTGTCAGGGAGCATCCTCTGGTACTGGGACTTGACCATCTGTGCTGTGGGCATATAGTTACCACGGGCCAGGAGTTATTTCTGACAGACCATTTGGACATGGCTGCTCTGCGGGGGGAGGCAGTTTAATAGTGCGGATTAAGGCTGTGCCCTGCCAGCTGGGTCACTGCCAGCACACGAGCCCAGACACGTGTAGTTTGCCAGTATACATTTCAGCCTTTGGTTATGGGTTTGTGGTTTTCTCCATCCTAAATTGAAATCACATGACAGCACAACTCTTCAGCCTAAGCCCTGAGCAAGAGAACTGTTTGGTCAACTCTCTGTGTCAGCAGTGATAAACCACGATATCGGGAGCATCCTGGGACTGCTGAAGCTTAGCAGATGGCAGAGCTAAAGTAGCTAACCACATGTGCACTCTTTGACTGGAAAAACTCTTTGTAAATACGTTCATTTTAACTTCCATTGCATTCTTAAGCATGGTGTCTTTCCTTAGCTGCAAGTTAGCAGTGCTAACACAGGTAGTAATTGCATTGCTGTTGATGTGTTATCGCTTGTTTAACTGCATAAGGTTGGTCATGTACAAGCTCCTTGGCTATGGGGTTCTGTGTCTTTCCCCTGTGCTTACGTAGCTGCTGAATGCTGCAGCTGTACTAGCAGACCAAGGGCACATCTTGACTCCCTCATGTGGGTTCTGGGGAATGGTTTGGCCACACGCCAGCCCCCTTTCTGCAGAGATACTCGGGTGGGTGGATCGGATGGAAGCCTAGGTAAGACCCTGAAGCTTCTCCATCAGCACTGTCTGAGTGGGGCAGGCACCATGGTGTGTCCTCCTAAGTGTAGGGATATGGTAACACACTTTCTGATAAATATTTATAAAATTTATCCGTTTCCATGTTTTATGTTGATATCCTTACAGCTTCTGCAGGGCTTCAGTTGTATCTATGTGCTGCACTGGTTTCCCCTGGGTTGTTTTACTGGTGAGGCAGACACCAAGATATAGAAAACAGGTCTAAATTCAACACAACACAAAACCCACAAGATGACTTAGATGGATGTTTCTTGGCTTGTGGAGTTTTAAAATCTATGGTTGCTGTCAGCAGAGCCAATAAATTCTCCCATCCTTGGCTTTAGATAGTAACACAGTACTATTGGCAAGGTAAATGTCTGCTGTTTGGAGTTTATCTTCTATGCAGAATGTGTCTCTATACAGAGGATACCTTCTATACCATGAAAAGTCTGTGAGGTGTGTTATGTGACCAGGAATGAAGGAGCAGATTCTGACTATGTTTACATGAGGACAAATGCTCAGTGATTTAATGGCCTTATTAGTTCAAACTGGAATGTGCAAATCTGGTGGTAAGGTCAGTAGGAAACAAACACTCAGTATAATTTTTTACATTCAAAATGCGGATCCTGAATTATGAAACAAGATACTCAAATAAAAAACATGAGGTAACATCCTGATTAGTAATGTTTTCTTCAACAGCAGTGTACTACAAGTTGACCTTCCAAGCATTTGGTTAAGAAAAAAGGGTCCTGTATTTATGTCAAGCATAATTTTACTGATTTTATGCCAGCATAATGGAAATATAAACAGCTGTAGGTGCACGGATCAGTAGACTATCAAATGCTTTTTGTGCATTGTGTTTCAGTAAGGGCAAATAAATTTTTATTTTTGATATAGTTTTTTTTTAATTCTAGGCATTGCAAAGGCAGTCCCTGGTGTTGTCTAGAACAGGGGCTACATTACAGAGCAAAATAGTTGTCTGCTGAGAGGCTGTGGTATTCGATGAGAGAAGTGTTAAGGAGCAGGACAGTCATCCGTTGGGGCACAGCCTGGCCAGTGGGATGTAACTTGGACTGTCATTCTCTAGAGTTGCCTCAAATAATTCATCACAGGTGAGTAAACAGGAAGCACAGTTTACAAAGGGTAGTTATCTTCAAAATCACATTGCTTCTGAAATACTGTATGTGCTGTAATACAGAAGAGGCATTAAGCAGAAGATAAATGACAGTCCTTTTCCCTCCTCATCCCTCTGATTTATTGTTGTATTCTTTTGTGATGTTAATAGCTGTTTAGTTTGTCGTTTGCCTTTTGTATTGTACAGCAGTTGTTTGCCTTTTGTGGTAGTCCTGCAGGGCTGAAGGGCAGGAGGGGGAGTAGTTACCACAAAGCAATAGGACTAGAGAAAAACATTGAAGAAAAATAGGCTAACACGTTAGAATTGGCCAGACAGGGGGTCTGAGGTTGACTGTATGTCTTCAGGGCTTCCCCCTCAGCTCACGGCTGAGTCCCGGTGGTGGAGGTGAGAGCTTTTGAGGGGAAGGACACTGAGCTGAAGGCTGTGGCTGCAGAACCAGCTCTGTCAGCTCTCCCCCTGGAGAGGAGCCCTGTGTCTCTTGCAGGGAGAGTGACAATGTGGTGGGAGGAATGGCTGGTGGCTGAGTTCAGTAACACTTATCACATATTAGTTCCTATGTTAAAAGGTAAGGCAAACTTAAATTGGTTGTGTGAGGTGATAAGAGTGAAGTGATTACTTAGTCTGGAAGTGAGATGAATGAGCTGGGTCAGTGCCTCTTTCCTTTTCTTTCTACCCTCTCCTGCCCTCTTTCTCTCCTAGCTTTCTGCGAAAGTTTTTGTCTGGGTAATCTAAAGTTTAAAAAACCAGTTCATTTTGCACATTCTGCAACATTTCTTGTCCTCTCACCCGTGGTACAGTGAAAAAACCAAGTAGGCGTATTTTGTATGTACCTTCATCAGGAGGATGTGATGGATGACTCTATGAAATTACTTCTGTAACTACCAGAAGAATTGAAAATAAATGAGAACTTGAGACGGGCAGACATGCTTGAGTAGTTGGCATCTTACCTTAGAGCTCAAGGTTTAGACACAAAAGTTCAGTCCTATCTTTGTTATGCACCTATTTATGTAAAATAACTAATCCAAATAGAAGTTTCTCATTCTCGTGAGGTGCAAAGGTAGGAAACAGTATTTTAAAAATACTTTCTAAACTGGCAGAAAACCTTTATTGAGTTGGAATACTGTATCATAAACTCACAGCTAGACATTTCAGATATCAGAAATGAATATTTCAATGTGCTTTTAAAGGCTGCATATTGTTTTACTGTGTGCTTTTCAGCACATCCATAAAAGACTATGTGGGAAGGAAAGAGTGAAATTAATTTCCAGAGAGAAGTGTTTCAGGATACTGGGCATTTTTCCACTGAACATCTCTGTGGAAATCTGGAAAAAATGTTATTTCAGTTCTCTACAAGAAAATAACATTCTGACTGCACTTCTCTTTCCCACCATCAATAAATTTGAAAAAATTCTTTTGTAATTATTAACTAGTAGAACAAAAAAAAAGGATCTTTTTTTGGAAAGCCATTTAGGAGATTATTTGATTTTAAACAGAGTATTCTTGCAAGTGTGAACTGTGGTTTGCTTTCAGATAGAAGGCAGTTTTATTCTTTTGGAAAAAGTGAGGGAGGAAGACAGTATTAACTATATCATTGCAATCTGTGGATGCTCTTTGCGTTTCTCTGTTGCATGCTACTTTGTGTAGTTCCCAATAGCCCAAAAGCCTGCACAGGACAGACTTGGAATAGCCAAGTCCCTAATGGACTTGAAAGAGTTTTCACTCTTTTCCTGTTGTAAGCTACAGATGGTTTTTTGAGTGAAAACAATGAAAGACAAGGAAGTTTAAGGCATTATTAATTTGTATTGGTTTATAATACTTATTAGTTATATTACAGCACTGTGCATCACAATTCACGATGAGTACATTATGGCTTCATCTGGTATTTAATTATCTGTACTACAGTTCATTTTTGTTGAGAGTTCCCATACTCAGTAACAGAACTCATTGGGGTGATTTTTTGGGACAATTTTTTGTACTACTGGAAACTGTTCTTTTGGAAGTTGCCACCAAATCAGTTGAAAAACAGTAGTAGTGTAACTGAAAACTGTGATGGACTGTTGTTTGTTTTGTAATAGCACAGTGTGTGCCCAGTTCCTAGGGGAAAAGACTTGCGGCAGCTGAAGAATGCAGCCTGTGATCTCCTTCTTCCCAGGGATGCTCCACCCAGCCCCATAGCTATAAATGGCAATTGGACTTCAGGGAATTACAGCAGGCTACAAGCTAAGCAATGGCAGGTTCATCTGCCATTTTCTCTGTTGAACATGAAAGTAATAAAATGAACTATAGCCTTGAGCTGTTTTGTGGACACTGCAAGGTCTGCAGCTTTGTGTGGAGCATGGTCTGGACTCTGTAAGGATGGGTTGGTGTCTTGAAGGCTCTGCTTGTTTTAGAGGGCTGCAGGAGGGGCTGTAGCTGAACAAATGGTCAGCCCTGGGAAACTTCTTGACGCCACAAAATCCCGTGTTTTATCAAGCAGCTGTGGAGATGGCCACCATCTGCTGCCTTACTAGCAAAGGTCAGAACTTGGAGGAAACTTAGGAGTGCTCAGCAGCCAGGGAAAATGGTATCTAAGAAGGGAATTCAGTTCATTCCCTGTATGTTTGCTGTTTAGCCACAGCGTAGGCATGTACCTCTGGGCACTGTGCACTCCCTCCCTCCACGGGAGGAGTGGGGGAAAAGGTATTTCTGGAGTTCCGTTCTTATCTGTGTAAACCAAATGAAATTAATTGCTTCCCCAAAAGTTCCTGTTTCTCACTGCTGGTTGGAAATGGTACTTAAAATGTCTAGTTAGATAGAGATGGCAGTATTTCAAAAGCAATCCCACTGTAGGTCTGGTCTGCTCCCCAACTGATGTGTCAGCAGTTGAAACATCCATAATTAGCTTTCACTTTTGTCATTATCAGCTTTAATTTCTCTATCAGATGGAAAGGATGAAGTTTGAAAAGTCTGAGGGATTCCTCAAGGATAAGCCAGTTCATTCTGTAATGAATTATGTATGGATAATGATAAAAGTAATAAAACCTGTAATATATTCTTTCATTTATTCTGTGCCGTGTGAAAAGTCATAGAGGAAAAGCATGTTTAATGTTTATTCAGTGGAGGGTTCGAATGGAGAAGTGTAAGGGAAGTAGCCTTCTGTGGAATAATAAACACAAAGTAATACATTTAACAGATGCTTTGTTCTTTATTATTCCCTCAGTTTCCATCTGCAAGCATTATTGGCTGGTTGTATCCATCTTTACCAAAACATCTCTTGTATACAGTGTATATAATTTCTTCAGCTACGTTCACAGTTCTCAGTCCTGTGAGATACCAAATGCTTCTCTATGACTCAGAGCTCAACTAGGAGGAAATACAATTTGCTTTGTGTGGATAACTGGGAGCTCAGATGCAGAAGTTCAGAGAGGGGTGAGAGCAGTCAGGACGGGTTACCCTAGATGTCTGCCACCAGCAGAAATGTGCTGCCTCCCTCCTGCCCCAGCCCATTTACCCCTTTGGAAGAAGCAGCCCAGGCAGCTGCCCGTGGTTTTCCTAATGCCAGGAATTCTAACTGCACGTTTCAAAGGAAGAATCACTTGGATCCTGAGAAAAGCAGAATGATGAAAATGGCTTTAAAATCATCAGATGGAATTAAAAAAAAATACATCTGAGTTTCTTTTCTCAGGTTCTCACTTTGCAAAAGTGCAGAGAGCATACCTGCAGGCTTCTCTTTGCAACAGCTCGAGTTTTATGTATGCCTTATGTAAATACATACAGTGAGATGTGCCTGGACTTTCACGTACCTCCTGGAGATAAGGCTTTCAAGCAAATACCAAAATACCACAAAGTTAACTTGTAAAAATACCATGAAAGTGTTAGAAATGCCTTTAAAATCAACCTTGTATTTTAGAAATGTACCCAATTTTCAGCTTGACCCCTGGAAGTCATTCTTGTAGCTGAGGATATTTATTCTGTTCCGTTTTTTGAATGGGATGCAGCTGTTGAATTCTTCAGACCTGAGTAAAGGCTCTTAAAGAGCCTTATTTATATCAGTTTTTTTCTGTCCTTCTCTGATTCTGAACAAATAGCAACAACTTCAGCTATTGGAAACTTGTTGCACTGCAGCTAAGCTATTGAAGTCCTGCGTATGTCTTCAGACATCTCTGAATGACATCTCTGAAGAGCTGGACTCTTACGTGAGTAGTTATGTATAGTTACATTAAAGTGAGTGTAACTTCTGAAAGAGGCTGGCATGTGGTAGACTCTCCCCCTTAGTGCAGAAGCTCCTGTAGGGGATCCCTGGGGATCTGAAGAACAAAGAGCATGTCTAAGGTGATCAACTAAGACACATCCATAGCCTGTACATTGCAATGATACTTAAGTGTATAATTCCTCTTGTTTCAAAATAAAGGTTTATGGTTTGAGTTTCCCTTGAATACTCTTTGTTATTATTAATGACCTGTATCAAATAATCTTATTGAGGTCACTGAAAGGCATAATGCAGGTAAGAACTCTTTAAACCCCGTAAACCTAAAAATTAATCAATTAATCTGCTCTCTAGACCTGTATGTTACTGGAAATCTTTAATAGTAAGCTGAAATGCTGTGATATTTTGATGTTAGTGGAGTTTGATAAATGTTCAAAAGTAGTATACGTGTCTGAAACTAAGGATATTGCAGTGAAAGCTCTTTAACTTCCTGTGTCTGCATGCCTTTTTTTAGCAAGAGCTCATACTGGCTCTTAAAGCCCATACTCTTGGTTCCCTCTATTTTCATTAAGCACTTTGCTCAATCAATAATAAAAAACAAAATTCAAAGAAGTTTTTGTGGATCTTTTAGCTGACTAATGTATATTTTAATTAAAGTATTAATAATGTCAATAAGAGGACGTGAACAGCTGCTGTGGCCACTTAACACAGACAGATTAAAATAATTGGATTGGGGATGTCTGCTAGACTGCCATTAAAAATTTTAAATAGGAACAGAGAGCATTTGGCAGTCACCAGCCAAAGCATACAAGGGATAAGGGGAGGAGAAGAAATAGAAGAGGGGGTAAGAAGAGGACATTGGAAAGCTTTTGTGCTCTTCATTCATCTAAAAATAGGTTCCCAGTCTGCCTCTGAGTTTGTTTATGTTTGTCTTCCCTTTGGAGACTGTGGATAGAGACATGTCTTTTCAAATGCTTTGAGTGTAGGGCTTCTGCTCTTTAAGATTTTAGTTTTAGGGACAGGACTTGGAGCCTTGGTTGCACATCTGGGGAGCTGCTGCGACCTTGTCCCTGGCCATGCTGCTGCCTCTGAAGGCTGGACGAGATCCTCGCTGCACCCTCTTCTCACTGATTATGGTTGAAATCTAGAGCAGCATTTTCCAAAATATCAGTTGAATCTATGGTTCTGTTCTGTGGACGAGAAATCTAAACACTCCCAAAGGCAGGAGTTTGTCCTTGTGATTCAAGGACCGGTGAGGTGTGGGCTGTACCTAATGTTGCTTGTTGCACCTGGGTTTTGGAACTACAATAAAGATAAAATCTGCTTTGTGGCTTTATAAAAGCAAAGCTGTAAAGTGGGATTTTCAGGAGATTGCAATGACTCAGAATATGTTTGACTGCTTTTAAGAGTCTTTGTGAAAATATAGAGCATACTCTTCTTGGGAGATTACAGCATGCACCAGCATGTCTGAGCAAACCCAGCTTTGGTTCCTCCAACATTGCCTTTTTAATCTCCATCAGCTAATCAAAGTCTCTGCAAATCCTTCTGATGTTTTCCTTTTCTGGAAAAAGGAATGATGCTGTGTGTTCTTTCCTCATCTGTCTCAATGTATGGGCTTTTATTAAAGTCTAATATAACATCTCTGAGTACTTACGTCATCTCTTTTGGAGTCATCAGTTTCTGGTGATGGATAGCACTTAAAATTATGAGATAAAAACCCCCAAGTTAAATATATTTAATTGGGTTTTGTTTGCTTTCTGCTTTTTAGAAATTGTGAGGCACAGGCAGACAATCTCTGGAGCATATGGGTGTTTTGTGGTTACTAGACCAGACAGCTCAGATATAATGAAAGTGCCTTTTTTGCATATGCAACCTGCAACCACTTCTGTATTTTCACAGGTCTTAGGATCATATGAAGCGTAGATTTAACAGAGGTTGTTGTACTTCTCTTATTTTTATTTCTGAGTGAGCTGTTTCAGCTGAGCCTAATATATATAACCTTGTATGACTGTCAGTGCTCAATCTGTCTCTCAGGCTCCCCGGTAGAGTTCAAGAAGAATACAGGAAAGTCTAAACTAGTCAGTGTTTTTCAATTACTTTTCATGGAAATGCAAAGATCAAATGTGTTTTTATTCAAAATAGCTCTGCCATGTCTCCTGGAAGCTATTCTGCAGGGGGTTTTATACCCCAGATTCTTTTTAATGGGCCTGAAAGGGCTTCAGTGGTGCAGTGCAATCCCTGGAGATGATGGAAGGAGTCTGTCACAGGAACTCCTGCTCGCAAGGGGAAAGGTAGCCAAGCATGCAAAGTTCTTGACTCACAGCTCCTCTGAGGCACACCAGCACATTTTGGACTGAAAATATCTTTCTTAGCTGCAAACATTTTTTTAACTTTTTGACTAAACCATCATTTTTTTTCCCCACAGAAAACATGTCTTTCGTGGGTGTTCTTTTAAGACGAAGTGCTGGGGGTTTTTTTTGTTTGGTTGGTTGGTTGGTTTGCTTTGGGTTGGGTTGGGTTTTTTTGGTCCACTCAAAAAATGAGATTATTAGGTAAGTTCTGTTTCTGAAGCTATTTTTGACAGTTCTGTGACACATTTGCATCTAGAATTGGTCATTGATGTAACAAGAGAGCAGCCAGAAGAATTCTCAGCTGCCCACTGATTTGGGTCTCCTTAATCCTACACCTCTCCAGAGTGAGAATGAGTCCTTGGAATTTTGCATAATTAAGAAACAAATTAAAAGTCCCATACTACTTACCTGTGAATAGAAAGTTACAGTGTCAGACAGGCTTAACCAATTTCTTAATGAGAGTTTAGGCCTAGCTCAGTTCATAGTTTGAAGATTAATATTTTTGAGTGCTCTGGGAAGAAAATAATCCAAAGCAGACAAGTGGAGTTGATTTTTTTTTTTCCTTTTAGTTGCTGATACGATACATTTTGTATAACCTCTCCATAAGCTGTGAACACTTTGTTATAACTTTTCATCCTGATAGCATATTTTTAAATATCAAGCTGTGCATTACTGAAAAAATGTAGTTTGAAATGGGGAAAAAATAATTTCAACTAGACAGTGTGCCCCAAACACTTTGGTGTGGGTTTTTTTTGTTGTTTGTTGTTGGTTTGTTGTTTTTTTTTTAATAACTAGTNTTTTTTTTTTTGCCAAGGTGAATTAAATATGTCCTTTGGTTGTTGGTTGGTTGGTTGGTTGGTTTTTTTGTTGTTGTTTTGTTTGGGTTTCCCTCCCCCTCCCCCCCGAGAACACTGCTAGTTACTGAATAACCGGAAGGACCCTGGTTCAAAGCAGAATTCAATTTCTGAGACAGAAGCTCTGTCAACCTGCATTTCCAATAAATATGGATTGGAACCTATAGTTCCAATGTCGTTCCACTTTTTTTTAAGGGAGAGGAAAAAAGTCTTTTCTGGAGCTCATAAGCAAAAGGAGACGGTCTAGCTGGATACTTCACAGCCATCGTCTTTCAGCTTTCTGTGGGGCCACCAAGAAAATTTGGTGATTTTTATATACTTTACTTACAGGGCAGCTGCTGTGCAGAGCTTGGAAATGGCAGTTCCTTCGTGAACCTGCTCAAACCATCTGATGAAGGAACTGCCATTTCCAAGTACAGCCCCATTTCCAGTTATATAAAAAGCAGAGTTTTTCTCATGAGAGGAAACTCAAAGAATATTGGTACGAGGGATATATGGGCTGAAGAAACTTATTTTTGAAAAAAGATTGCATATGTACAGCATAATTAGATGAGTAGCAGGACACTGATCTCTGTCTGTGGCATCTTGACAAGCAGTGACAGTACTTCTGAGGTTATTCAGCTGTCTTTGCAGATAAGACAGGTTTTTTGCCATAGAAACCTTGTGTGGCTTGATGCCTGGTGTGCAACACAATGGCTGGCCTTAGCACGTCTTGGCCCTGTGCAGTGGTATGGAAAAAGACTGGAAATGGAGGTGAGGAGCTGCATGATTTGAGGGATTTGATGTCTGATCTAAGAGGCACTGAAAATGCTGAGGCCTCTGCATTGATTTCCCTGGGCTCCAAAGCATCTGACACTGGATGTCTGAGTTTGGTGCTACCAGGAACCAAGCTGATGGCCAAGATGTCAAGCCAGGAAGGGCTGCAGGTGTTTCAGAGCCATGACTGGGGGCTCTTATACCCTGGCAGGTGGGAGGCTTTTCAGCTTGCTGATTTAGACGTGGATGAAGCATCTGGTTAGACGTTTGAAAAGCAAAAATCCAAAAAAATTATACTACATCATCTCCCTTGCCATTGCCATGAACTCTAGCCCATGGTTTCTCCTGCTCTGTGAGCAATCTGATGAAGCACTAAGTCGTGCCAGCCAACAAACAAACTTGTCACTCTGAAGAATGACTTGGTGAAATGCCACGTAGGGCAGAGCTGCCATCAAAATAATTGGTGATTCACTGTTTGTTTCTCACAAATTTCCTACGCTCCCTGCCCACGCACTAGAGATGACAGCATTCTGTATGGGAACTGTGAAGATGACAGACATTATTTATGAAGCAATGCCTTTATCAAGGATTTTTTTTTTCCCCAGCAAACTGTAAAACGCTCAGTTTCTAAGTTGCTATTGTCAAAATTATGTTATAAATTTAGCTGGGCTGCCTGCTTGAGTAAGTGTTCAAAGGTGTTTTAAAAAGCTTTAAACTGTGTGAGAAGGTCAGGCAGGAGCCTTTGAGTACTCCTCGCTGAGCTGTGGCAGTTGCGTCCAGCGCTCTTTCGGCTACTCCTGGTAGGGGGAGAGTTTGGGTAGTTGGTTTTGAGCTTGCACAGCCCCAGGTTGAAGGATTTTGGGGGATTTTTGCTCCTTCCTCACTGCTACTTGCACTGCCTCAGGACACCTCTGGAGTCAGAAGCTGGGAACCCAGGCACAACCTATCTGTGTGACTGGGCTTTTCCTTGGGCCTGGCTCTGAGCTCGCTTCAAAGCAGAGAAAGGAAATGATAATTTTTCCTCTTTAAGATTCATGACGTCTGGCAGCAAAAGGTGTCCTGGGAATCACAGCTGCTCCAGCTGGGCTCACTCTCAGCTGCTTAGTACGCAGCTTCAGGTCAATGACATTCTTAACTTATTTTACGAAACGGCGTATCTGGCTGGATCTGGGTCCTTAATTCAAGTCCGGTTTGATCAAATACTAAAGGACACAAGAGAGCTCAGTTAATGGGTAAGGAAACCGAATATCTTGTAGGATAGAGGTAAGTGTGATAGAGAACGTGGGATGAATGTGGGTCTCATGGTGCCACTGGGTTTAACTTTTTTGGGATTTAGCTGAGTTTGAAAAAAGTGAACAGCTTTGATTTAGTGGGGGAAAAAAGCTGACACTACCAACTACTTACCGTGCTCTGGAAATCCATCAACAAACTGAGAGCCCTCATATACTGTTTGTTTTCAGACCAGTTTCATGACCTTACCTGTTTTCATAGGTGGACTGAGAGGAATGAAACTATGGAATGAGAAGTGGCATTAACATTTTCAAACCAAACTGTGTAATTAGGCTGATTTGTATTTGAGTGGCTTTGTCAGGTACTTTCCTTTGAAGTCTGTGGTTATATGTTTATCCTTTTTTGTATGCTCTGTGCATGAAGGGCACATAACCCGGCAGTTGTGAGCAAAATATGCTGAGGATAAAGGGGTTTTGAAAGCTGATGGCATGACAGCTGCAGCTGCATAGGTTCGGTTTGGCAAATAACAGTTTCTGTAAGCATCAGGTTTTATGGCCGTGACTTTTGTTGCATTTTTAAATCTGAGTTAACTGCGTACAAGAAAGTGGAGACCAAGAGCTGTTCGTCTTCTGGCTTGGTCTGTGAGGAGCTTGTAACTCTAGCAATTGTTTCTGTTTTTCATAACAGTGGGAACTTTATGGCTATTTTCTCCCCTTTCCATCCAAAGTAAATGTGCTGCTTAAAAAAAAAAGAAGTGGTGGAGTGTCTGGCAGGCACACAGTTTGAACTTGGGGTCCTTCAGGTTGGAGGGGCAGTTTAGAAAATACACCTTTCTCTTGAAAACTGATGTTGCAGCACAGTGTTGTCATTTTTGTGGATCCATTTTACGTGTTTTACTTTGGAAGTCACATTTTTAACAAACCTCCATGTTAATAGACAATGGTGAACTTCAAGGTACTCATTATAGATCTTTCCAGGTATGTACACTGATCCATCAGTCTGACCTATAGCTCTATATATATTCGGAGCTGTTTGTGTATTTTCAATGTAGCTGAAATATTGAAAAAATATTTAGACTCTTGTTTGGTGTTTGGTATAACTTACTGGTATAATTTGCTATAATCTGCTGATTTGCCATTAAGTTATACCAAATACCAGTGTGTGCAAGTGGTAGTTTTTTTAATAAGAAATGATAAAATAGTACTTCGCAATAAGGTGATGTATTGTCCTGTGCTGTGCTTTGCAAGAAGGGCAATGCTGTTTCAATGTATAGAAAGAAGAGAAAAAGTAGTTGCATGGATGAATAGTATTCATGATGCTAGTGAGTGCAAAGCCACCTCTTTGCGCTCACTGTATTTTTCATTATTATTAGACTTTGTTTATTTTCTGATCTTTTCCATAAAGGATTGTCTTTGCAGGGTCTTCAGGAAAGAGACAGTCGTCAAAACAGGTGCTGGTGTGAGTGGAATTAGATATCCCAGGTCTTATAAAAACCTCATCAAAACAAAGGAAGAAATACAGTCCCAATAAACTGGAGTAGATTGGCAGAGCATTCCGACTGACTCAGTGGTACCGACTTGTCCCAGGCTGCATGAATCAGTGTGTAGGACAGGGTAGTGTTTGCACCTGTGAACATAGTGCGAGAGTGATGAAACCAAAGTGGAACTGTAGAATGATTATGTAGCAAAAGAAATGAAAAGTCCTATTCCCTAAAAGCTAATTGCTTACTTTTTGCATGTTTGTAATGTGCACATCCCTGCCACCTAGAGACATCTGTTGAATTCTTGTGTCACTGACACTGCAGCACTGCTGGCTGGTGATACAAACTCGTGACTTCCTTAAATGAGAAAATGGCTCCTTCAACCTTTTTTTTCCAGCCTTTATTTCAGCTAAGTTATGAAAGAGGAGTGTTTATGAGAGAGCACACGTGGTCATGGTACAGAGTGAGTGGGTAGTCACTGTTGGAGGTGTTCCAGTCAGTTCTGAGAGTAGCCATTCATGTAATGAGTCTTCAGGTTGCTCTGGAAGGGGGATGATAATCTCTATCAAGGTTCAGTATAGTAGTCAGGGTAGATGTTAGAGCAGTTGGTAGCCTCCTGATTAGGGCATTGGCCTGGGATGGGGTGAAGCTGGATCAATGCGCCAAGGCCATTTGCATGAGGTTCAACAAGACCAAGTGTCGGGTCCTGCACTTTGGTAACAATGACCCTACATATCGCTCCAGGCATGGGGAAGAGTGACTTGAAAGAGACCCAATGGAAAGGGCCTGGGGGTGCTCATTGACAGTGACTTAACATGAGCCAGGAGTGTGCTCAGGTGGCCAAGAAGGCCAGTGGAACCCCCACTTGTATCAAAAATAGTGTGGCCAGCAAGACTAGGAAAGTTATCCCTCTGTACTTGGCACTGGTGAGGACATACCTTAAGTACTGTGTTCAGTTCTGTGCTCCTCACTGCAAGAAAGACATTGAGGTGTTGGAGCGAGTCCAGAGAAGTGCAGTGTAGCTGCTGAAGGGTCTGGAGCATAGGTCCTATGATGAGGGGAACTGAGGGAACTGAGATGGTTTAGCCTGAGAAAAGGAGGCTAAGGAGTGACCTTTCCACTCTCTACAACTCCCTGAGAGAAGATTGTAGCCAGGTGGGGGTCAGCCTTTTCTACCAGGCAACCAGTGATAGGATGAGAGGACACAGTCTCAAGCTGCAGTGGGAGAAGTTCAGGTTGGACATCAGGAGGAATATTTTTACTGAAAAGGAACAGACTGCCCAGGGAGGTGGTGGAGTCACCATGCCTGGAGTTATTCAAGAAACAACTGGACATGGCACTTAGAGCTTGGGTCTAGTGTACATGGTGCTGTTTGGTCAAAGGTTGGACTTGATCTTGGAGGTCTTTTCCAACCCAAATGATTCTGTGATTGTGTGAAATCTTGGTTCAAGCTCTTGCTCTAAGCCATGTAGTACAGACTTCTTCCCAAGTCCTCTGTGTCTTAGCTGCGTAACTGAGAGCTCTCACTCTGCTTCCCAATGTAAATATTTAGAGATGTCTTGCATTTTGTTCCTATCAACTAGATCACACCCACCCTCACTCTTCCCCGCAAAAGAAGTGAAAAAAACTCCTAGGAGTGTTTTCCAACCAGACCTGGTATTTAGGTAGTTGGATGGCTGTTTTCATATGTGCAACAGATCTCATTTTCCTTTCTGGGAATTGTACAGGTATAAAGAAAATACTGGCATAAACCTCTTGAAACATAAGAATAGGGGTTTGTATTGAACTAAGGACTTCACTATTAGTCAAATCCTAGTTCTTGGAGTAACAGAATTATTTGACTTTAACTTCACTATGAGATTCTGACAGTATGCTAGTCAGACCATACAATCTGCATGAATCTTAAAAGCTCAGAATCGAGGAGGTAAACTAAAGCACTCAAATATGTATTTTTAGCCTTGTGTACAATAGGCTGATTTTTGCATGCTTGGAAATGACAGTGTGTGCTCTCTCTTTCAAATAGTAGGTCATTTACTGTTTCAATTTACTGTTTCAATTTTTAATGTTTCAATTTTTTCTTTTATAAGGATCATAATATAAATAGATGCCACTCCTAACTGTTCAAAGCATTGGCTCTGGTCACATTGATACTTATTGGGTGCAGAAATGGTTCACTTTTGTGCCGTGCTAGCAAAGATCCTTGTTACTTCACCAGGACATTTTGTACTACTTCAGGATCATATACCTAAATAGGATATGTGATTATATTTGTTTCATCCAAATTGCTTAAATACATTTCACATATAGTTTAGTCCTTACTATTTTATTTGCTTAACATTAATCTCATTAGGCTTAGGAGAAAGAGCACTATTTCATATTCAAAATCTAATTGGAAGTCTTTACATTTAGTAAGAGCATAGCTCGAATAGATGGCGTTCATGGGTACTGTAAAACCTGCATATTGTCTAAAAGTTGTCCTCAGGATGGAGTCCACCTTTTCCATGACTTGGGGCACAGGAAAACTCAGAGAGGGCATTCCACTCTTCAGTATATCGTGGGCTGTGGTTCCTTGTTCAGCTTCACAAGCACCTGAACACTGAGGACTGCTGGAAGCACGTTTTGATACTTGTGCAGCTGTTGTGTTGGATTTTGGGTCAGCTACCATTAGCTTGCAGAGTTCCTGTTATTCGTAATGAAGCAGCAATCTGTTTTAACACTTGAGAAAAACATAGCACCAGCCTCTCAAAATGTACTCTATATGAACTGATAAAAGGCGTAAGAATTCTCCTCTTAATGAAGCCAGGCTACCCCGATCTTCTGTCTTGAGATTGATGAGACCTCTGTAGCCCATTACTGTGCCCTTAGATGGTTTAATAACTGCAGTTCAACTTGTTACTGCATGCACTCAGGGTTGTGACAGCACTGCTTGTACCCTCAACCTGCAGCAAAATTCAGAGTATCGCAGTATGACTTCTTTCTCATTTACTCACAAAAATATGTTTACGGAAACACTGACAAAATTTCAACTGTAGTTTTAAAGTTGGATCTAGTATTTTTAATGGGTTCTGCCTTCATTTTGGCATCTCCAAAAAAGCACTCTCACCTTCTGGCTCTAATTGTGGTGCTTCTTGATAAATCCGTTAAGAAGTACTGATATCTGCTGAAGTAAGAAATCCTGAAAATCTGACCATGTATGTTGATGCATTTTGGTGGAGGTTGGTTTTCTGGACCTAATGAAAAAGTTCAGTAGAGACTGGGTATATTAGGGATGAATATTTTGCTAGGCAATACCTTGAACATAATTAATGTTTATTAATGTCAGAAAAGAAATTAAATACATCTCTGTTATGCATCAAGCTTTTTATGAGAATGCTTTTTAAATACTGTAAACATGAAATAGTATCCTGAGGCATTTGGAAAACTTGGAAAGGTTGACCTGGAAATATTTTTCTCTTTATTTTAACAATTTTAATACTGCTGTGAAAACATGCTCATTGTTCTGCTCTCTGTTTATGCTTAGACTAAAGTTAGAAGGACTATTTTTTCCCCTCCTGATAAATGGAGATCACCACTGTAATATTCTGAAATGTCTATTTTTACCTGGGGACAGGTTCATACTGCCTTGCTAAGTATTTTGGTTGTGAGTGTGAATTCTGTCTTCCCTGAGTGGAATACCAGCTTTCCATTGTTCCCACAGTGGTTACCTTGCAGTATTGATCCTGGGTACATGGATTTCTAGCCTTGGGAATGAGACAGGATGTTAGCTACGAGTAAAGAAGTGTCTGTCTTTGGCAACACCAAACTGCCATTAAATAGTTTCGATATCTAAACCTAAACAAAATCTTTGTTTTGTAAAGTGTGTTCTTTTGGACAAAACTTACACACCTGAGTGCAATATAGCATGAGATAAGGCCACTTAGTGCAAGGCTTCAAACTGTAACACAGGATGGTCCGGACTGTGCATTTCTTTCCCAGTGGAGACATTATATTAATAATTTTGCCACTGACGTCAAGGGGAACAGGATGTCACCCTAGATAACAACATTACTGAAGTCAGTCTTTCTTAATGAAGATTAATTGTGCATCCATATTTGGTGCATGCATGTTCAAATATCTTCCTCTGAATGCTTTGATGTCACACAGCACGTTGTGCTTCTTTGTATAGTGTTTAGGTGCTATGTGCTGCGAGTAGATCCTTGGAACAGCTGTGTGATCTCACAGCATCCTAGGTTGCAGCAGTTTGTAATGCCAGCTGGAAGCCAGTGCGCTGCTTGTAGTGCCCTGAGCTGACTATGGAAGAGCAGCTGGAAATAGGATGGCAGACTGTAGCACACTCGTACCATCCTGTTGCTTCTTAACTCTTCATTCATCTGCAGGAGGTTATCTAGGGTGTCAATAGCAAAGAAGTTTCCATGCAGTCCTTAACCTAGGTGTAATGCTAAAAAGGCTACTTTATTTGGTTTATCTCCCCCTTCTCCTTAATTCTCATCCTGTCCAGGAACAGTGTTCTGTATGTTGATTCAATAGGACAGAGTACATACTGACTTTCATTTCAGAACTGGGTTTGGTTCTTCCTAACAGCAACACCAACAAAACGAAGAAGAGAGGGATTACTTGTACCAACAGCCAAATTCTGAGAGTTTATGCCTGAGGAATCTGGAAATAATTTTAGAGAGAGTTGAAATAAATGACAAGGGTAAGCAAAAGGTTGTAAAGTGGCAATTATATGTTGTTTCATAAAGCTTAAAGAAGTAATTAAGCAAACAGAATTAAGACACACTAATGCTATATTTGCCATGTTATTTGCTACATAAATTTTCTGTGTGCAAAACCACTGAATTCTTTTACAGTGGACACCCATCTAAATACAAGCACATAGCTAAGAGTTGCCAGAATAGAATAAGTAGACATCATTGGTTTTGATCTTAGTGGTTTCAAATGGATTTGAGCAAAAGACTAATGAAAAGTAGACAACTAATCTGATAACGGCATTTACCTAAATGAGTAAAGACCAAAGTCATTAACAGTAACAATAAGGCAGTAAGATAAAAATAGTTTTCTCCATCTTGCATTAAAATTTGTGTTTTCTAAAACTGTGATGTGTGTGGGTTCTTATTTCCCGTGGTATGCACCGTCCACATTACTCTCTAAGGCTTAAAACTCCACAGAAATCAACAGAGGTTGGTCATTGCCCATAGTTTCACATTCAACACTCTGTGCAGTAGTTGTCAACTGCTTTCTGTATTGTACAAAGGACAGGAGAACAAGACTTTATTAAAAGACATCTGAAGGACTGTGTTGGAGTCTCAGGAGAAAGAGATCAGGTACACAAGAATAGCTTAGACGTGCTTAAGAGTAATTTAAGCACATAGTGTTACTTAAGTCAGGATGTACCACTTAATGTTTATTTTGGAGCCACCAACCTATTAAAAAAAATGCTTGAAGATATGTTAGTAATTCTGCAATCTGCATCCTATTAAAAATATGCTTATGACTGTGGACAAGAGGTATGGGGAAAATGGACAGATTCTTTAGAGGCAAAAGATACAGTTTTTCAGTCATCTCCTTTGCTGAGTCATCTGCTCTGGTATTTTAGTTAGTTACCTGGTACATGAACTGCTCGGTTGAGTGGAGGAAAGATGTTGGTGGGAGTGCCAGAGAGAAAATGCAGCTGAAGCTAGAGACCTGAGAGGAAAAATATGTGACTGGTTGGTGTAAGAAACCAGAGAAGGCTTTTAGTCTGGATTAAGGTTTTGTAAAATTCATTTATGAAAACAGCTTTGAGTTAGCAGTTCGTGTCCTATCAGGCTGATCACTTTATCCCAGAGCACTGTTTCTGTTTGCACACTTGTTTTTGTGTGTTGCCTTTTTTTATCTTCTTGGTTATGAAGAAGTCATTTGCAGGTCATATTTAGACCTACAGTCCTACAATCTAAATAACAGAGAACAAGCTGTGTACCTGTGTCTGAACACATATGCTGGGCATGAACTTCAAAAAAACAAATTGCTCTGACTTGTTGCTTGAAGGTGATCTACTCCTTTTAAGTTTCCACAAGGAACTATATTGGGCTGATGTTGAAATAGGCTGGTGAAGTGTTGCCCCTCATATGGAGAGAGAAACAGAAAATATTCTTCATGTCTGTGCTGCCCTTATCCTCCTTTGGTTGTCCCACAGAGTGGCGAATGGCTTTAGGCAGATGTAATTACACCAGCACCCATTCTTCAAGGGAGGTTGACTTTTCTGGACCTCTCCCAGGCTTGGTTGATTTTGCAGTAATTTACAGCCTGTTTGTAAAACTCAGCAGTGCTTTGGGAGAAAGATGAGGCCTTTAATTTACTTTTGTTATGTATTTGTATAGTAGTATTTGAATGGATTGTATAGGAGTATTTGAATAGATTAAATTATGAAATACTGTGTTTTGACTCATAGAACACATTGATTTATATTTGCAAAGTGAAATAGACTTTTTCAAGGCAAGGTTTCTTGAGCCTCTAGCTTCTTTAAAGATTAGGAGATTCCACTGGCTCTACCTACCATATGATTTTCCAAAAGTATTTTAGTTTATTAGTCATGTGTTCCATTAGCATAATAAAAGCCTGTGTTAATGTGAACTAGCGGAGATTTAATCAAACCCATCAAGTGGTGAAGAGGAGTGTCTTCTTCAGTCCACAGCAATTGGACAGAGTGATTCCACGTTCTTTATTGATGCTCAGCAACCTATCATGCCATTGGAAGGTGCAGAATTTGCATCTGACTGTTTTCAGCTGAACTGTGAGCACCAGGAATATGCTGGCAAACTGCCAGAATAAAAACCTGGTTGAAAGAAATATTCCTCAGTCTTGTTTGGTGCTTTCACCTTTCTGTTCATTTTAAACCCTTCAACTTCTATCAAAAAAGGAATAAAAATAATAAAAAAAATAATCATAGAATCATTTAGGTTGGAGAAGACCTCTTTAAGATCATTAAGTCCAAACATTGACCCTACACTGCCAAGTTAACCACTAAACCATATCCCTAAGTGCCACCTCTGCATGTCTTTTAAATACCTCCAGGAATTGTGACTCTACCACTTCCCTGGGCAGAAGGATGGGGTATTCCCAAATTAAGGTGACAGTTGCCTGTGTAGTGCTGAATTGGGTACTCTGCTCATGAAAAGCAGCACAGTTCTGTGCAGGGTTTACTGGAGTCCTCAAAGCAGAATCTTAGCGCAGGGCAGTACCACAGCTTGCAAACCTCATCTCTCCAAGGTGAGCTGTTTTAGCAGAGCTAATGTCAGAATGGGCATTGCAGTTACAGAGCTAACTCAGAGGATGTGGAGTTTCTTCCGGAGTTAAAAATTGTCAAGGTCAAATCTGTCTGAAAAAGAGGAATAATTCTTGTGTCCGTGCAAAATTCAGTTAAGGGCCATTGGTTTAATTTGTGGTAATTCCTAAAAGACCCATGTAGGCTTTGGTTTTTGTGGTCTACAGGAAACAGGACATGTTCTAAATAGTATAAGTATTCTATTACCTCAGCTTTTTCTAAGAAGAATTTTTGCTTCCCATTCCTCTTTTAAGTGTTTCAGTTTAAAATTTTTTATGGTACACATATCAGTGATATTTTTGTTTATGAAAATGCTCATGTCAGAGAAATAACTCAGATAAAATACCTTTAAACTCCACCATAAAGATGTGTATTTCTCTCTCTGTACCGTTGTGACTGTAGAATATTTTATATATTTATGTTCATGAGGATCGAATTACATTTTTCTGTACTTGTAAAGTTTCTTTTGCATTATCAGGGTTGGAAAGGAATTAGTTTCATAGTATGCATCGTTTGGTTGTGGATTCTGTTCTTGATCACTTTTATCTATAAATGACAACAGCTTTTAAAAAAATGTAAATGTTTACTTGCAGTTTTGCAAATAGGGTTTATGTGACTCTTTCTGCTTTGGTTTTGCTTGATTAAGCTGATCAGCTTGGCTTGTGACACTGTGCAAACCTTTAGTTTGAGATTACTAAATCTGAGATTACTAAATTACTAAATCTAGTTAGTCAACAGTAAGGCTCTAGAAGAGCAAGAAGAGGTGAAGAAGCGAAAAATGAAGGAACAAATTCCAGTAGTCAAATACTGGGCTAACATAGAAGTTTGCATATGTGGCCCATGTGTATATAAATATCATAAAGATATTGAATATAGTACATCCATTGAGTATACAGAGGTGCAGTTGTTTACATTGAGGTAACGGCTTTACCTATTATGGTTGCACAACAACTTTAAAAAAAAATACTGTGGCAAAAAATCTTCCTAGATGAACGCAAGCATACTTCATGAATCATAAGAAATGGTGTTTATTGTGTAATTCTGTGTTGCTAAATGATGCTAAATCTATATTGCTAGATGATTGCTAGATGGTTCACATTTGTGAATAACTTTTGTCTTGTACCTATGTGAGAATACACACAGGCATAGGTGTGCATATATATATTTGTATACAAAAATGTGTATACAGGTTGTATGAATGCATATAAATAACATGCACATAATATAGGCAAAGTACATAGACTGTGCTTGAAGATGTTTACATACAACGGCATGCATAAATGTTAAGTAAAGTAAAAATTTACTGATTTTCATGTTAAGGAGCTTCAACTAATATCTTTTGAAGTCAATGGACATCCTTTGCAGGTGTATGTGCAGAACAGATGAATTTTAAGTGTACAGTAAAAAAAATGAGTATGCAGTGAATGTACAGATGTTGAAATGTAAACTGAAAATGAGAGTGAAGTTTGTTCATTGTAAATCTGCCATGTTGTGATGAAAGGCAGGTTGGTTGGTTTGTTGTTACAGCCCAGCAGGTGTACATCAGAGCTTTTCATTATCTACAGGTGCATCAGGTTATACCTACTGACAAGACTCATGTTTATTTTTTAACACGGATAGAAAGAAAAACAAATTTTTCTTTCTTTCCCTGTAATGCTAATGTGTGCTCTTTGATGGTGCTTTGATGAATTCTGAAAGTCTTGCTTGAAGTTAATTGTCAGCCTTTAGGCTTCTCTTTGTGCTTGCTCTTCTCTTTATGATTACTTCTCTAACCCAAGCTAAATACTCAGAGAACTGTTTTTTGTATATGTTTCCACAGGTGGGAGATAGAACAGCTAAAGCTTTTTGTTTACTTTCTGAGAATAATTGGTACCTTGCAGAGAGGTAGCACATCTTATGCTGTTTTCCTCTATAAATGTTAACACATACCTTGTTATTACAGCTCTTCAAAAACATGTCCTTTAGTCGATCGTCTTCTAAACACAGTATTGTCATAAGGAGGCGATGGGATGTGTCAGAAAAAAAGCTCTGCCAGGGTACTTTGAACAGTCTGGTGGAGTGGGATTAGCAAGTTGAGGGAGATAAGATTTGTGTTGTCCATGGACCTATGGAGATCTGCATCTCTGACTGACAGTGCAAGAAAAGGAATGAAGTGATGATCAAGTAATGAAGTACTGTACAAAGGAAGCAAACTCGGAAGAGCACGCAAAGGTTGTTTGGTTTTTTTTTTCTTTTATATTTTCCCCTGCTTTGTGCTTTTTTCACTGGAATCCTAATGTTTTTGCAACAATACTCGATTAAATTGTTTCAGACAGAATTGACTTCTTACTTTGCATGTCTGTATCCCTTTTAAGGAATGCTGCTCTAGGGAAAACAAAGATATTTGAAAGGTTAGAAGTGTCCAAGAAAATGGCATTTTAGTACGAAGAACCTGTGGGGTTTTTTCTACCAGTAAAAGAGATGGTTCTGCTTATTACGCAGTGATACCATATGATGCTTCATATTTTTCCATTTGATTTCCTGTAGGGTGATTTCACTTGGAACAGCATGTCAGGGCGCAGTGTTCGGCTGAAGTCAGTTCCCGTTCAAAGCCTCTCGGAGCTGGAGCGTGCTCGGCTGCAGGAAGTGGCTTTTTATCAGTTGCAGCAGGACTGTGACCTGGGCTGTCAGATTACTATCCCCAAAGGTAAGGACTTGATAAGCTGTCTCTATTTAGATTGCTAAACCACTGATTTCTTGTCACAGCAATAAACACTAGATCTTTTTATTCCACAGATACTATCTTCTGTTTCAGTTTTGCTTAAACATAGACACTGTGTAAAAGTGACAAATAAAGTTGTTTGTCTGCTGTGTCCAATTCGGGCCACCTGGGGGTGGGGTCATCTGACCAAGGAGAGATGTCTACAGGGTAGATAATCTAAATCAGGCCTATTCATCCTAGGATGTCTTGATACTCAGTTGAGGCAAAAAGGCTTTTCTTACATTTCCTGACATCCAAAAGTAGAGCTCTATGTAGGTCAGGTAGATCATACCATAGAAGTGGCATTTTCACTCTGTTTTGCATTGTCTATGAAGGAAGCCAATTATCATAGTTCAGACAGACAGTGAAGATATTTACATCAAACAAGATGAATCCTACCCAAGTTTTCCTAAAGACAGTGGTGTTTATTTCCTAGAAAACAAATTAATTTTCAGCATAAAACATTGAACTCTTAGGAAACAGGAGGTTAACTGAAAAGGAGAAGCTCAGCTGTCAGAATCTTGATGCAGAATGTGTTTAGGTTACTGTGGAAGAGATCTAAACCTCACTAACACTAATGAGAAAGTTTCTGTTATTTCCTGTAGGCTGGAGATCAAGCATAGCAAAGACAACTGTTCTGCAGTTCTGCAAATCTGGCTTTCCTGTTGTTTCTTTGCAGTTATATACTTATGTAAGGAATATCAAGGGATCACTGAATTCTCACCCTTGGCTAGGAGCAGAGGTGCTTTGTGGTAGCAAATACACAGTTATACCATAAGACCAATTTTCTAATGAGTCAAGGTTAAGACGAAAAAAAGTCGTCCAGTCTGTGAAAATAATGATGTGGGAAAGAACAGATATGAAAGAGACAGGCCTGTGTATTCATCAGCTTTTCAGCATCTGCAGAAAAGTCCTGCCAAAACAAACAAAGTCCAACTCACCAATTACAGCAAGGCATCAGTTTGTAGTGAGATGAATTTAATCAACTTCTTCAAGACCCACCAGCTCCCCTGGTGCCTCAAAAAACATTTGATTGATAGGACAACAATTTTACAGGATATTCATAGGAGGAACTGGATCACTAAGGATACTGCAATAACTTCTGACAGTCTGAACTGTCCAGTGGGAGATGAAGATACACATATGGAGGTAATACCATCCAAGACAATGGATATACATGTTCGTAGAGTCATAGAATAGCTTAGTTTGGAAGGTACCTTAAAGCTCATCTAATCTAACTCCCCTGTAGATAGATAGATAGATAGATAGATAGATAGATATGTAGACCTAGTCTAAATCTACTTAGTCTAAATCTACCCTCTTTTGGGTTAAACCCATTATCCCTCGTCCTGTTGCAATAGACCTTACTAAAAAGTCTGCCCCCGTCTTTCTTGTAAGTCCCCTTTCATTACTAAAAGCTGCAGTAAGGTCTCCCCAGTCTTCTCTCTCTGAGCTGAACAACCCCAACTCTGTCAGCCTGTCTCTGTGAAAGCGTTCCAGCTCACTGATCATTTTTGTGACCTCCTCTGGACCTGCTCTAGCAGGTCCATGTCTTTCCTGTGCTGGGGACCCCAGGGCTGGAGGCAGCACTCCAGATGGGGTCTCACCTGAGCAGAGCAGAGGGACAGAATCACATCTCTCAATCTGCTGGTCATGCTACTTTTGATGCAGCCTAGGGTGTGGTTGGCTTTCTGGGTTGGGAGCACACATTGTCAGCTCATGTCCAGCCTCTCATCCACCAGCATCCCCAAGTCCTTCTCAGTAGGGCGACTTCAATCCCTTCAGCTCCAGCCTGTATGGATGCTGGTGGCTGTCAAGATTCAGGTGCAGGACCTCACTGGGTTCCCATGGGCTCACTTCTCGAGCTTGTCCAGGTCCCTCCTGTTGGCAATGCATCCCTCAGGTGTGTCAGCTGCAAATTTTCTGAGGGTGCACTTGATATCACTGTCTGTGTCATTGATGAAGATGTCAGGCAGTGTTGGTCCCAATATGGTGCCCTGAGGGACACCACTTGTCACCCATCTCTGTCTGGGCACTGAGCCATGTTCAGAAACACGTTCAGAGCTGTGAAGAGTGAGTACTACTTTGGTGTTTTTGCTGTTTCCTCCTGGGACTGACATGAAAGGCCAACCATCTGGGGAATTTTTCAGGTTTAAAATACACACAAGAACAGTTTTTATTTTCACAGCACATATATACATGGATAAATATATAACATGAAATTAATTTTAGATATATTGAGTCTGAAAAGTGTAATTTTAAGCATAAAAACTAAATAAGTATAAGTTCTTATTACACATCTTAAAATAAAAGTTATTACACAAAATCAGGAACTCTGGGCTCCTGTTTTATCTCTGCTGCTGACCCCATCATTTCATGTATCTTTTGGTTCAATTTGAATGGGAAATATTCAGTTCTGCTCTTCAGGTTAGAGTACCAGTGAGATTAGGGTCATTTATTCTCTCTCCCCACAACTCCTCCAGCTCCACCACAAAGCTGAGATAACAGCTGCATATCCTATTGGAAATTAGCAAGAACGTGAGCAGTCTCTCTTCTTGAATAAAGAGAAGTGAAAATTGCAACTATGACCCCCAAATCCTATTCAAGCCCCTACACCAACAGGTTCACAATATACCTTAAAACCCAGCCACATGCTTGAGGAGTTGAGTTAGGGTTGAGGCCCTAATTTCTCATTTGCTCTAACTCATAAAGTCCTAGTCATGCCTACCAGTGCCCCTCCTCTTCTCTGCTGACATTAAAATGATGTGATAACCACCTCCTCCTGAGCCCAGTTGTCTTTGTTATTCCTGTACTTTGGCTAAAGTCTTGAGTTCTCATCATAGTTTTGGGATTGCTCGTTGTCAGCCAGCTTTGTATGAGCCAACAGTGTGCCCAGGTGGCCAATGAGGCCAGTGGCATCTTGGCCTGTATCAAGAATAGTGTGACCAACAGGACAAGGAAAGTGTTTGTCCCTCTGTACTCGGCACTGGTGAGGCCGCACCTCAAGTCCTTTGTCCAGTTCTGGGCTCCTCACTTCAACCACTGAAGCGCCCGAGCGTGTCCAGAGAAGGGCAACAAAGCTGATGAAGGGTCTGGAGGGTGAGTCCTTTGATGAAAAGCTGAGGGAGCTGGGGTTGTTTAGTCTGTAGAAGAGGAGTCTCAGGGGAGACATCATTGCTCTCTACAGCTACCTGTAGGTAGGAGGTTTTAGAGAGGTGGGGTTTGGTCTCTTTGCCCATGTCTCAAGTGAAGGGCAAGAGGAAATGGCCTCAAACTGCATCAGGGGAGGTTAGATGTTAGGGGGAAAAAAAATCACTGACAGAGTAGTTAGGTATTGGAATAGGTTGCCTAGGAATGTGGTGGAGTCACCATTTCTGGTGATGTTCAAGAAGCATCTTGATGTGGCGCCTGTGTTTAGAGGTGCTTATGGTGGTGCTGGGTGGACGGTTGGACTAGATGATCTTGAAGGTCCCTTCCTCAGTTCGTTCATATAGTTGTATTGATGTGATGTAAGGTTGGGTTTAGAAGCCTAAATGCAGTCCCAGTCATTTAAGAGAAGGTGTTGCTGATGCTGCTGAACATGTGCTGGTGTATGTTTTTCCATGCAAGTTTTGTAGCTCGTTCCACCAGGCACGTGATGGTGTGCATCTGCTCACATGAACTGAGCTGTTATCTCCTGTACAACTTTTAAGTTGAATTTGAAGGAGCAGGGCTGGATAAGTGTGTGATTACAGACTGAGAGCTGAGACAACCCTGTCTCTGAAATGAAAGAAAACACAGTTGGGTTTTCTGAATTTTTACTGCTTGTTTGTGCATTTTGCCCCCAGTACATTCCTGTTAAACTCTGAATAGAAATGGGAATTCAGAGTTACACATTCTCTGCTTCTTGTTTATTTTGGCAAAGACTGGTTCTTTGGATCTGTTTTTTGTTTACATTACTTGCCATTGTATTTCTTGATTCATTTTCCTTAACACTGAGAGGGACTATGATTTTTATCTGGGCTTGCATTTTTGTGAGGGCTCCAAACTGCTTATTGTTTTTAATCACTGACCGTGTTATATACTTTATAGGCTGTTGCAGCAGAGGAAAACATCTAAGTAAACTGTAGCATATACATTGTGGAGCTGTGGGCTTACACTGATACCAACTCAAAAGCATCCAGTCTGTATCTTTTAAGTGAAAAGACTTATTACCACCCCTCTTAATGCCAAACTCTGCTGAGTTAATAAATAGTGTCTCTAACATGATCCTGTGACCCCATGGATTTTCTTTCAAAATAACAGTGTTCATGAAGATTGTATTTAAGACAAGTAAGGCCGACATAAATTCTGCTCCTTTATGCTGCATTAGTAAGTCTTGGATATACTGTATCAGACTGGTCAGACATAAAAACTGTTTATCTTTCTGATTTTTGGATTGAAACTTCCCTCCTGTGCCCTCCAATTCAAATTTTTTGCGGAAACATGTATTTTTCTGGGGATTTTTTTTTTTCCTCCTGGGAAAAGAAAACCCAATATCACTCAGTCTGGAAAAAAAAAAAAAATGACTCAGTGTTTTAAGCTAGGAGAAATCCCAGCTGCTGCAGGATAGAGGTTGTAAGACACAGCCTTGCACTCTGTGTTTGTCAGAGTGAAGGTGACAGGAGCTTTTCCAGGGAGAGAGATAAGAAAGCAAACAAAAAACTTCTATTTTTTTTTTCTGCCAGTAAGGAAATTTGCTGAAATTTTTCGTTGTTATTCCTTTTTTTTTTTTTTTTTCAAATTCAACTTTTTGCCACTGTTGAGACAAGAACAAAATGGAAATACATGAAGTTTGCAAGAACATAGTTTTTTCAACATTGGAACAGGAGAAATAATTTGTTATCTTCGAAACTTAAAAATCTTTGTAGAGCCTTGTTTCTTTTTTCGTTTTTGCTATGGGGGATTTTTTTAATAGAAGACTGTGCAGTGCTCAGCAAATTGATTTCCAAGATTTTCTTATATCACATAGCAGGTTTTACTTGTCTGTTTACATCAGGAAAACTTTATTCAACTTATCTATTTCGTAGTTAAAGCCAAACTGATAGGTTTAAAAGCAAATGTTTTTGCTCATTACAAAACTCACTACAAACAAAAAAAGTCTGTCTTTTTACTAAACAGTATTTTGGTAAATAGCTACGAGCTTTGGTTGAGAAGCAGCATGCATTTTCTTCAGTGCTGTATGAATGCAGAACAGAAGGAGAAAATGCTGTAGGCTTCTTTGGGAAATGAATGGCACTGCTAAATGTAAACATGGAAAAATGAGTGTATAACTCAGCACATTTAAAAGAAAGATTTGTGTAACTTCTGAAAATCTACCTATTGTGTAGGTGTATTTTCTGAAGGGGAAGAAGGGGAATGGGGGTAGGGTAGGATGTTGAAGGAATGCTTTGCAGTGGAGCTGGTTGGGCAGGATAGGCAGGAGTCTTTCAGTTTCCTTCACAATGAAGGGAAGAGATCTTGCTGAAATTCCTAAGATAAATAGGGAAATACTACAATTAGCATTTCCATATACAAATGTTGTGAGACGTAGTTACTGGAGATGGAGTCATGACCAGAGTTCTTCACTCTTAAGGCAGTTGCTTACTTAAATGCTGACTCCTGTGTACATGGGGTTCTGCTCTTAAAAACTCAGATCCAGAGACTGCTGCGTGTATATATTTGATGATAAGGCCCACTGGACTTAGAAATTATTTCTGAGACCAAAAAAAATCCTGTCTAATGTCATTTCCTTAGTAGTACATTTGAAATACCTGTTGATTTTAAGTATGTATAAATATATTTGGTATTTTGTCTGTATTAGTGTAACACATGGAAATCTCAGCTTTCATGTAAAAACATTGCTCATGACCATTGGCTCTACTGAAAGGTTGAAACATGTGGCTGAGAGAACCAGTGTTGGGAAGCAAAATACACATACAGAGGCTCTAAAACATTTTGCAAAATTAGGTGTATTTGATTTTTTTTTCCTAAATCTTTGTGAGAATGTTAGTGTAACAAAGGTATTCATCCAAATTTGTCGTTAGTACTTGATGTAGTACTGACCCTTTGATTCTGAATGCCCAGCTAGGCTGTTCTGTACTTTGCAAATAATCCACGTAACTGTCTGGTGATTCTATACTTACTTAAGAATATGTGCTTTATTATGGTTCAAAGCCAAAGAATAAATACCAATAAATATATCCCATGTGAAAAGCTTTTGAACCTTTTCTCAGAGTACTGAATTGCAGCCTACTAGTTTCCATGTTCTAATTGCCTTTGGCAGAGCTTTGCCAACATATAACAGGAGTATAATGTGTATTATTCTGGTATACTTATTTAAAAATTTCATTTGAAAATAGGCTTTATTTCTGTTATCTTGTGTGTTTTGCTTCTCTCAAAAATGCATTAAGAAAGTATTCCTGATGATTTCTTCTTGCCTTAGGTAGAAAAATTTTCTATTGTTTTTTCAAAGGCATTATTTAAGTGGAGTTGTTGTGGTTGGCGCCAGAAGTGTAATGTCTCTAAATACTGATTAGAGAAGATAAAGTGACTCCAGATAGATTTATTTTATCAGAGCTGTGGTACTATATATGTCTTTGTATTAGGCTTTTACACTGAAAAGGCTATTTCAAGATTTAATGGAGACCTAATCTCTTGCTGAAGGTTTTTAAGACTAGATTAGACAAACATCCATGTGACTCTATTTCTGTGCAGGAAGTTGACCCAAGTGTTATCTGCAGAGCTCCTCATGTCTTTTATCTGTGTGGTTTACATTTTCAACACCTGTTCCTGTTTATTAATAAAAAAGTATGTAATCTAGATGATCGATGATACAAAGGACAAGTAACTATTACAAAGAGACATTATTAGAAAGAAGCTCCGTTAGCTGTGGTTTTCAAATGGATAGCATCTCAGTTATTGGGGCACCAGGCTGGCCAGGGAGAGACCTACTGCACTGTGATTTCACTTCCTTGTGCTAAGGGCTTCTCTCTCATTTAATTTCTTCATCAGTGCTCTGAACAGGAGTATTGTGGACTATTTTAATTAGACCTGGATGCTGTGACCATCTCTGTGACCACTGGTGGGACTCCTGAATTCCTGAGTGTGGGGAATTTCCTCTTCATTTGAAGAGCTTAACCAATGTTCAACTGAGAGCAACCTGGGGGGAAAGATCTGAGTGAGATGTAAAGAAACCTGGTTAGTGCTTCACCTGCCCGTACAGGCGTGCCAACCACTTACTGATACGCAACAAGTCCAATGCCAGTTCCATGCTGACAATTGTGTGTCTATTCTGCCCTTAGCCCACCCTGTACTGTGGGGATTAAAGGTAATTCTCCTTGTTAGCAAATCAAGATAAGATGATATTTTGACTACCAACAGCATCAAACTACTCTGTTCCCTCCATATTGTAAGATTACTTTTTATTTAGGTTATTGATGCCAGGGGACAGTCAATTTTCCCCTGCCCACAGTGGGCTGAAGGCAATTTTAGAGCTGTCACTTGTAGTTTTCCTATCTCAAATTATAGCATCAAGGCTCCTGTTGGCGTTTTGAATTTTTTTCAGTACATCTAAAATATTTTCCTTGACTGTTGTTGTTTTCATGAATTAGTGTTGACAGTTTTTGACCTGTTTTAGTGTTGACAGTTTATTCCTCAGTTATGAAAGCACTCCATGAAGGAAATGCTGTTCAGTCCTTCTCGAAGCTTTTAAGCGTCTGCCCATCACTGGGGCTTCTGAGTGTCTTCCACTTAGAGAGAAGGGCAGCAGCAAGGTCCCCGATGTGCCACAGTCTATTTAAATCTAGAACTTACCTACCTTTTGAGTTCAGGAAAGCTCCTGTCACACTGTGGATACTGCTATAATGTGAAAAAGTAGTCTGTATTTTGTCTTACACCTGCTACTTCACATTGCTATTTCATGAATCCTGTCATCAGTGCCAATATAGCAAATATGCCCTGAAACATAGGAGTGGTTCCCTGTAATTTCAGTATGCCTAGACACATTTTTTTTGCTTCCAGTATTGACATAATGCATATGCTCCATCAAAAGACCTGGCCCACTCTC
Source organism: Pachyramphus minor (assembly GCA_013397135.1). NCBI lineage: Eukaryota > Metazoa > Chordata > Aves > Passeriformes > Tyrannidae > Pachyramphus > Pachyramphus minor. The sequence continues at coordinate 329,029 of VYXB01010211.1, read as the reverse complement.
TGAGGTTTTTTTTAAGGATTTTGTTGGAGGGTGGGGGTTGGAGTTTTGGTTAGGTTGTTTGTTTGGGGGTTTTAATATTATTTTATTAAATTACTATGGCCTGGGGGTTCTTATGACACAGGAAATCCTGCACTAATGTAGGTACTGAAGCAAGCAGAGCTTTTTATGAATTTAGAATCTGAGTCTGTCTGTGCACAGGGAAGTCAGACCTGACATCCTGCATCTTTATCTGTTCTCCTTTTCCAGGCATTTACCTGCATTTTGCTGCTCTCCACTGACAGCTGCAAAAGAGTATGCAAAGGCATTTGACCCTTCCTTTGTATCCTCTAAAGGCTGCCAGGTAGCTTTGCCTGCTTGTTTTCAATTATTTCCATTGTCCCTTCTATGTACAGCAGCAGCAGCCGTTTTCCTCATTCTAGCATAAAAAACGGTTCAAGCAACTATTTATTTTCGTGTCAAAATGAGTTGTTTTCCTTAGGTCCAGCTAAAGATTTAGCAAATGCCAATCAACTCCTAAACAATTATAATTTAGTGTTACGATTTTTCATTTCTTCTAAAACTAAGTATCTTGTTCCTCAGAGTAATGCAGCCATTTTCAATGTATTGTTACTTTAAAAATATTTAAATGATGTAAACTATGTATGCTTTCATTCAGTAATGCCAAAATAACTGAAGAGATTTTTTTCCACAACTTTTCCAACACAATTATCTCTAGTCAAGAGTCCAAATGCAAAAAGGTTGAAGAATATATTATGCAAAAACAAACCAAAAAATCAAATTAAAAAGGAAGATAGGGAAATTTGTTCTTAGTTTTGGTGTGGTGGTTTGAAAAGTTGTGAAACTGTTAAAGATTCTGTTATTTTAAGGATATTTATACACTGCATGCACAAACTGGAGGCAGGCATCCTCTTTGTACTTGCTTAAGTGTTTCTTCTGGTGCAGCTGTGCCGTGTTCATCTGTTAGACCTGCACTTTCCTGCACAGCAGGGGTGCAGCACGCTGGAGCAGGCTGGGGAAGCTGCTCCTTCCCGGTTCTTCTCCTCGCAGGGGTGGGCTCTGCTGACATCCCCTCCCTCCAGCTGTGGCTTCTGCAGCCCTGAGCTCTCTCCAGAGCCCAAATCCTTTATTCTCTCTCTCCTAAGGTTTGATTCTCACCCTATTCTCACCCACGTTGTACCTGCATTTGCCCACCAGTTAATGCAAGTCCCTCATGACAAAGAATCATGGAAGAACATATTTGAAAATACAAAAGTAGTTATTTTATTTCAACATATATACTTGGAGACTAATTAAATCCTTAAATGCACTGGGGAAGATGTAAGCAAGTAGAGTGGAAATGTCATGTGTTCTTATGATTCCTCTAGCCACAGGAATTGAGTAGCATCTGTATTAGAGCATTACCCAAAGTAAGTTATTTTGGTTTGGGGTTTTGTTGTGGGTTGGTTTTTTTGGTTTTGTGGGGGGGTTTGGTGTGGGTTTTTTGTTTGTTTGTTCGGTTGATTTGGGGTTTTTTTGGTTGTTGGTTTGGTTTTGGTTGTTTGTTTTTTTTTTAAAGAAGAGTTCATACCTGTCTGGTTATAATTACAGTCTAAATCTGTATCCTGCTGTCTTCTAACATGCAACACTTTTTGTTCAGCAAGTCAAGACATGGCTCTTTCTGATAGAAATAGACCTTGAGAATAAGCTTCAATAGAAATGGTGCATTTTTCTAAATTTCAACCTAGTTTGGAACTACACTTTTTAGATTTGTTTTCCTAAAAGACATGGCAGTCCACTGATAATATGTTCAGCTGGTATAAACTGATATATCACCTTTGCCTTCAGAATAGCTATGCAGTATCAACAGTTGTGCATCAAAAATCTATTAGTACCTGGCAAGCAAATGATGGATTGCTTTTTTGTTTTGTTTTGTTTTGTGGTGTTTTGTTTTTTTTTTTTAAATTTGTACCAGAACTGCTGGAAGTTATTGTAAAGTGTTATTTCATTAACAAAGCTGAGGTTCCTGTGGGAATGCAGCTTTCTTTTAAAGTAGGTGAGGTTTCCAGCAGTTTTGCCTTCTAGGCAGATTCCACGACAGCTTATGAATACTTCGTAGATAAATAATTTCATTCATATACCAGTATGACTGAATTCCTACTGTTCTGCAGTTAAAAAATTAAAGATTTTAAACTTCCAGGATCTGCATCACTTAAACCTGTGCAGCTGGACTTTGTAATTCCTCTGGGTTTAATTTTAACAATCAGTAATGCCTTAGCCCAAAGGGACTGAAGCCTAGGTCTGAAGAAGATGCACTTACTGCAGGTTACCAGAGAGTCTACCGGGATGTGGAAAAAGAGAAAGAAAAGCACACTTTTGTCTGATGGTTGTGGGTTTTCTCAAGTGGTGGTGTTGTTGCAACACTGTGTGTTGCTGATAATGTTGTTTCCCGCACAGTCAGCTTTCCCCAGACCTCACCTGGTTTCTCTGAGGTTGCCCTGAGAAGGGTTGGGGCAGGCAGTGCTCCTGCCCAGGGACTGCAGTGCTCTGGCTCTGGTCCTGCCTGTGCATGGAGAGGTACAGCCCTTCTCCTGAGGAACCAGCTTTGACTTCAGTTCTGCCCTTTTCACACTGTTTCTTTTACCATAAGTGCATTCATCAGGAACTTCCCAGAGAGGGGAATGCTGAAACTTGTTTGCTGCAGCAGAGGAAGCAGCATTTTAGGGGAAAGCTGCCTTCACTGTGTTTATGGTGCTGGTGATGAGCAGTCTGAACCTGACTCTGTGGGCTGAGGTGAACATATATGANTGAAAAGTTGTGAAACTGTTAAAGATTCTGTTATTTTAAGGATATTTATACACTGCATGCACAAACTGGAGGCAGGCATCCTCTTTGTACTTGCTTAAGTGTTTCTTCTGGTGCAGCTGTGCCGTGTTCATCTGTTAGACCTGCACTTTCCTGCACAGCAGGGGTGCAGCACGCTGGAGCAGGCTGGGAAAGCTGCTCCTTCCCGGTTCTTCTCCTCGCAGGGGTGGGCTCTGCTGACATCCCCTCCCTCCAGCTGTGGCTTCTGCAGCCCTGAGCTCTCTCCAGAGCCCAAATCCTTTATTCTCTCTCTCCTAAGGTTTGATTCTCACCCTATTCTCACCCACGTTGTACCTGCATTTGCCCACCAGTTAATGCAAGTCCCTCATGACAAAGAATCATGGAAGAACATATTTGAAAATACAAAAGTAGTTATTTTATTTCAACATATATACTTGGAGACTAATTAAATCCTTAAATGCACTGGGGAAGATGTAGGCAAGTAGAGTGGAAATGTCATGTGTTCTTATGATTCCTCTAGCCACAGGAATTGAGTAGCATCTGTATTAGAGCATTACCCAAAGTAAGTTATTTTGGTTTGGGGTTTTGTTGTGGGTTGGTTTTTTTTGGTTTTGTGGGGGGGTTTGGTGTGGGTTTTTTGTTTGTTTGTTCGGTTGATTTGGGGTTTTTTTGGTTGTTGGTTTGGTTTTGGTTGTTTGTTTTTTTTTTAAAGAAGAGTTCATACCTGTCTGGTTATAATTACAGTCTAAATCTGTATCCTGCTGTTTTCTAACATGCAACACTTTTTGTTCAGCAAGTCAAGACATTTCTATCTTTCTGATAGAAATAGACCTTGAGAATAAGCTTCAATAGAAATGGTGCATTTTTCTAAATTTCAACCTAGTTTGGAACTACACTTTTTAGATTTGTTTTCCTAAAAGACATGGCAATCCACTGATAATATGTTCAGCTCGTATAAACTGATATATCACCTTTACCTTCAGAATAGCTGTGGAGTATCAACAGTTGTACATCAAAAATCTAGTAATACCTGGCAAGCAAATGATAGACAACTTTTTTGTTTTGTTTTGTGGGTTTTTGTTTGTTTTTTTTTAAATTTGTACCAGAACTGCTGGAAGTTATTGTAAAGTGTTATTTCATTAACAAAGCTGAGGTTCCTGTGGGAATGCAGCTTTCTTTTAAAGTAGGTGAGGTTTCCAGCAGTTTTGCCTTCTAGGCAGGTTCCATGGCAGCTTATGAATACTTCGTAGATAAATAATTTAATTCATATACCAGTATGACTGAATTCCTACTGTTCTGCAGTTAAAAAATTAAAGATTTTAAACTTCCAGGATCTGCATCACTTAAACCTGTGCAGCTGGACTTTGTAATTCCTCTGGGTTTAATTTTAACAATCAGTAATGCCTTAGCCCAAAGGGACTGAAGCCTAGGTCTGAAGAAGATGCACTTACTGCAGGTTACCAGAGAGTCTACCGGGATGTGGAAAAAGAGAAAGAAAAGCACACTTTTGTCTGATGGTTGTGGGTTTTCTCAAGTGGTGGTGTTGTTGCAACACTGTGTGTTGCTGATAATGTTGTTTCCCGCACAGTCAGCTTTCCCCAGACCTCACCTGGTTTCTCTGAGGTTGCCCTGAGAAGGGTTGGGGCAGGCAGTGCTCCTGCCCAGGGACTGCAGTGCTCTGGCTCTGGTCCTGCCTGTGCATGGAGAGGTACAGCCCTTCTCCTGAGGAACCAGCTTTGACTTCAGTTCTGCCCTTTTCACACTGTTTCTTTTGCCATAAGTGCATTCATCAGGAACTTCCCAGAGAGGGGAATGCTGAAACTTGTTTGCTGCAGCAGAGGAAGCAGCATTTTAGGGGAAAGCTGCCTTCACTGTGTTTATGGTGCTGGTGATGAGCAGTCTGAACCTGACTCTGTGGGCTGAGGTGAACATATATGAGCCAGCTGCCGTCTGGAAGGTTGTGCCTGCAGCTGAGATATACTCTTGAATGAATATGGCTTTTCTTCCATCAGCTGCTGGCTGACAAGCACGAAGAAGTGCTGATTTAACTCAAAGTGAAATAAAGAGAGCAACATAGGCCATAAGGAAAAACAAGATGATACTCCAAGGCTTCTGAATTAATATAATAATCTGCATCACTGATGGAGATCTTGTATGTGTATGGCTGAGATCAGGTGAAAGAGAGAAAGACAGTGAAGAGAAATACCCATATGCTAAGCCTTTCCTGTGTGATATTGCTTTAGATGCCAAAATCTGTAACTCCTGCTACTCTGGCTGAAATTTTTTATCTTCCGTCTTTGTTGCAGCTGGCAGTGCTTTGGAAGTTATTGCATGGGGACAGGACATTTCAACAAGTTTATGTAAATAAATATTTCAAGATGGACATTTATAGTCATAGAAATGGCTAAGTAAAACCAGCACCCTTTTCTTCAGCAGAGCAGCTCCAAGTGTGTTTTCAGAAGTAAATTTGCTTTGTATAGTGACCCAAAGAAGCTACTTCAACCACAAACACAGTGCAACTGTTGGTGAATGAAGTGCAGTCCTGTCTTTATTGTGCTTTGTCAACTGAACTTAGAAGCGTTTTCTGTACGAGATCTTGATAACTTGCAGTATTGCACAGGTCAGGGAGACTGCACACGGTGTTGTGCAGCTTGACAGTGCACAGGCTGGGTGTGAGAGGCTGGCACTTGGGAAATACATTGCTCTCTGTGAGTGAAGTGAACCGACAACTGCTCAAGAAAGGTCACACTTGGTGCTTTGTGGTGGCATTGGTAGTAATTTTCAAGACAAAATTGAGTGCACTTTTAGAAGATATGTTGCGGTTTTTTGTCTTTTTTTCCTTTCAGTGCAGTTAGATTCAATTACTAGTGGCTACTAACGGAAAATGGCCATGAGCAGAATTAGTATGAAAATGTATTTTAGAAATCTCACAATATCAACTCTTTTATCAGTTTCCGTTTTGATAGTTGAACTATGGGTCTGATAATAATCTCTCACATAACTCCTCTCTTTAGACTGTGTGAAAATAACTCTTAATTGTAGAACATGACAACTTTCTGCCCTAAATGGACAAGAAACACATTTCTCTTAAGCAATGGAAGTTGCCAATAGACGAGAAGGGGAGTTCTCTTTGCTGTACAACCCTGTAAGCAGCAGATCATCTCTTATGTCAAAATTAAAATAGTTTAAAGGATCTGTATGAATTTATGAATTATTTTTTTGATTAATTAAAAGTGTCCTTGCATTTAAGTAACATAAAAGGAGCATCCATTCTTACAGGTAATCTACCAGCCCGTGTGTAAATAAAGTGCTGAAGAATCCTATTTTATTTAAAGGTTCACTGCAAGCATATTTGATGGAGTATTTTTTGATGATCTGAAGCCTAATGCTGTAATAGTGTCCCAAAAAATTATGTATAAAGTTCAGATGCTGTTGTACTTTTTTATTGTATATTATATTAATTATGAAAAACATATTGGATTATGATTTCACATTATATTGACTATTAAGTGACATAATATGAAACTGGTGACCAGTTCCTGAATGTTAACTTTAGGTATGCCACTAACTGCATCATTTTGAGCGAATTCCCTGTACCTAATTCGTGATGCTTTATCTTATGCTGAGCAGCACCTTTACCTACCAAATAGACCTGTTGATTTCCATTAATATAAATTGAATAAAGAATTACTGGAAGTAATAATCACATGATTCAGCCTGCACTCTCTCTCTTTGAGTCATATAAGGTGTTGATAGGTGGTCTTGTGCAAAGCAACAGAACAATCTGTCATTAAAAAAATTTAATAAGTTCTCTAAATTCTCTTTCTTCTTTCTTTTTTTTTTTTTTAAACTGTTAAAGCTGAAATTTATATATCCTCATCATGAAAATGACTTCTTGATACCTCATTTGTAGACCCGTGGTCTCACATAGAGAGAGATTTAGGCCTTGAAATGGTCTGTAGGAAATCTGATATTTGATAGTGTAACTGCTAATGAAATTATGTTGTGATGACACTGCAGGCGAATGTCAACCTTAACTCAAATTATCAAAACTTAAATAATCTCAGAAGTCAAACTGCTCAAATTCTTGTCAAAAGTCAGTAGATCAGTACAAATACTCCTGTATTCAGTAGGCTGTGTGGTTCACTAACAAAGTCCTAAAAAGATGACCTAATTTTTTAAATAAAAAAAGCCTTTTTGGCTTTAACTGAACCTAGAAGTGCTCACCACATTGGAAAAACAGGTCACATAGCAATTTAATGTGCACTCAGGAGTTCAATTATAGACTCTTGGTCTTTTAAATATTCATTGTGCTAGTCTTAATATATAGATGCCCAGGGAGTGTTGTATGCCTTGCAATGAAAAATGCAGCAAACATATAAATTAGTAAGTATTGAAAGGATCAAGTCCATTTCTGAAAAACAAACTGATCTGCACAGCTGCCTGCGCTGGTGTCCTTCAGTAAAAGCAGAATGGGTTAGCAAAGAAAAAAAATGCAGCTTCCTTCACTTTGACAGTTGTTGTCTTTTGAGTGTTTCTTCTGTCTTGCTAATATTCTTGAGTAGAATCTGTTAGAGGAGCAGTATATCATTGATCTACAGAAAGAAGACATAAAGTGATAATTATATATGCAAAAGGCTGAAAAAACCCCCTCCAGCTTTTATCACTTTGTGGTTTAAACATTTCCAAACTGGGAATTAAAATAGCAGTCAATATCTAATTGTACTTCGGATTGACACAATACTATTTCGCATAAATATTTGCTAGTTAATTAAAAAATGTATGGTTGGTATTAAGTATGGATAATAATGCTTCCCCTGTTTCCTAAGAATTCTTTGGATATTAATTATATTCTCAAAACACACTGCACTTAATAAATACTAAACAATGTTATTGTGAATTGGGTTCATTTGATATGTAAAACTGCTAGAATTGCATAAGTCTTTAAGCATGTTATTAATATTTCAGCCGTGTTCATGCCTGATGTACCTTGATTCAACAGTCATTTCAAAACATACTTATTTTTACAGAATATAGACTCTAATTTATCATGTCTTTTTGGTGGGGAGCTGGCCCAGACCTCTTGGCAGATCTCCTTAGTTTCAGCTTTTCACTGAGATTCCTCTCAGTCTTATTTTCCTATGCAACTCTTTTTCTCTTGCCATGGGGTAAACTGTAAATGTAAATGATTGTAGCAAAACACTGTATTTTACATCAAATTTCGACTTTTTTTCTCATTTTTTATGTCTCAGTAGACTTCAGTGGGATGTCAGAATATCAATAAATTGGTCTTTGGAGGATAAGGCTCTATGACTGCAAAGAAATATAAGTCATTTATCAAAACACTACTGTGAAGCAGTAATTCAAATTCATAACATGAAAAAGAATTTGAAAATTATTTTATATCTATAAAGCCAGAACACAGTGGTAGTAGGGAACCTTATGAAAACAAGCTGTACTGTCAGGTGTAAGTCAGCAGGCTACTGACTATTCATTTTGCTAAGAGGTAAAAGAATTTCTCTTATAAACTCAATCTTAGCAACAGGAAATGTCAGAAGGTGTGAAAAGACTGGGAATATTAATCAATCAAAGTATGACTTTGAGTCATAACCTTGTCACGTGACTAAGAAAAAGGAAAATCTAATCATAGACCCTATCAGGCAATGAATTATTACCATTATATTGCTGAATTCTTATCTGGAATACCTTATTCACCTAATCAGCCTTGTGTCAGAGAGATGGATTCTCACTGGAGCAGGTGCAAAGAAAGGGAATTAACATAACCAGCACATGACAATTCTACCTGGAGTATCATAGTTAAGTGAGTGGTGGGAGCCTTTGCGGCCAAGAGGACCCGTGGTATCCTGGGGTCCATTAGGAAGAATGTGGCCAGAAGATTGTGGAAGGTGATCCTCCCCCTCTATCTGGTCCTAGTAAGGTCACATCTGGAGTACTGTGTGCAGTCCTGGGCTCCTCAGTACAAGAAAGACAAGGAGCTACTGGAGAGGGATCTAGCAGAGGCCACAAAGATGATTTGGGGTCTGGAGCATCTCTCTTATTAGGAGAAATTGTGGGAGCTGGGCCTGTTCAGTCCTGACAAGACCAAGAGGGCATGTCATCAATACGTACAATTATCTCAAAGGTGGGTGCTAAGAGGGTGATGCCAGACTCTTTTCAGTAGTGCCCAGAAACAGGGCAAGATCTAAAGGCCATAAACTAAAACACAGAAGTTCCACCTCAACATGAGGAAGAACTTATGTACACTGAGGGTGGCAGAGACTGGAACAGGCTGCCCAGGGAGGTTATGGATTCTCCTTCTTTGGAGAAATTAAAAAATTCAGAAATTCCTACCTGGACATGTTCCTGTGTTACTTGCTGTAGGTGACTCTGCCTTGGCAGGGGGGTTGAACTAGATGATCTCCAGAAGTCCCTTCCAACCCTAGTGATTCTGTGGTATGCTGTAAATAAATACAGATTGCAAGTGTGCAAGTGAAGTTGATCAAACCACTGTTACAAAAAGTAAAAAGAAATGTTAATTTCAAGTTAAAAGGGTATTAACTCGCTATAAAAAGTCATAATTTGTTGAGCTGTCTGTTGAATAATGTTCTGGATTTGGTTTTCAGTACAAGTTGAGGGAAAAGTATGGGGAAATGGCTTATGTTCTCTCATGACCCCTAGTTACAAAGATCCATTTCACTGCTCTATGGTATGTTCCTTGCTGTAAAAGACCACTTGAGACACTGTCTTATATAACCAGAAAAACGTGTTGAGACAGATTATTTGGTGACTTTCTTGCCCGAAAAGTGAAACAGATACGGTGTATTAATTTTTGAGTTTTTGCCATGTTACAAAACTGGTAAGGAAAAGATATATGATCATTAACCTTTATATGCTTTGGAACTTAAAAAATTCAAAAGGTACAAGCTAAAGCAGGCCCATGTCTTAATCCCTGGCATTTGTTGATATCTAATAAATAAAATGCTTTTTTGTTGACTTTACATTATAAAAGATGCTGTTAAAGGAAATAATGATAGCCAGCCTTTTTGACATAATCATTTCAAGAACCAACCTGCCTCCACTATTGCTTGAAAACTTTGGTCCTTAATACCTCAGTGAAAACTTGGATGATATATAGGCTATCAGAACAATAATTTCTCTGAGGCTCTAATCCATCTGAACCAATCTGGACGTGCTGTACCAAACTGCAAATTCCCAGAGTGAATTCAGATCAGATGCGTCATGTGAAGGTGGTCAATGGGTATGACTAGTATGCAGAACTTTATCCTGGAGGTTTAGTAATCCTCCCTTTCCAAATATTACCTTCAACTCCACACCTGAATCACAACCTTGTGACCATGGATGAAGGCTACCAGTACCTTTTAGGTTTATGGTGCCTTGCTGTCAAGAGCATCTGACAACAAACCTCCACTATTAAGTATTCAAAATTAGATGACCACGCATATATGATCATTAACAGAAGCACACTGGGGGATACATTTTGGTTCCTCCATGCAACCTCAGTATCTGTGTGAACAAAACCAAATGCTTTGTTCTCCATTGAGGGACTGTGACAGTCCCTAGCCTTTGTGAAATATGTCCTACACCCTTCCCGATTCCAAGTGCTGTGACCTTCTCACTCCATGTTCCTACAGCTTGTGCAGCAGATTATTCAGTGTTATTTCTCTTCATTTACTTCCTTTTTTCTTTTCTTTTCTTGCCTCTTGCAGATGGACAAAAGAGGAAGAAATCATTAAGAAAGAAACTGGACTCTTTAGGAAAGGAGAAGAACAGAGACAAAGGTAAAATAAGATGAGTACATACTCAGTAATCAGGTCTTAGTTTTCCCTATGAGATTTCTTTAGTCTAAAACATACAGGTTTTGGAGTAGGAGAATGTTGCTGAGCTGATGTACTGCCTAGGTTATTTATTTTCAAGCTGAAAAACATGTTTTATCTTTTCTGTTTGACTTTAGAATAACCCAATATTTCTTCAACTGAAAGATTTTTTTTTTTTCCTGGAAGAAAAGGAAGTGTTAAAGCACTGCATCTTTTCTCCACTTTTCTTTGTCCCTGTCTTCACCATCCAGTGCAGAGTGTGGTCTGGATAACGTGATCCAGTTATTTACCTGCATTTACACTCTTTCAATTTACAAAGCACATGAACCCATGAACCCAGCACTGCCCAAGCAAGCCGGTTCGTTTGCTTTTCTTTCTTTAACCCTAGGAAAATAGCCATTGTTTAAAATACATAAATGCTTTGGTGCTACTGATCAGTTGGATTTTAATAAACTCCATGTGACATAGATTTACAGATATGGTTGTACTCTTTTGTTTGGACACTAATCAGGTTTATGGGCTGGGTCCTAATCCAAGACCTGGACTTGACCTGTAATTTGGAGCCATTTGAACTAAATCTAAATACTGAGACGCTGAAAAGTGTCTGTGAAATTGCAGTTTTTGGCAGGTAGGAAGTTGTGCATCCAATTCTGTGTTCCCTTCTGGAAAAACATTCTGGAAAAAATGGTATGAAGACACAGCATTGACATCCCTTTTTCACAAACACACACCTAAATGCACAAATTTATGACAGGAGAAGTGATTTGCTTACTCTGATGTTATCGCTTTTAGTCTGGTTTGGCAGAACGATGCAATGGAACTTTAGAATTCCATTGAAAAATGAACATCCCCATTTCAAAGTTACTTTAGATATTTGTCAAGAAGAAAGTATTCTTCTTTTAATTTTTATTTGGTTTATGACTTCAAATATGTGATTATTTTTTTCTTGATTTAGAACTGGTTATGGAAAATATTTGCATTAATCTTTCTAAAATTGAATGTCCCCTAACACATTTGTTTGGATAAATCCAGTGACCTCCTATGTTACATTGGAAGTGCCAAACTTTTTATTTCTTACAAGATCACTTGATGTAGGACTGAGCCCATATGCAGAAGGAGTCTTTAAGGAAAAGGTTCAGTAATTTTATAGTCCCCTTCGGGAAAAAAAAATCAACTTTTGTACTGCTCCTGCTAATGCATTACATTTGGCTACACTGTAATTAAGCAGTCATTATCTTGCTATATTTTTCCCTTACNCGCTTTTAGTCTGGTTTGGCAGAATTAAGCAGTCATTATTTTGCTATATTTTTCCCTTAGTGATCCATGCAGTTAAAAGTGCAAAGCAATGTAGTTCTGTGCAAAACCTTCCCTGCTTTTCAGTGTCTTTACATATTGATCTTCATAGCAGCCTGTGGTGTGCTCTTCTGCATCAGAAAAGGCTAACCACATCCTGCTCTTTTTTTCGACCTTTTATCTTTCCTCTCTTATGGGCAGCGTGACTTTGGCAGTCAACTTGAAACTTGCTCTTTTGAGAATTTAAATACATTTTGACTTTTTATTCTCATATTTTTCTTTGCTGCAGCAGATTTTAAAAATGATAAATTGCTTTGGTAATTCACCAAAGCCAGAATTTTGCTGTGTCATCCAAAGCTGGGGGATCTTTACAATTGCACTTTTGGAGTTCCACCAGTGCCTGTTTGGTGTGGTGCTCTGACAAATGATAGCATCCTTTTGGTGATGGATACAAATGCTTAACTCAGAATTGGTCTTTATTCCCCTAAATTCTCTGTTGTCAGAGATCTTTCAAACAATCGTTTTTCTTACATTGCCTTGGATTCTTTTGTAATTTCCTTACAGCCGCACTGACTTCTGTTTCTAATAATTTAGCTTTGTTGGTTGAGCACTTCCAGATAATATGATTTTCTGCTATTACACTTCTGGTCAGGGATTTTCTTTTCTGTTTGTTCGCATGGGAGCGTTTATACTCTAGTCAGTTAGTAGTTTGGGGATATACTTTCTGGTTTTATTCCAAAGTGTTTTCTGAGTGCACTTTGCCTTTTAGGGCTCACTAGTTGCCCACAGTGAAGGTCAGAACTTTACACTTATCCTTGTTTATATTTATCTTTATATTTATATTCCTCGTTTTCAACATTTCTCATACCTTCTGGTTAACTATACCAAGCATTTTTAGAAATCATTATGTTGATTCTCCTAATTTTAAATCCTTTTTTACTACTTATTTGAAATTCAGGTCTTTCAAACATATACCACTCTGCTTTTATCCTTTTTCTCCCATCTCGCACTGCCTTATTCTCAGTTATAGAGATGTTTTACATGCTCTCTCAATTTATAAAATATTATAGGAGCACCATCTGAAAGGAAAATACCCCAACGTTTTTCAAAGAGCTGAATCTATATTTCTCTCCTTTCTTCAGGAAGAACTTGGGTTAGTCAGTAAGGGTCCAGGAAATTGGAAGGAGTCAAGTTCTAAACAGGTTATGTCAGCAGAGTGAAAAGAAAGCCATATTCACTCTTATTTGTTGCCAACAGCAAATGTTAGTCAAAAATAACCTGAATAGCAGCATATGGCATCCTACTTCTTAGGTTTTCTGGCCATTCTTGGTTCTGGTGTACTTTTCTGTGACTTCTGAGTTATTAAAGATTATCTACCACTCACATACTTGCTGAGCAGACTCTTAGTGCATGACAGCAGAGGGGATAGATAACCAGGGTGGTGCTGGATTGTGCCGTGTGGGCCATAAGCCTGGCATGGTGGTTGAAAGGTTGCCTGTGGGAATCAGCAGCACCAGCATCGCCCCCAGCATCAGGAGTTAGGAGGGACAGCGTCACACAGCTTTTAGGTGATGAGCTGGCTCTGGAAGGAAAAATATAAGGCCTTGTACTACTGGTCCTCCACAGGGATGAGTCTACCATGCTCACAATTGAGCCCCACCACCTTCCCTGAGCAGTTTTCTCCATGTCACCTAAAGTCAGAGTAAACGTTCCTCTGCATGTGTGTCACAGCAAGCCGGAAGTATTATCCTGGGCTGTTCCATGCTGGGTTTTTTAATAACCATTTCTACTGCTTGTTTTATGAACATAGTAACTTCCATTTCTGGGCAACCAGTCCAAAAGAAACACTCCTCACTGTGGATGTGGATGTGCTCACAAAAAAGACTGGGAGCACACACTTACCCACCTGGACAGGTCCCTAGTTCTCATGTGTGAAAGGAACGCCTCCTTCTCTTTCTTTTTGGGGTTTTGTGGTGGTTTTTTTTATTAACTAGTCATGCTGCACTGTTGTAAGAAGAAAACAAGAGCAGGCCGCAGGACATCAGAGTGGAAGCAAGGAAGCTGATTTCCAGATTCTTCATACAGAGGAGATACAGCTGCCTTAATGCACAGTTCATTTTCATTCATTCAGCATCACTTTTGTAAGCACAGTTGCAGTTGAAAGAAAATTAATTCCAAACATTTTGAGTTTTGTGTATCCCAGCCTGGGAGCCCCCACATACCAGGACAAGTAACAGCTGAGAGGGCCATCTGTTTAGTCCTGGCTGGAGTATGTGCCACCTGAAAAGTCTTCTTTTGTAAAGGTAGACTCCTGAAGGTTAATCCTGACAATCGTGCAGCACCATGTGATTGTGTGTGTGGGTTGCAGGCAAAGATAACAGAGATGTGCCTGGCACAGGAAGCCACAGAGGTGGAAAAAAAGGGCCACCGTGCTGATTACCAGGGATGCATGATGGAGGCCTCTCTACAGGTCTTGCGTGACAAATCCTCTCCTTTAGCACTGACATGCACTGAACCATCCTAGGGTGCAGACTTCTGGGGTTGCTCTCTCTGGAGACTTACCACCTCTTTCCAAATTGTGCCCAAGACTGTTCTTCCTCACCCCACACCATAGGTCTCTATACTTAAAAGGCATAACCAGAAGGAATAGTACCAATTTTCTCTAGGACTGTTTGGAGATTTAATCACTTGTATTTTAGGACTCAGTCCAATCTGTGGGGTTTTTACTCTCTAAACTTCACGTTTTATTTAGATGGATTGGTCAGTCAGCCTGTCTATCTGCTAAGTGAGAGTTTCAGCAAACTATTAGATTTCTGAAGGCCAGTAAAGACACTAAAGTAGGTTTGAATCCACTTTAAATGAGTTTCATATCTTTATTTTGTCCTTTTTTGACATCTGTCATCATATCGGTAAAAGGGGAGAAATGCTAAAACGAGTGGGGTTTTTTCAATTGTTTTTACATCTCTGAGTGACTCACCGAAGCAGGATATAGCAGAACTTACCGGATGTAAACAGAGTAAACAGGAGAACAGCACTCCACCCAGATATTTAAGCAATATTTTCAACTTCCATCATTCAAGTGTTTTTGCTTTACCCAGCCTCCTTGTTAATAATGGACATCATGACTCTTAATCCTACTGTCTACGTATGTCTCCAAACAATTGCTTTCGCTGCTGACAGACAGTAGGGTGGAGGAGCAGTAACATGTCCATGCTGCTTAGAATAAGAAATTCTCAGGATGCTATGCATGCTGTCAGCTGGATACTGTTCCCTTACAAATTCACTGCTAATTTTGACGGCAGCAGAAGCAGAGTCTTGTCTGTCTCCTGCCAGTGATATGGGTAGCAGCATATGCATGCCCAGTTTTAAAGTACACACAGACATTCCAGAGAGAGATGCTTCCCAGAAATTGTTCATCCTAGAAGATTGTATCAGTAAAGCAGGTCCATTTTGCCTTGGTTCCAGTAAATGCTACAGGTGAAAGAAGAGACCTGCTGAGAAATAATAATCACTTGTTATGTGATTGGTTGAGCAGCTGAGAATCATCCCTTTTCCTGATGTTTCTGTGTGGAATGTAAATATTCAGCAAGTTCATCTGTGGCACCTTAGCAGAGCTGCTGTGTGTGCTGGACTTCCTGAGAAAGGAAGCCTTCATGGTAACTCTGTGGTATATACAAATCCAGCAGTAGATGTTTGGTTTTCCTTTAGTTCAAAATTCTTGAAAATGTCTTCTGTGTTTATTTCCCCTCCATGCTCAGTAAATTAAGATGTATTTCTTAATGTTTGCATTTGTTCTTCAGCCTATCATGATGTCCATGTGCCTTGGCACAGCCTAAGGAGAGAGCTGAATAAATGAAGTTTGGTTTTTATTATGGTTTATCAGAAAAGTGGTTTTTTTCCCAAGCCATTGCAGCACCCCACCATGCTTTTTAAAAAAACTTTGAAAATGTTTCTCATACTCTCTAGGCATACAGAAGGTTTTTTTAAGCACCATATATCATGTTTTGTACTGAGGTCAACTGAAAGACCAAAGAATCTCTTAATTTTACTTAAAGAAATCCTATGCACAGAAATAGCATAAGTAATTGGGACGGCCTTATATCGTCCTTGAAGGTCAGTGAGCTCCGAGTAGCTAGAGAAGAGATTTTCAGCCACAGAAGTGAGTAGCTGGAGAAGAGATTTTTAGCCACAGAACTGATGCTGAGAACATTGGCTTACCTCGAGCCTCGTGGAGTCACTGCAGGTTTTGATGAACCTTGAGACATAAGGAGTTTTGCTGTTCCCATTATGGACTGAGGTTTCTATTTTCCTTGTTTTCTGCTTCCATCACTGTCTCTACAGATCTGAAGTAATGAATTTCAGTTAGCAAAACAGAGTTATCCAGTCTGGCTAACTGGGGAGATTGACTTAAATATCCCCTTTAAATATCCCTTTTAAAGCATGTTATTCTCTGATCTCTCTCCCACTCTATTCCTATCATTAAATAGAGGTTGTACAAGTACATCTTGGTCACAGGATTTTAGTAGCCCAAACTTAGCACTTAAGATGCACTTAAGAAAAAACCCAAAGTGCTAAGGAGACTAATAGAAGTTGCTGTTCACTTTATTAGCATTTAAAGACCCCTTAGAGTCTAGAATATAGACCTCACTGGTTCTTAATAGATTGATATGTTTTGTGGGATGAAAACCATGGTTTTCACCAGCGAGAGAAGTCTTTTAAACTATACTTGGATAGGGTAACATGAGGTCGAGTAAGCTATAACTGTATGGGTCAACATCCTGGATATTATAATTTGGTTAGCAAAGAGAAGGATGTGGTATCACTGAAACTCTTATTTGATCTGGCTAGTAGTTTTTCTGTGACATGCTGCTTTTTATTAGAAAATGCTGATTTACCAGTTACAGGAACATACCAGATTCAATCAAAATTTTGTTAAGAAACTGGCCTCAGCTGCAAGATTGACTTTCTGGTAAGAGAAATTATGCACTTATCCAAAATAGTGAATTGTCTCCTTTGCCAGTAAACACTAAAAACCGGAGTGTATCAAAATTGCTGCTGGCTAAGGATATGATCTGCATTTCCAACTAATTGCCCCGTCTGCCAGGTTGTTTCACATTTGATATGGTGCTTTCTGCAAAATTTCTTTTTAAGCTGTCCAGTCTCCTAATTGAATAAGTGATCAAATTTTTGTTGGGTTTACAGGGAGTAACTGACTTAGTAGCTTTGGCGCTCACTTAGTATATATACAACACACCAAAGTTTGAGCCACTGCTCTAAGGAACATTTCTTCATACAAATCAAACCTCCCCAACAGTGGGGATGGATCCCCAGCCTACAGATAAAGAGGCAGTTGGTACTTTTACATTGATCGTGAAACTGGAGTCTCAAATCTATGCCTCTTGTGTCTGAGTTAGTGCCCTTTCTCCCCCATCAGTGGGTTGTTAATTATTTTGCATGGCTACAACTATTCTTTTTTAATGAGTCTGAAATGTCAGAAGAATTGAGTCAGAATTGACTCTAATTACCTGTCCAACAAGGAAGTTGTTGGGATTGAATGCTTCTAGAGAGTGGTGGGTAGGACATGCTCCCCACCACCACAGCGCATGCACACACACACACATTTCAGTGGGAACTTGGGGCTGTAGCCAGTCTCTGTGGAAGGGCCAACTGATTCTCTCAATTTCAACAAATGAGCAAAAAGTTAATGGGTTTGCCAACTCTTTAATGTAATTACCACTGCCAGCCAGCACCACTTCCATCTGTATTTAGTCTGAAAATCAGCCAGTTGGTTTTCATCCAGTTCCCCATCTCTGCCAGGATTGAGAAATCAGGGAAGCAGTTCATGTCCTCTGAGGAGGCCTACAGCAGAGCGTCCTGGAGTAGAGGTTCAGTATCCTTTCTCTGGGGTACACTGAGCAAGGGCAGTTAAAAACCTGGAATCCCACACCTGAGAATTTCCAAGGAGGGCAACACCTACCTCAAAATATCAATCTTCACATAATGAAGTCAGGGAAAGGGTCATTATAATGAAATTCTTTTAATGAAGCAGTGTTGAGATCTCTTCTCCTGCTGATCTTCCCCCAATTGATGCTAGTGCTGTAGGATCAATGGCACCACCATGGGCATCACATGAGCTAAATATTGCTGTCCTCTCCTAATTTGAAGCACAAGTGGCTCCGATCCAAACCAGAGAAATATTTTGTGTTCAGAATTTAATTTGGCTCAGTGGCTTTTCTCAGGAAATGTTGCGGAAGAACAAATAAAAAGGGGTGCTGGGAGTATATCAAGCACACGGTTGGACAGCCAGGATGGGAGACATGTTACATATGTGTGTTTCAAATTTGTCATCTTAAATATTCACTGGGAAGATTATTCAGAACAGTAATTTAATACTAGTACTCTCATAATTTTGTAGACACACTCTGCTTGGTACAGGAGGGACTCCTGGAACTGACAATCCTCGCATTGCCTGATATCCGTGTGATGATGTTCTTTCTCGTCCTAAATTAAATGCAGATGGTTTTGGATGTCATTATACTCACAGGTCACCTCCAGACTTGCTTGATATATGACGCTCTGCTTCCTGATTTAGTTTTGTCTGGCCACCAAAGTTAGTTGGTGTTTGAACATTTCATACTTCTAAAGAGCAGGACTGTTTCTCACTAATCGGAACAATGGGCTCTTGTTTCTTTAGTGTGATAGACTAGTAGTGAACTCAGTCAAGATTCATAAAATAACCTCTTCTTTTCAATACCTTACTATAATCTTAGTGATATTGCAAGTCTAGATAAAATTTGAAAATATCATAAAAGACGTAGTCAGACTTAAAATTTCAGGAGGAACTTTGGCCTTTAATTATTTACATGATTTTGGCAAAAGAGAAGTAGAGTATATAAGAATTTTTCTGTTTGTGGTGTTTTGTTTGGTTTTTTTTATGGTTCCTTTTTTCATACTTAAAAAACAGGTTTTAACCTCTGCTGCTTTATTGATTCCTGATACAAGCAGTTCTGAAGCTGGAAGCCAGTAGAAGTTGCACCCATTTTCACTAGGATGAATAGCATGAATAGCTATTTTTTTCATTCCATTTGAGCACAAACCAGTTCTAGTTGGAAGTCTGTCCGAATGGTTTTGGTTCTGCTAGTCTCAGATAGGTCTGATTTGAAATTTAATTATGAGTATTTTATTGTTAGTTATTGGCTGATTCACTGTAAAACATTTTTCTATTTTATAAAATATTTAAGCATTTTAGAGACCTGAAGTATATGCTGGTTTTGTATATTATAGTTATATTGATGGTTTTTTGGATTATGCCTTTTTGTTAGAGAAACATTTTGTGAGAGAAACATTTGTTCTCCTGTATTTCTATACATCCTTGTGTATTTTTGTACTGCTACAAAGGACCTTTATACTGATACACCACTATTAAACAGGTTTAGTCTTACCAGTACTTGAAACAGTATAGTTCTTGTGTATATTTAACACCATATCCTTGAAGTCTTAGTCTGAATAGTGAATGTACTCACAAGCTGTCTGTATGGGTAGATGCATACTCTCCTGAACTGTAATGAAACCACTGCAAGGACTAGTTGACTCCTTGACTCTGGTGCCCTACAACACTTATGAGAAAGAAGCCTGGTGAAGGGCTCTGAAACATGAGAGAGAGTTGTGGCACAGTCCAGCTAGGCTCCCCAGTCTCAGCATGAGTTTACCAGAGCTTCTGATGCCCCTCTGCACCATCCAGATGTAACCAGAAGTACCCAACCACTCACTTTCAGTGGAAGTGAAGACCTTAATTAGTTCTGCTCCCAAGTGATTTTCCAAGATTCTGTATGGTATACCTTGCATGATGCAACTAGAGACAGGATTCAGATACCATGGGCTACAATTACCTGGCACTGTTACTATTATTATGTAGGTTAGTGCTTCATTGGACTTACTATGTATTTAAAGGGACTTCAGATTGTTTTTCTTTTTAACAGCTTAACAGTTAATTCTTTTTGGACTAAATAAATAGCAGATGTTTGGTAAATATTAGGGTTTTGTTGTTATTGTTGCAGAATTTATTCCCCAGGCTTTTGGAATGCCTTTGTCCCAAGTGATTGCTAATGACCGGGCCTACAAGCTCAAGCAAGACTCTCAGAGAGAAGAGCAAAAAGATGTTTCAGATTTTGTGGCCTTTCTTTTGCCATTTGGAACTAAAAGACAGAACAAAGAACTTTCAAGCAGTAACTCATCTCTTAGCTCAACCTCAGAAACACCAAATGAATCCACTTCTCCTAACACACCTGAGCCAGCGCCGCGAGCAAGGAGGCGTGTAAGTAGACCCATCACAAGGGGGTGCATGACAGTAGGTCCAGAGGGTCTAGCTGGACCAGGAAAAAACCTGTTGTGTCTATGAATTGTGGAATACCTCTTTTGTTGTGTTCAAATAGTGTGAGTTTTTTCATGTGGAACTCAGCCTGGTCACCACCAGAAGACTCTTAACTGTAGTGGGAATCTTCTTTCTGTGATGCTGGTGGGAGAAGATCTTATAGATTGTGCAAGTTTGTTACAGATCACAAAACGGTAGAGAGATTATCTAGAAGTCTTCCTGTTTGCTCCCTTTAGCAACCTGCTTCTTTTAGAAGTCTTTTAGATTTAAAAAAATTCCATCTGTCTTCAACCAATTTTTTTCAGCTAGAGAAGACTAAACCTATGTGATTGATATTTATAGATACACTTCTGTTAAACTAGCTCTAAAAACTTGGTAATAAGTCTTAACTTTTAATCCCTATCCTAATATTAATTAAAATCCTCATGGTCTAATTCTGATCATTGGTTAGTAAGAAGTTGTCAGAGTACATTCGTACCAGGCTCTTTGAAGGATGTTTCTGCATACAGGCTATGAAGATGCCTTTGGCAGCAGAACACAGTGTGGTGGTTTTGGGCTGAATGTTAATCTCCTTGTAAGATAGGTACCTAGTTGACCATTTGTTAGCATGATTCTGTTCCTTGTAAGTAAATTTTACTCTCTGAACTTTACAGTCCTACAATAACAGCTGTAAATCTTTTTCCTTTGTTACCATGGAATGGAGGTTCTAACATTTACTGCTTTTTGATTTAATTTGCAATGGAGAGAGGAAGAAAAAGCATAATAAAATACTTTAAATAAAAAGCCTTTTAAGAAATCTAAGCAAGAATTTGGGGTATAAGAACAGACTCTAGAAAATAAAATATTTTCTTAGGAACCTCACCTTCTTTCATCCTTAGGATAAATAAAACCTGATTCAGGGAAATGCTGTGTAGGGCTCTTCAGAGTATAAAGAGGGGTAGAACTGAAGTAAACTATAAATGAAGAGAAGATAGAAGACAGATCATGAGGCTCTTTGTTAGCTTTAGCTGCCTGCTGAAGCTTGCAGTGTCTGTATTCTATCTGCAAATAGCTGAAAGCATGATGTAACCACTCGTATATATGCATTAATGCACATCTCTTGATCTGTGCAAACCATATGAACAGGCAGTTGTGTTCACCCAAAACCACACAAAGCACATTTGAACTAAGTGTGAGGACAAATCCATGAACTTTTTTCAGAATTTGGCATAGTCAGTGATGAAAAATAGAAGTTCACCGTATATACCCATTGGCTTCAGAACCTGTTTTTATAGAAGGGAAAAATAATTCATGTGTCCAGATATGGGTCATCTGCTGTTATTTTCAAGTGTGATAAGATCTCTGACATGCATTTGAACAGCCAGCAAGCAGAAGGAACATGATCCTTTGGTACATCCAAAGGATAGAGGTCCATCAGGACCAAGTTCCTAGAAGCAAAGGGAGAGGTTTCCTTTTTTTTGTTTGGGGTTTTAGGGGGTGGGTGGGGCTTGCTTGGTTTGTTTTTTGGGGTATTTTGTGCGATAATGCAAGAATTGCAGCTTTCAGAATGTTGAAATGGAGCCTTTAGTCCATAGTCATGAGGATGTGCTAACACATGGTTCACCTACAGAGAAGTAAGGTAGATTAAGGTGGGCAGTGTGACAGGAGGGAGCTGGCATTTTCTGTCGGGAATAAACCTCAGGTAATGTACTTTTTGAATTGACAGTTATTTAACATTAATATCAACTCATGTGCCATATCTTGCCTGTCTTAAGTCTTTAGAATTCTGCTTATCAGTGTACTTACTCCTCTCTCCTGAGGTTTTCTTAGGGAATGGTAAGGAAGCCTGCACTTATCTTTTATCTCTTGAGCACTATTGCACTGTTTATTTTCAAGTGTAGCAAGACAAATGCTTACAAAAAAATTAAAAAATGATTTATTAGTACATGCAACTGATACAACTGTTTTATCACACAAATGCTGCACAGACACAGGTTTGGAGTGCAGTCCTCTCAAACTTAAATTGGAGGGATCGCTTATCACTGTACCATTCACTTCTTCGCTACTGTGTCATTCACTTTGTGTATTCCAGTGAGTCTTCAAACACTCGGTTGAGACTTTCAATAAGAGATATAAAGTAATGCTGGCTGCAGAGCTCATGGTATGGGTGCTGTGGTTCTGTCTCCTCCAAGAACTTGACAGAAATCCCTGTTGCTGCATTTTCTGTGTATGATTTTTGCCCAGTGGTTGGAAGTTCAGGCCCTGGTTATCATCAAAGCACTTCCTGTGTGCTTATTATAGAGAATTCTGACACTCTGTTTATACTTTATATATATAATACAACAAGAATTTATTTAAGTATCGGAAGTTCTGTCATACTGTTTTACTACTGAAATAGCGTAATGTATGGAATTGAAATGGATCCCATTGCTCATCTTTTCAAAATAGGAAAGCCTTCTAAAACCCTAAAAACATAAAATTTGACCTTCATTCCACACCTATTCCTCTGGCCTTGCTTTTATTTTTGCTCTTTCCATCTCCTCTTTAAATTCCACTTTCCTTTGTGTTTCTCTGTGTTTAGCTTAAGACTTGCCCAGCTTGTTTAGATTTTGAGCTTGTCACAGGGGAGCAGGGACTGGTATCCATATGCACACAGGTAATGCAAGGCGGATGGAACTTGCTTTTCTTTGGTTGCTGGGCACTGCAGTGCAAGTATCACTGTGTATGTGTTACTAGTCCTGGAGTAGTGGGCAGCAGTGAGCACAGTCTCCTCCTCTCTTGTTCCTCAGCAGTCCCATAGATCTGTCTGAGCCCAAACTAATAGGTCTAACTGAGTTTGAGCTGGATCCATGGAATATACTGGTAGTGTTTTCCTGTACACTTTGAAGTTTAAAATCTGTGCTGGCCTGGACTTGGTATTGTCAAGCAATGCTGTACTTCAGTCACTGAACTCAAGGTCACTCTTAAAGCCAGCTCCAGTTAATCCACAACTTTGATAAAATGCCCAAGGACAGCGGTGAACTGACTGTATTTACATCTATTTTAGGGATCTGAATCCGACTTAAGTGACTCTGTGATAATAATGATTCATGAGATGAGGATGCTTTGTATTCAGGAGAGGACCAATAAAGGCAGGGTATAAAGGAGGGCACGTGTAATATAGGATCTGCTTGGGAGCTGCAGCGGTGAGGATGGTTAGGATTTGCAGTGTCAATTGATTAATTTGGTGTCTGAAATGCCAAACTATTAAAAACAAAATTAAAAACATAGCTCAGTTGGAATTTC
The DNA here is from genome assembly GCA_013397135.1 of Pachyramphus minor. Classification (NCBI taxonomy): domain Eukaryota; kingdom Metazoa; phylum Chordata; class Aves; order Passeriformes; family Tyrannidae; genus Pachyramphus; species Pachyramphus minor. The sequence continues at coordinate 305,464 of VYXB01010211.1, read as the reverse complement.
ACACACATGGATCCTAGCCATTTCTTGTTTGGTTTGGGGTTTTTGTTTGTTTGTTTGTTTCTTTTTGTTTCCATTTGGCAGGAAATGGTAAAGGGAATCAAGCAGATGTCCTTTTGAGAGACATCAGACATAAAGGTCAAAAGTTGCATTCTAAAGGGTCTAGTAATTATATATAGAAATGTGGGTAAAGAAAAGAAAGTGAAAACTTCACTGTGCTTTATTTATACGTCTTTCATGAGTTATAAGAAACATAACTCTACCTGGTAAGTTAAATACTTTTTTGAAAAGACATTATGAACTAGAAATTTTTAATGAATTTGAAATCTCAGAGGACTTTTTATGAGTTGCTTATGAGTTGGAAATATTTGTAAAGTTTGGTTGGCTAGGCTGATGGAAGAAAATACTTCTAGAGCTTGAAATCCCCTTGCAAACTGTTGTAATGTTCTCGTTTGATACACGTAGAGATCTAACTAGCAGTCTATAAAATACCTGTCATCAGAACAGTGTGCTTTTAAGAAACCATAGTTGTCAGCAGAGTTTTGAGTAGGAATTTACATGTTCTTCTTTACATTACACAGTGGATCCCTGTACTTTTATGTTACCATAAAATTTGTGCTGTGTTTTGGAAAGAAAGAAAAAACTTTACAACGTATTTCTAATAGGGATAAACCCCCAAAATTTTCTTTTTGTTTTATTATTGTTTGTAAGCCTAGGTGTCCCCTAAAATGTTTCTGCCTGAAAAGTTTAATAGCAGTTGAGGAAATTGGTAATTTTGAAGTGACAGTAATCTTGTGGTTTGAAAAACTCCCCACTTGTTTTTCAAGTGTGAACATTGAAACATGCCATAAACCTCCCGCTGCTTGTATTACTTTTTCCTTTACAGACTGCTTGAACTTCTGTGCCTTGCTGTAATCCAAACATAGCTTTCAAAGCTTTCATTGGAATTTTAATGATTTTGAAATATGAAGATACATGAAGTAGAATTATCTAAAGAATATTACCCCTCTGCTTCTCTAGTGTGTCTTTGTTCTGTGATAATGTGGGATTAATTCAAACTCCACAGCTGTATGTGTTTGTGATATTAACTCTTGACTGTATACAGTGTATGACTGCAAATCTATATGCATGAGTTTCACTGATACAATGGTCCAAGCTACATAAGAAGTAAGGAATGATGTTTAAAATGTGTGTTTGTCTTCATGCACATAAATATGGTACTGCTGATGCACACACACAGACCATGATTCACTCTTGTCCTGCAGTATGTGCAGGTTTATAACAGTAAAAAGATTTGGTGAATGAGTGGAAAGCGTTTAGGTTTTCCAGTATCTTAATTTGTATTTCTTGTAATGTGGTAAGAATAGCATTGGTACCATTGTGATTTTCCCATCCATTATACTGGTATTATAACTTCATTAATTTATAAAAACTTTGTAGAAAATTATATTTTCATACTCGTTTGTTTAAAATGCAGGTAGGCAAATTCTTTGTTAGAGAGGTCCTATGACGTTAGATTTCTTCCGCCATACTGATTGTTCATGTGTGTGTATTTTACAGGGTGCGATGTCTGTGGACTCTATTACAGATCTTGATGACAATCAGTCACGATTGTTGGAGGCTCTACAGCTGTCCTTGCCAGCAGAAGCCCAGAGCAAGAAAGAAAAGGCAAGAGATAAGAAACTAAGCCTGAACCCTATTTACAGACAGGTTCCCCGGCTTGTAGATAGTTGCTGCCAGCACTTGGAAAAGCATGGTAAGAATATTTCGTTTTCCCAGGAGCGGCAGATATATTTTTACTATAATATAAATAAATGAATATTTTAAGAAGCAACTATACACTTGCAATTGCAAGATCATCTTTGAAAGTTAGATACTGTACCTCTTATTTTGCCTCTTGCTAAAGATAGTCTCACTTACAATATGAGACTTACTTGTCTCATACTTAGATGATAAATTCCCTAACTAAGGCTCTGTGCTACAAGCTTGGAAACTGGCCCATAGAGTGTGGGGATAGAGATTTTCTTAGAGGTCACTCATCTTGTACTGGGGTGCTCAGCTCTGCAGGAACAGCTCTTCACACCCCACAGGTTTACCTATACCTTGAGAATAAAAGTTTGAAATGTGCCAGTCAGTCTGGAGTCATTTTTCACAACCAGTGGATCTTACGGTGTGAGAGCTAAATGAACTGTTTATACTACAGTGCAAGACTTCTGATATTTGAAGATAGAGCTCAGAAAAAGAAAAAATCCCATGCTAAATATATATTAAGCTTTGAGAAGCTTTTTCCTGTTCCTACAAGGCTTGAAGGCTGGCTACTCAGTTTGTCTCTGGCTTGATTCCTCCTGACCAGCCTCAGGCTCGGGCGTGCTCTCTCTCTGAAGGGAATTACAGGCTCCTGCCAATATTCTTCTCATGTCTTCATGGTTGTGCAGACACGAACCTCCCACAGCTTTATATAATGCAGAAACAATAGTCAATCAAGGTATCTGTTCAACATCTCTGCCAAAGTATGTTAGTCTTGTAAAGTTTTTTATGGAGAATTGAAACAACGTGGTGGCAGCAAGACAGAGTTATCACATGGTCAGATAATAAACAAATCATAAAATGATGATGACTGCAACACCAAATGATGCATTTGATGCCTAATTTCACAAGAAAGAAATAATTTACTGACTCTGGAAAGGCTTTTGCAGATGAGGGACTGCGATTTAAACAACAATGCTGAACTTTTACAGTTCATAATTGAAAACTGTGTTGCTTACAAATATATCAAGGCACACTGCAAAAGATACTTATTGTTAGTCTTTTAGAGAGATTAGATACCATGCCTGCCAAATAAGTATTGGATGATTAAGGTTGAGATGAATGACTTCCATCCCTTTAACTGAGTCAGCCAAAAAAGCCATCCAGCTGAATATCATTTGGATACTGTGTTTTTGTCACTTGATCATCTGTGATAATTTTTTTAATCCACTTAACCCACTGTCATAACAAAGATTCTTTTCTATGCAACACTCTTTACTAAAATATTTGCTTTACATTGAAGTTTCCTTTTAAAGGAGATTTATGATGGGTTGTTGTTCATTGTCTGAGAGTGCACTATAGTGCCCCGCAACACAATAATATGATATAATTTGCAGCAAATACTGATGTTCTTCATTTTTCAATTTAATCCGCTGTCCACAAGACAGTCATTGGGACTGAATGACTCAGAGAAATTTAAAGATTTCAAAAGATGGACACCACTGTTTGCTCACTGGGGTCATAGAGGACTTCCAGTTCTAGCAAGAATCCTGTAGCATCATTATTCCAGGCTATATGATAAACCACATTTCTGGTTCTGAAAATACTTAGTAAGTATAAATCCTTTAGGCTGATTTTTCAGCAAGAAATCATCAGTGTTTTCTGGTGAATGCTTTAAATGATAATTTTGAACATTATGTTACAAAAAATGGTTATGTTTTTAGCCATAAAAGCCCCTGTCCTTGTTCACCTTAACTGTCTTTCCTGCCGTCATGTCTCAGAGATGTAAAGCTTGACTCCCTGTAGGAGTCCAGTGTAGAACAAGTAGTGTATGTCTATGCAGGGACTGGTAACCAGTGAGTTTTGCCCAATGTGTGTATCCCCATCTCAGATGATTCCGGGCTAATGTCCCTGGGTTTACTAAATGGTATTCAGTCAGTGTAATATTCTATCAATCAAAGACAGATCTGAAGTGAGGTGTCGTGTTGAGACTACAAATGAGAAAGTAGAATCCTGTCTGAATTTCTCTGATGAAAATCTGCAACTCCAAACACCACTGCAAAGTGACACATCTCTTTGTTACAAGTGTAGCTTATAGATAACTTCATCCTTTTTGCAAAAATATATAACTCTGTAAAATTATATTAAGTACACAGCTCCTTAAGGCCCTAAAATTTCCACTCACATTGCCATTGCTAAAGGCCATGTCAGCTCTAGGGTAACATTTACTCTCAAATTTTTCAGGTCCTGTTAGTCTGCAAAGTATGTCCATTTGATAACCATGTTATTGTTTGTTTGATACTGTGGTGGTAGCTACAGGGTTAGATGAAGGTTTGAACTGATTTCTTACGGAATAACTGGAACACCCATTTCCTAATCACTTTAGGTCTAAATGACACACTTCTGCACTTTGCCTGAAATACAGCAATGCTTCTTTATAGCTTTCCTTCTATATAAAAGCTGTTCCTAACCTATAAACTGCACACAACTCCCACGTAGAGTTTTTGCCTCTCATAGTCTACCTGAGTGCCCTATTGATGTCCCTTTGAAGGAAGCTCTCAACTTTGTCTTGACAGGCACTATAGAGCCAGTGACTAACCCCAAAGACCAGCTGCTTCCCATATCCAAAGACACAGCTCAATGCTCACACATTTACTTATTTTATAAACTGTTCCCTTGGATGATAGTCCTGAAAGTACCACCTCCAAACCTTGAGCAGGGCCTTACTCTCTGCATACCTCTGTTCCTCATGCAGCAGCACTGGCACTACCAAAATGGCATCACAAGAAATGTCACAGAGATGCCATTTTGCATATTAGGTGAGGTCCTTAAAAACCACAGTGGATGGCTCCTTAATCACAAGTGAGTCTTGCCTCAGCATGGTAAGTACAAGTTTGTAGAGAGATATGTTACTGTTTTTTTTAATGTTCTTTTAAGTTCACACATAGTTCAGATTGCTTTGGTTGAATGCAATTTTCAGGAGAAAATTTAACAATCAAACAGTTTTATGATGTGCTACACTTGCAGGTCTCCAGACAGTAGGAATATTCAGAGTTGGAAGCTCAAAAAAGAGAGTACGACAGGTGAGTGGATATGGATATGGTTTTCCTTCATCAGCTATGATACAAACAAATCTGATTCCATTTGTCGTGATTTCCTCCCCATCGATCACCTGGCAAAATTCAGGGTTTCTGGGTCAGTGACTTAATTGTTTTTTTTGATGGCTCATAACAGTTCATTTCCAGTATCTTTTACATCTGGTGAAATCCTTGTCAGGTTCTCAGCAGGTTAACAGTCTGTTATGTTTTCCTCTGCAGAAGGATCACACGGTTGGAGATCCAAATAGACTGCAGTGATGAAATTTTCCAAAGGTTACAGTGTAGGGGAAAAAAAAAAAAAAATCTTGGCTGTTTTTTTCATCTCGGAAACAGCTGAAGCTCCCAAAGTAAACTCAAACTGTAATTTTTTTTTTTTTTTAAAACTCACGGTATGAGAAAATATGCAAGTACAGAACAGTCTCTTTGACCCTCAGATTGCTGCTCCTAAATATCACCTTTCTTTTACTGCTGCTAAACTTGAAGGTCAGAGCAGGTGCTTCCAAGTCTTCGTCTCAGCTAAATGATGAAAAAGCAAAGGTTATGTACTATTAGGGTCCAGAGAGAAAGTCAGAAGTGGGTGTTACCTCACTCCTAGATCTTGCATTGTTATTCCCAGAAGCTGGGAATACATGTTGAATTAGAGCAGTAGGAAATAGTGATTAGTGTTTGTGTCATGTTTAAGGAGGGGATAAAAAGTTACAGAAAAATACCCCTCCCAGGAAGTGTAAGACCAAAAACGTCAAACAGAAAAAAAAAAAAAACACGAAAGACAGCTTGACTACATTTGATCCCAAAAGTACTTTGTCGAAAAAACAGTGTAATGTTTTGTCTCTCTGTAAAGTTACCTTGAGTAGCTGAACTGAATTGATTTTGGCTGGTAGGACAGTATAGCCTACTGGTTTTTAGCTTATTCTCTAACAGTTTCTATTGTTGAGTGGCTGGTGTAACACCAAGCTACAAACATTCATGGTCTGCAGAGGCAATTGTTGGGTCAACACTGAACGAGACAAAGTATTGAAGTTGCCTCACAAGCTTTAGTGTCAAAACATATATTATCATTTAGGAGTGAGTACAGTTGCATCATACCTCTGGGGAAGAAGCAGAGAGCTTTTATCATTTACTTGTAAACTAAGCTTTACTTTGAACATCAATGACTTTCACCAATTTTTCTTGTGTTTTCAAAAGGTGAGAAAATAAAAAGATTTGGCTATCTATGTGTTCTGTTACACAGACTGATTTATTGAACTGTGTAAACTGATATATTCCATTAAGCAACAAGGAAGCATCAGTTTGTCCCTTGCAGTTACAATAATAAGTGCTGTCAACATGAACACATGGGAAAGTCTGGATTCAATTAAAATTCCACTCATTTTCTGAACCGTGGAAAGCCAAACCCAGCACTCAGATTTTGGTGTGCTTTTGCAGCTGTTCATTAGTTTTCCTTGTCTAGAAAGTAAGCATATTTTTGTTTTCCCTCCTTTCCCAGTTAGAAAATGTAATGTTTCCACTGTAGTTTGTTGCAATAAATACATAAGTAAGTAAGTGCATGTGCCAGTGGGTTTTTGGTTGGTGAACAGGAAGAGAAAATCTGGAACAAGTGCGCCCATTACAAACCTCCTCCTTCACGTTCAGTGGGGTGTAGAACAAAGGTTCCTGAGTTGACTCAAGAGGGTAGGTCTGGTGCATTGGGACACCAGATACCATCTTGTGCCCAGAAACTATACAGGTACTCGAGCAGAGGCAAGTGTAGGGTGGGCAGCCCTTGATGCTGGGCCTGGTGACTTGGTGGCAGCTTCAGACCTGAGGCTGAAGAGTGGCTTGGCTGGAGCTCTGCTCTCCCATCCCCTCTCCCAGCATGGTTGCATAAGCATAAGCTCCAGTGGATGCTGGAGTATCTTCCAAACATAAGTATCTTCCAAAACTTTGAAAGTATTCCCTCTGAATGGAGTCTGAGAGACCTAAAGTTTAAACTTAAAAATACACACTTTTAACAGCCATGGTACCTGGACCTGCAACAGGGCCATGTCTCACCAAAGCTTATCTGATATTGTGCTACGTAGGACATTCTGTAGGCCTCACTAGGTATCAGAAATGCCATGTTCAAGGCTGTAAGAGGAATTTATGATTTAGACAGCTATTTGGGAAGTCTGAATTCCTGATGCAGTGCTAATCTGTTTCCTCAGCTGCTTTTGGTCAGTAAGTGCAGAAGCAATCTTCTGGATTGAGGTAATTCATGGTGCTCCATGGGGATTTTCTGCATTCGCCGCCAGTCTGGAGAGTAGAATCAAGCCAGGAATAAAGTCCTCAAGTTGGCACTGAAAAATCTCTAACTGCATATCAGCAGGGGGAAGCACAGTACTAGATGAATAACATATTCTGGTCTTCATAGCATACTTATTCATTATTAGTAATGACTGATATTAATAATGTTAAAAGTAATTCTAATATACTAGAATAGAGGCTGTGGTTTTCAGACAATACCTTTCACAGCCATTATGAAAGACAATTTCAACTGAAAACACAGGATTTTCATGCTATACACACTCAAGATAGATATGCACGTGGTCAGGATTTGCCACAAATTATCACAGACACATAGTTTGCTTGTGACTTATCTTCTTTCCTCTTTTTGGTACATCTGTAATATTCCTGGTAAAGAAATCTGATACCTCAAGTTTCCTTTTTTAGTAAGATTTAGCTGTAATTACTCTCTGAGAAGATAGGAGATTGTGATATCTCATAATGTTAGCAAAGGTATGAATTTTTTCTAGGAGATAGTTTTAAAACATCTTGACTCTTTTCGAAATGAAAAGAGAATAAAAGGTGGAGCTGTCAGCCTGAGGAAAGTATTCTACTCTTAGTGCTGGGAAATCTCTCCAGAAGGGCAGGCTTTTATCTTTTCATAAGGTATCTTGAATGTGGGAGAGGAATTTCTTCTGCCTTTGGGAAGCATGATGCCTTTGAATTATACAAAATTTGTCTGAGGACTGTAGCTGGAAAAAGAATAGCAATACCTGGTGATGGTTTTAGTTTGTGTTTAACTCCGTAATGATGATCACTTAGTGAATAAAACTAAATTAAAAGGCAGAACAAGGTGTGTGTGGATGAATGCTGTGCCGTTTGAGTAAACTTGTCTGCTTGCTGCTATCCTTACAGAGAGTGTTAAATCACAAGGGTAATGTGAGTTTGGTGGATATTAGCATTATCTTGTTAATGTTTTTGTACAGAATTGTAGATGTTATGAAATGCAATTTTAGTCTTTCTGGTTCTAGGGGTAATGCAGTAAGGTGATATAAGAAAGCCTTTCTTTCAATTTTCCTTATTCTCTCTGGTTTCTGCTTTTGATATGAATCTTGCATTTCTGCAAAAATGATACTTACTTGGGAACATTTTTTTGTGCAAAAGTGTCATATATTAGCTGGAAAGAAAAAATAGTATTTTATTACTGTCTGGTACAAACTCATGTATCATGAAATAAGCAGCAATTAGACATTAATTGTATCTTTGACCTTACCAAAAACTAGTCATGCCCAAGCTCAAAAGTGAAAATGAGTACTTCTTAAAAGATTTTTTTGTGTTGGGATGTGTTAATTGGGACAATAAGTGACTGTGGTTTTCTGTCATGATCTTTTTCAGTTACGTGAAGAGTTTGACCGAGGCATAGATGTTGTATTAGATGAAGAGCACAGCATTCATGATGTTGCTGCTTTGTTAAAGGAATTTCTGCGTGACATGCCTGACCCACTTCTCACCAGAGAACTTTATACACCTTTCATCAACACTCTCTGTGAGCTCTACAGCATCTTGATTTACAAATTTTCAACAGCTAACCTGATTGAATTCTTTTATCTCTACTAATCATCTTCTTTTATTCTGTGCATTTAAGGCTTTAGCCTTGATTTGCTCCAAATATTTGTATAATATATTATAAACAATATAGTATATTCTAATATACTATAGTATATAGTGTATACTATGTATATAATGTTGTATATAATACAAATAATGTAGTATATTCTTTAGTATAAGTTTTCTGAGATTTTTCCTTTGTTTTCGTACTGCATAGGTGTAACCCAGAAAACTAGAACAGCAACGATTTCACTTATTATACATATTTTGCATTTGTATATAGGATGTGATTCATGTTATTTATTAAAATCTGACCCTGTCATTGGTTCAGCAGTACCAGATCACAGATGCCCATTTGAATCCCAGTATCTTAAAATTTTTAGAGCTGTTCACTGACCAAAATTCCAACCTACCTTAAAAAATTCAAGTTTCTTCATACTTAATGGTCCTCAAAGCCATTGTATTAAGTACAGTGTGTTGCCTCAGACCTGAGTGCAGACTCTCACAGTAAAAAGTAAAGTTGGACCTTTCAAGCTTCAGCTGCTGCCTGGTATGTGTTCTTCAGAATCTTTGTAGCCCCCATGTCTGAGATACTGCCTCCGTCCCATCATACTGGCTACCATTGCTCTTTAGATGCTTGGAGTGATGGTGTTTGCAGAATGTCCTTTATATCTCTAGTTGCTTTTCCAATCTCCCAGGACATCTGTAAGATGCAAAATTGTGAGAAAACTGATTAAAAATTGCTAAAGCATAAACCTGACTGGGATGCTTGCCAGCTACTGTATGTACCAGTAGCTGTACTTAAATAAAAGGAGTAAATACAAAAGTAAGCAGAATTTTGAGTCCATTTATAGTGATGGAGTGTGCAGCATGGATTTTGCTCTCTTACGGGATGAGAAAAGTTCCTATGATTTGTGAGTGAAATGTTGGTCAACCAAGGCAAAAATCCCATAATAGTAGTTGTTGCACTTTTGATGTTTCCTTGGAGTTTTCTCCTTGTCTTCTGATGTTTTAAGGAAAATGATCCTTAAACAAAGCTATTGTTATGCCTTCCCTTGGGCTGGGAACAGTATATTTGTTCTGCTTTTAGGTTAGTTGGAGTGATTTTCTTAGAATATATTTTTTCCCCTCTTAGTATTAGAGCCAGATGAACAGCTAAGCACCTTACAGCTTCTCATTTATCTTCTACCTCCTTGTAACTGCGATACCCTACACCGGCTGCTGCAGTTCCTCTCCACAGTGGCTGGCCACGCAGAAGACACCAGAGACAAGGATGGCCAAGAGGTAAGTCCTGCTCACTTGTGTCCTTTGGCTTTGCTTAATTGATGGTCTGAAAAGAGATCTTTAAAGCCTTGAAACATTCACAGTGGTGGCATACCCCTGAAAGATGGGAGGCATTTAATCTTCTTGCCTATGCTTTTGCCATTTGGTTGTTTACTATGTTCTTAGGGCTGTGAAAGTTTAATTTTTGTATGACTTAATCAGTAAAGCATCTACCACTTCCTTTGGGAGATTCACAGCGTAACCAACCTTGTTCTTAATGTTATCCATTTAGCCTTGTCTTGTCCTATTACATTCTATGGAAAAAGTAGTCAAAAAAGGTCAGGCATGCAAGAATATGCTTTTTCATTCTCTTTTCATTCTCTGTTGTTAACTTTCTTATATGCCCTTTGCACACAGCAGTTCACTTCTTAGTTCCCTTAGCTTCCTTGTGTGCACTGGGTAGTAAAAAATAAAAAACCAAAGGACAGAAACTCCATCTGATCTTTGCAACTGACACGTTCAGTCATCTTTGCCTGTTCTCCTTCTGGCCTCCTTACTGTTGCAGTCTGGACCAAATTCAGTGGAGAGGTTGGTGTGCACTAACCCCACAGATACAAGAATACCTATAGCAGTGGGGCTGAGCTACACTTCTGAGCATTCACACGTCTGCATCTGTGGCTGTTCACTCTAGAGAAGACCTGAAAATCCAGGCTTCCTGTTTTCTACCAGGAAAAGGCTTGAACTAGTAGACTGCTCTGCAAAGGGTGGCAACTCTATTGACTTTGAATGAAATGAATACAGTCTGTCACTGCTTAACAAAATTGTACTGGAATGGACTTTGTCCTCAGAACTGCAGCAGAATCTACTTCTGAGGTTACTTCCAAGACTTTTCTGAAATTCCTAGAGAATTTTGTCTTCCAGGTGGAAAATCCTGCTGATTTTGTCAAATTTGGACACCTTTTGCAGTTGTCTGGTTTTAACAATTGGCGCTTTGAGACTTAAGTTTTTCCTGATTTTTGCCTCAAGTCCTAACTTCCAGTGTGCTGCATGTGACTTCTAGGCCTATTTCACTTTTAAATCCACTTTAAATGGTATTATTTTTGTTCTTAGCGAGGAGTTGGTAAAAAAATACACCACTATGATGGAAAGCACTTAGAAAGAGCAGCCTGTAACAGTTTTACTGTGCTTGAAAACATGTATAAGCCAGCTAAGGTCATGGTCCCCTTGGTCCTGCTAAAAGTTCTTTGTTGGTTCAGGAATGTACCCAAGAGGATCTTATTGCAGGGCTAGGAGATGCTGCTTAAGAGAGTTGAGTTGGCCCAACAGTTGTATTAAATGCATTTTCATTCCACTTAACAATACATCAGCTCTGCCACAGGTATTTTGGCAAAGCAAATTTATGTAAGCTCTCTTGACGGTATTGTAAGGATCAGGAATATTATGTGCAACTGTATACCTTTTATAGATAATACAGTATTCTGCTCACAGTTATTTAAGCCATTTATGAATAATTAAAAAATTAAGTGAATAAAGGCATGCAGGGCAAGAAAAAGTATTCTGTCAGACTGTTTGCTATCATTGGAAGGAAAACAACCAAGCTTTGGCACACAGGCCTTCTTCATGATTTCTTTCCAAAGCCCGTCTCTCACAAAGATGAAGATGGATGACTAACTGTATTAAAATTACTCATTCAGTTCATTTCAGTGGATATGTTTACAACATTTTTTAAGGGATGCCCTGAGGCTGCCCTTTAAGAAAAGACTCACTGTTTGTACAAACAGCCTGCACATGCAGATCCAGGCACGGCCAGAGGCTGCCCCTGAAACACTGGAGGCACCACATGCCTCTGCATCCTTGGTGGCTTGAAACTCAGACAGAGTTTAAAAAGCAGGTCACCCGAAAAACAGCTGGGTGCATGGTAGTGTGCAAATAAGGGAGTGTGTTGTTCTCACAGTCATGCTGTGATGAGTCTCTGAACAAAGAGCCAAGATGTTTGCTATGACTGCCCATCCACCTACTTAGTGCAGATGTCTCTCCAACATTGCACAGTGGTCTCACCAATAAAAGGAAAAGCTCTTTTTTACTGTCATCTCTGTGCTGCCTACTTGAGCTCTGTAAAAGATAAACCAGGTGCAGTCAGTGCAGAGTTGTAAGTTTGGCTGGAGTATTCAGTAAATGACCAGTTTCAAAAAAAATTTTTAAATACTGCTTTGAGAAGATCCATTTTGTATCACTCATTTCTTGACGTTCTGTTACTGCTCCTTTTGGTGCTTCTTCATGTCCTTATGTAAAATTGTTAGTTCAAATGTAATTGAAACAAATGAAAAATAACTCTAATTGATTTTTTTTTTAATCATCCTGCAAGAAGTACTGTTCCAATGGCTGATATTCACTTACAGTCTTAACTGTTGGCATTTTCTTCTGCATTCCAAGAGTAGCAACCAAGTGGAGACAGAGAGAAGAAGCACATGACCCCAGCTTTTTGCTCTGTTGAAAGAATAGAAGGGGAAAAAAGTAGTCTAATCACAAATATAACAATGAAATTTTTGATATAATAATGTATGACATATTTTTCAGATCATTCCTGTCTAGTGTAGTATGTATGTGTAGTCCTAGCCTTTTATTTCCTCAAAATTCAAGTCTTTGTGCTTCTTTGAACACATATTTCTAAAAGCAGGAAGAAAGGTAAAAATACAACAAACCAAAAAAATTCACGCAACAAATAAACATTTGGCATGTTCTAGCCAACGAGCAAAAATGCAGGCAAATACTAATAAAAGAGCCTGTTCCTTAGTTATCTAAGCTGGTTAAACATGGAAAAGTGTCACTGTATGCGTTTCAAATCATGAGTGCTATTTGAGAAAGCCAGGAGTTTTCAGCGTTTGGTTCCAAGAGACCATAACGTGTTGAGATGGGGAAGTAGGAGGGAGGTTTCTCTGAGTTCAGAAAAGTATGCCACTGTCGAGCTTCCACTCGGGAAGTATGCCACTGTGGGAACTAAGGGCAGGAAGTACTTTCACCTTCTACTCTTCCAATTAATTTAAAAATATATCCTGAAAACCCACAGTGCTTGTTTGCAGAGATGTTCAATAAGGTTTTTCAAGATTTCTAAAAAGTGTTCATTTTTTATTTGACTTAGCGCGAGGTTTTGGTTTTGATGAATGAAGCATCTGCGAAATCAGGAGAGAGTGTGTACGTTTGGGTGTGTGTAGATATGTGTGTATACATATCTGTATACATTACACCCTGTGAGACCCCATCTCATTTATATTTGTCTTCTAGATTACTGGGAACAAAATGACGTCACTTAACCTGGCTACCATCTTTGGCCCTAACTTGTTACACAAGCAGAAATCTACAGACAAAGAATTCTCGGTTCAGAGCTCAGCTCGAGCTGAAGAGAGTACTGCTATCATAGCTGTTGTACAAAAGATGATTGAAAACTATGAAGCCCTTTTCATGGTAGGTGAATATTTTTTCTTATTAGTCCTGTACATTTTTAAGATAAGTGAGAGAATACCTGGTTGGTCTTACAGTAGTTGAGGATGAGATAAACTGTAGAAGCTGCATTACATTAGGATCAATTAATATTGGTAAAAAAAAAGTAGTCTTCTAGCAAGGAGAATGATTTGCAGTAAATAAAAGTATTAAAAATGTGTACTTACATCTTGCCTGGAATAGTTTCTATGTAGATAAGGGTATATTCCTTAGAAGATTTCTATCTGTGAAAATGATGGTGTTGGCTATTCAGTTGTATACTAAATAATGCCTGGACAAGACTGAAAATGACCTTTCACATCTCAGCATTGCAAGTCAGGAAGCCAGTTTTTAGACAGTTTTTAGACAGGGATTAAGAGATCCTTGGTTAATTTAAGAAACAGAGACTTTTTTGTTGCTTGGATGAAGAGGAAGGACAAAGCTTTCTCATTTGTCAGTTGGATAAGAGTAGTAAAGTATAAATCTGTGTAGTTCCTGAGTTCCCTTCTGTTCTCTTGCTAAAGCAAGGAAGTTCTTCATAAGAAAGCTGATGGCCTTGGATTTGGGCATGTTATTTACTTAATATTCAGCTTAGTTAAATCACATTCCTCGTCTCTAGCAGTTACCTGGACAGTTAATTCTGTGGCTTTACCATGTGCTTTTTTTGTGTGCAAAATTATTGGCGACCTCAGCATGACTTGTGCCTGAGAGAGCCCTGCTCTAGGACAGCAAAGGCCGGTCAGACCTGTGTGCACTATCCTGTCTTCATTTTAATAAACATACACGTCCTAACACAACCAGTAGTCTTGAAAGAGTGGAAATAGCTTTGGTTGTTGTGTCCTGAAACTTAGCAGCACTGTACGTTACACTGAGGAGATAAGTTCCCAAAGCAGAATAGGAACACTCTGAAAACCTCCTTTAGTGCTTCAGCAAAGCTGAGTGCTGGAGACCTTGTTGGAAGAAGATGGAGAAGCCTGAACTGCGTGCTGATGGCCACGTAGTAGAGTAAGGGGAAGGTGTCTATCAGATTTCAACAGGAAGAAGAGCATGAGAAAGCAGTCACGAGCCCTGCCTATCAATCCTAGCCTCAGATGAACTTCTTTGTGGTTTTTCTTGCACGTATTTTTATTCTTGTATCAGTGAGACACAATCTTTTTTTTTTTTCTTCTTTTTTAATGCTTTTCACAGTTTAGGGAATGTTAGGTTCTATCTTTCCTTCAACATCAGGAAAAGAAAGTGACAGTACTGCACTCATGGGTGAAAGTCTGCTGGCCCTGAGTGGGGATGGCACTACCAAGTTTAAAATAATATTTAAGTACTTGCAATACTTGAAGTTTTCTTACTGTTTCTCTTTAGGAACTTCTTACAGCACAGACACATCTCAGTACATAGTACTTATGCACACATTCCATCTTTCAATTTGGAAAGGGTGGGGCTAAGGTTAGACTAACCTACATATGGGCTCTTTTAATTCTGACAGATTTAGTCCTCTATCTCTTCAGTACTTGCACTTTCATCTGAAGGTTAAATGAAGTGTGGGAAAAATGTTTTCTTTTGTTTTCCAGAGCAGCTTTTACTGTTTATACTTGACATTTATGCTACTAAAAAAGAGAAACATCTGGACTTAAGCATTTTAACTACAGCTGTAACATAGTGTATTTCTACTAAGGTGCTTTTGTGTTTGGGGGTGGTTTTTTACTTTTTTTTTTCCTTCTTTCTGTTACTGTTATATATGGGGAGGTTTTAAAACTGTGATTGGCTTCAGTATTGAAACTGGAAGAACATTTATGAACCAAAACCTAAGAAAGCAGAATGTGTTGGGGTACCCAGACCACAATATCAGAATGATTCTGACATAGTAGTAGGTCAGGATACTGAGCACTGTTTTTAGTAAGCAACTATCAGTAACATCAATATGGAATAAGAAATGTGGATTTCTTATAGAAGATGGAGTATAACCTTTCTTCAGATGTCAGCGATAATAAGATCTTTCATATCCAAGTCTTACCCATTTCAGTGAAACTCAGGGATACATTAAAATGTTTAATGGAAATGTATAAAGGACTGTCTTTACTAGTCTCTGAACTATGTCCAGCAGCTGAATGCAAGGAGGCACAACTCAATCACCCTTCATCTTGTTGGCTTTGACTCAGCATGGAGGGTAGAGAACAGCAGCTTGGTCATGCGTTTTCATCTCCTAGCACCCAAACCCAGCCCTGCTGCAAAAAAGCACTACATAGTGTATGAAGCTTCTTATTTTTGCTGTTAGGGGCTACTGTGGCCTCCCTGCTGCAGAGGAAGGCACACACTGCCTTTCAGTGCCACCTCAATAGCAGGGGACAGCACAAAGGAGACACTTCAAGGGTCCCTCTGCCCTTTTGTGTCTCAACATATGACTGTCGTATAGCACCCAGCACCAAACCTCAGAATATCTACTTTACTGGAGTCCTGACAGCTGCAGAGCCCTCTGATACATCCTTGTATGTCCTCAACAGCTGTTGCTGCAGCAGTGCCTTGGCTTCCCTTTTGTGCCTGAACTTCAAATTCTCATCCATCTACTCAGACACAACTGCCCGTTAAACAATTAATTCGGTAATAGTTATTGTGACATCTTCCTGAGATACCAATATTGTAGTTCTCTATGACTGTAAGTTTATAACTACATGCATATCATGTCTACACTTACCAAGTTACTTAACTAAACTAAAGAATATTGCTGCACAGGAGCAATAAAACCCAGTAGATAACTAGCAAAGAGACCATCAGTACAAATCCAGTTGAAGATTCATTGATTAATGTGTCCTCATTCATTCAGATGGAAGCCCTATAACTCAATAGAACTGTTTAGTTTGGGGTTCTGTTGGAACTGAACTTCCAACTGGAACTTTTTCAGAATCATTTTGATGGAATGAAAGATTGATTAATTTATTTTTTAAAAAAAAAGGAAAATGTATTTTTATTTTTCTGACAAAGTTCTCTCGGTAGATTCTTGCAAGTTACTTGATATAAAACTGAATAGTAAATTTCAGACAGAAAGATATGGATTCTGTTTTACCCTCAAACTTTATCTGGAGTTTATTCTGCAGTATAGAAGGGCTGTCTAAATGAAGAAGTTACAGCACACCAGGTTTCCAAAAATATATTCCTATAAAGATAAAATAATTTATTTGAAGACTAGTGTATCAGTGACCATCAGAAAGATATTTTTCCAGCTTAGAGACTGAATACAAATTTTTAAAAATGAGTGTTTGGTTAAACAAGTTTCTCATAGAGATTGTGGATCAATTTTAATTAAATTATGCATATCTTCATTTGTTTTCTAATTATTTCGTTATTTAAGAAATAAGCCTTTTCTGTAACTTGACTCCTTAAATACTTCCCAAACTGAGGTATTTCTCTGGGCAATCTGTTAGTAATTCTATTCCTATTTCCCAGGAAATGTCAGGGAGAACAAATGGCCCCTGCAGTGTGACTTGAAGGTCAAGATATTCAGACCTTGACAAGTTGCATCCAAAACCATAGATTGAACAGTTGATGACCTCTTGCTGAGATTGTCTTGTCTCCAGTTCCGTCTGTCATGAGTGAACCGGGGCTGTTAGTTTAAGTTTTTTGGATGGTTTCATCTGTTTCATTGTTTTGAAGTTTAAGTTGAATGTTCCACTGTGATGTGGACATACTTAAGGATTGGTAAGACTCTTGTAAAAAACACTTGGAAGCACAAAGTTTACTAGCGCAGATTTTGGGGTGCCATTGCTGCTACCTGCCTGGGAGACGTTGCTGTATCCTGCATCAGCTGAAACGATCAAGGGTTTTGAAGGTTCATCTCCATACAAAGTACAAAGAGAAGGTTAGCAAATCAGAAGGCCAGACTCCAAAGAAGGTGACACAAATTCCAGCTGAGCCTGTTGCTCAGAGTGGCTGGAGATCTAGCAGGACCCACTTGTAAGCCTGAGTTATAGACAGATGAACTCTATAATTATTCAATTATAGGTCTAATTGGGCATAAGCAAGATCTCAGAATTTGGCCGTATGGATACCTGAACATTAAATATCTATAAGGCTTCATTTAGAAAAATGCTGACCTTTGGCAGCCCTCAATGAAATGAAGCAATTGAAGATCTTCATAGATAGAACAATTGCCGTGAAATTTCTGTAAGAGAAGGACATAAATAAGTCAAATGCCGTGGAATATATGAAGAAACATTCCCCTTCCATTGTAATTACATTTCACATTGTTTCTAAAAGAAGAGAAGTACAGTTCCTTGGAATGGAGATTCATAAATGGATCTGTGTGTCCACAGATCTTTGAATAGGGAGGTAAGGTGAGGACATTAAACTGAAGCTTTTGAGATTGTGATACATGAGTAATCCCACTGTTATTACCTGGTATAAAAGCCAACTGGATACCAACTGTTTATTCAACAGTAATTGGCATTTAACATTGTGCAAAGTGATTTTTAGTCGTACTTTATCTTTTGTTGCATGAAATTTCTCTTTTAAGTGGAGGCTTCTGAATATTTTATACCCTCTCTGTAAACATATTGTACTTGCTCTTTTAGATTAAGCATAGGACCAAAATTGTTGGTGAAAGGATATTGATCTCCAGCTAAGTATTTTTAATGTCTTCATAGGTTTCCCCTGATCTACAGAATGAAGTGCTTATCAGCTTATTAGAGACTGACCCAGATGTTGTGGACTATTTGTTGAGGAGGAAAGCTTCCCAGTCATCGTGAGTAATCTGTTTTTTCCTCATCCCTGTTTCTGCTGGGAATTTCTGTCTCCCAGTGGAAGTGTTCAAAAGGTTCCAGTTTTCCACAGCTCTTCTGCACTGTCTACAGTGGCATAGAACTACCCTCCCCATTACACAGACTCTGCCAAAGAAATTATGACTCTTGTACAGTGTTTTCTAAAGACAAAACTTGTTTCCCAATTCTGAAGAAAGATTGTGTTCTGCAGCAGAGAACAGAATGACATGTACATAAGAATATTCAGTGCACTGTTACCTGACAGGATGTAATTTAGTGATCTGCTGGTTTATGTCTTGGGTTTGTTGTAGTCTTCAGTAACAGGAGGCATTATTCCACTATCCTTGAAACACACCCTGGAGTGCCTTAATACCATCCCGGTGAGCCGCTTGACCAGTTAGTTTGTCGTTCTTTTCCTATCATATACACATAGGACATTGTAAACAAGTCAACTGCCACAACAGCATGTTTATGGAGACTCTTTGGATACTATGTATGCTTTGTGAAAGATCTGAAGAGAAAAAACACACAACAATCTCTCTTGCAGTTATGATATATAACATATTTTGACTTTGTGTGTGGTGTATATATGCCTGCACCCTTGTGCCTTAATGCTATGAGTTTGTACATTCATTTTAACAGGATTCCTGGCTTCCTCATGGAACCACACAGTCATTGTCTTTATTCTAGCGAATCCCAATATGTCAGACACAACAATCACAAAATTTGATAGACTTGCTGTAAGTGGTTTTTAAGAGGTTTCCTAGACTGTAAACTCTCTAGGACAGATTGGACTTGGTCTTCCTGTATTTGTGGAAAGTGCCTAGTGCATTCAGAATATAATTAAATTGAATTTGTACAGTCAGTGATGATTTTTTTCCTCTCCCTCTGAACATTGTATAGTTAGAGATAATAGTGTGCCTGGCTTTAAAGGAAGAGGTGTACAAGAAATAGTTAAGTTTTAAACACCTGGGGAAAAAGCTTTCTTCAGTTGTAAAATTTGGAAACAAAAATATGTGCAGAATGTCTTGTGTTTTAAAGGATTTTATTAGTTTACTGACTTAACCACATGAACAGATAACATACAGTAGCAAATTACCACAGATCATCCGATTTGGGGTAATTTTCTCTATGTGAAATAATTTCAGCTACTTTGTCTAACTGACAAGTAACCATGTGTATATTTAGATCACCATAAATGCAGGATAGTTTACAAGTACATTAGCTGTTTCACATGTGCCACGAGCCAGGACTACAATTAGGAGAGACTGCAAATCACATGACATAAGGTAAAGTCTGTAGAGACTTCTGTTTTTAAGCACTCAATTTGGAATGATCATATTATTTCTAAATCAAGTTAATGCAAACCTTCATGCTGGATTTCACTGTCTATATAATAAAAAGACATAAAATTGTATCTCACATGTGACTACACATATCAATTGAGCATAAATTAGTCGCAAGTCATTGTGGATGTAACAGATTACTGTTAGATCCTGTTTCCTTAATTGACCTTTCCTTGAGCTTTCTTACCTTTAGCCAGCATGCACACCTACAGGAGAAAATGTATCTTTTGTGAAAAGCTGGTCACAACTGACAAAAGAATTTTGCAAGAAGAGGTTCTGAAGCCAAATGGGAACTTATAGCTACACTAGCACTAATTTATTGTGTTTTCAGTAATGGGCAGATAGTGTGTATCACTGAGATAGGAAGAACTATCTGTCATTTTTCTTCTACTCTGCTATCATGTAAGTGATTTATTTTTAATGTTAATGAGATGTCTTTTCACTGTGAGTGCAACTTCTTGGTTATGATATTCCAGGCAATTAGAGGGAACGTTGCTTAGTGTTATTGCTAGGAGTGTGATGCTCTTAAGAGATGAATCTATTTCAGAGCATAATCTCAATTTTGAAGCTACATATTTGTTGGTTATTTTTCCTGTAAGAAATGGGAGACAGTAGACAACAAGGAGATGTTTGTCTTGATTTCGTAAAATTGAAATGGAAATTGCCTGGTCACGTACTCAAGATCCAAATGTGGATCTGTGGAACCAAAAAGTTTGCATATTCTTGAGACAGTCTTCATCAGAAGAGCTAGTTGGTTGCATACAGTGGAGTATGAAATCAGCTTCAAGACTTTAATGTCACATTAATTGCTTTGACGGTCCTGCTTCTGCAATTGCCCTCACATTTCTGCTTTTGCTGTCATTATAAATGCTTTCTTGGTTCTGGTCTAACAGAGAAAACACAATCTCTTTCCCTCCCCAGAGAGGACAAATCAGATATTCCTCATCTTTCAGTTCTCTTAAGAGCTGAGCATTGTGAATGGTGTGTCAGGGAATTTTTGAAAGTTGTTCATGGTGAAGCGCCAATTCCAAATGGCAGCAACTGTGAAGTGTGCTTTTGTGGATGACTCCCCAGTTTTTTGTATGTTGGCTTGATGACAATGGAATTTGGGGTTTAGAGCTGTAAGATGAAGCATCTTTAAACTAACAAAAAATAAAATCTATTTCTTATGATTATTTATTGCTTATCATGATTAGTAGTCCTTTTAGACTGAACGAGTTGCAAAATTACAGAATTTTTAATGTTTTTGGATTATGGTGATGGCTTTTAATCCATCCTGACCTGTGGCACACTGATGAAGCCATAGGTCATACAGTATGTGTAAATGCAGTTTTCAAAGCTGCAGAGGCTCTGTGAATCATGGAGTCCTCTACCCGGTTATAGTACCAACCACACTGAAATCCCATAGTAATCTCATTTGTTGGTGGCACCTGTTTTGCTCAAATATGTGTGGAAATTACTGTGTGCTGCCAAGCCATCACACTCCATATGATTTGCCTCTTGAAGGCATAATTGTTTTCCCACTCAGAAGCTTTAAGGTATAACAGAAAAGGATTTGTGCCAGAAACAGAAAGGGAATTTTTGTTTTGATGACTTTCATGTTAGTAGAAAAGTAGGAATATCCCCAGTACAAGTAAGTATTATTAACATTTTTCCAGTTTATCCATACTGTGGTGACTAGCATAAATTCATGGAAGGACGCCTGTTGGTTTGGAATCTGAAATTGTATTTTTGAACTCATGTGGCATAGGTTGCTTTTGCAGCTTTCAAACTTTTCCATTTGTACCTAACCACTTTTTAAATCTTTTCTTTAACATAGTTCATAACCACTGGGAAGTACTTTACTTACCTTCCCATTTCTCACATTTGATTGCACAGAATCATCTATTTTTTCTCTGTGGGGACCATAATCTGCCCTTCTTCATAGACTGCATATAGACGAGTGGGTATCTTGCGTAGTTTGCCTCCCAATTTAGTTTTACCCTGTTGTGTGGGTAGAGAATCTCACTATCCAAGGGAAGAAGAATTTTGAATTTTAGTAAACATCTGTTTGCTAATGAACTCAAACAATAAAGCAAACAGAATCAAAAGTTTTAAAGAATTTGTGAGAATTCGTTCTTTGCAAAGATGCAAACTGAAGTCTTTTGCAAGTTATGTTTTATTTTGTTCATGATGAGCATAGCAAATGTATGAGTTCAGTCTCCAGCTTTAAATTTCGATGTTTTTTTGTAGTAAGATTGACAGAATCCACAGGCACGTCCTTTGATTTTTAAAGCTGTTTTTTCTAAACAAATTTGAAAGTGACTTTATATATATATATATATAAAAAATAGCATGGGCTTACCAGAAGAAACTGTAAATCAGTTTAGAAACTTGAATGTTTGAATCTTTTCAAAGTCTTGAAAGTTTCCATTCAGGTAAATTTGTAGCAGGAGCTCTGTCTTGAGAAGAGATAGATTATAACAGATCATTCAAGGTAAGACATGAAATCAGTGTCTCACAAAGCTCAAGTTTATGTTCCCACATTCTTTCATTTCCATTTCTGTTTCCCTTATTCCTTGTGTTACCTTGCCATGGCTAAGTGGTGGTTTACCTCTGTCTTTGCCCTATGCAGTATAGTTAGGTTTTGGTGCTGCAAAGATTTAGATGTGATAAGCCTTGTTGGTGTCGCCAGTAGTGTCACCAGTTATTGCTAAGTATGTCTGTTTGCTGGCAGGGTGAGCGTTACATGATATTCAGTCTAGAAGGCTGGACAGAAAGCCATTTGGTCATAGGAAACCTCTAGATCCTAACATTTCTCCCCTTTTCTAAGAGGTCTTTCTAGTTCTTCTTAAATTCCCAAGACATTGCTTAAATCTCATATCACTGCACAAGGGTTTTTTAGAATTTAGGAGGGCAGACAAAAGAAATAAGGGGCAAAAAAGGGAAATTCCTCAGTGTGTGGCTATTTATCAATTAATTTGTGTTGGACTCATCTTCAGATGAGAAGTTGAGATGGGAAGTTACCTAATTGAGGCTTTTTTTTTTTCTTTCTTTCTTTCTTTCTTTCTTTCTTTCTTTCTTTCTTTCTTTCTTTCTTTCTTTCTTTCTTTCTTTCTGTCTGTCTGTCTGTCTGTCTGTCTGTCTGTCTGTCTGTCTGTCTAATTAATGGCTCCCCAACACACAACACTGGGAAGCCCGGGACAGAGCTACTTAGCCAACTATTTTTTTAAGTTAGCCCCAGTTAAAGTTCAGGATAGGGTCAGTTCAGTGACAGTTTTCTTACTGAGAGTTACTGAGCAGTATCCTTATTTAATTAATTCCCAACACTTTATGATTCCTTTTATACTGAAAAAAATGAACTCATGTTGTTTGACTAACATAATAATCATGCTGTTGAGTGTATATTTTTTATTTTTTGGGACAAGCAATGTGTAAATTGGCCAGGTGAAAAAACAACAGCTTGAAAGTTAAGTTTTGTCATTATTTCTGTATTAATATTTAGTGTGCTATGGCTGGCTGTGTGTTTTCTTTATTTTCTTTCTGCAGTTTTATTTCATTTGTCTGGAAATGGGGTTATTGTTTCATAACGAGAAATGATTTTTGGCTGCTCACACAGTTCTAGCTGTCTTCGGATCTGTCTCTGAGAAGGGCTGACCATTTTCAGACATTTACGAGAATGAGTCTCTGTTGTATCACATTTAATTAGAACAGATACTAACGAGAGGTCATGCAGAGAAGTGTTTGACTCGAGAAGCAAAAGATGAGCATATAAAAAACAAAGGTTCAGAGAAATTAAAAATGAATAATAGAAATATTAATCAGGGAATTAGGCAAAGATAGGGAAAAAAGTTATGTTTGTTTACAGAGTATTTCTACATATTCTTTGTGATGTTCAGTGACTCACAGCTTGCCTCTTATCTGAGGTAGTGAACTGTGACAGTTCAAGAAATCTCCCTCAATGTTCCCAATACATTTCAAAAATGAGTTGTCTCCCTGAGCCTTGGTTGTACTTTGTCAGGGGCTTGTTTGGCTTTCTTTGTCAAAATTAAATGCAGTTAGTGATGTAAAGGTGAAAAGGTAAAAGAAGTTGTAGAAGGTATCAGCAGAGCCAGTTGCTTGTTGCTCCGGTCATAAGAATGGTAGATACATCTGTTTGTCCCCTGTAGAATATTTACCTTCTGATGTGTCTAGAGGAAAATCATTCTCATAGCATGAGAGGCAAGCTGAGTACTTGATTCCACTGGCTATGCAAAACTTTGTAATAGAAGAAATTATTTCAGCATACTGCTTAGCATCAAACTAATCTTCCCTATCATGCCCTCAGCTGTACTGTTATAACAAGCTAAATTGTCAAGGTAACATAAGGAATCGATTCACTGCTTAGTTTTCTGTGGTTTACTGTGCAGTTGTGTGGGTTGTTTTTTTTTGTTCTCTTCCTTGACAGCAACATCTTTTGATTTTGAGTGGCCTCTGCTGGCCATTTCATGGCAAAAGTTTTACTCATGGAAAATCCACTTCTGTAACTGCTTCTGAAGGGTTTTCATTTCAGCAGCTATGCCCATTCTTCTGTATTTGATTTTATCTGTATCATCATAGAATCAGAATGGTTTGCGTTGGAAGGGATCTTAAAGATCATCTAGTTTCAAACCCCCTGCCTTGGCCAGGGACACCTTTCACTAGACCGGGTTGCTCAGAGCCCCGTTCAACCTGGTCTTGATGTTAAACTGCACCTGTAGCTATGAACATAAAGCATTTTTTATTAACAGTAGTTTGTTTATCAAAATTTATCAGGAGCCCTGAAATGCTGCGGTCGGAAGGTTCCTACTCTGCAGGAGAAAGACATTCTTCCACGGACTCCAACAAAGCTTCGAGTGGCGATGTCTCCCCATATGACAACAACTCCCCGGTACTGTCTGAGCGCTCGTTGCTGGCACTGCAAGAAGAAGTTGCCCGCAGCCCAGACAAGCTGTACAAGGTACCTGAGCAGTACACGCTGGTTGGACACTTGCAGCCTAAGCCAAAGGAGAACTCTTCTGCATCACAGGCTGGAAAAGGTATAGTGCCTCCTGCTCATGTTCCTCCTCCTTAATGACTGATGGGGATTTCTGAAGTAATTGAAAAGTACTGGGTTTGTATTATCAGCTACCATGATTTGAAGAGCCGTCATGTAAATAACCTTACCCAAAAATGGGAGACCAACATCAGGTTTTTTTGTGTTGAGCCCAAAGGGTCTGTGCTGAGTCCTCCCCATTAACTCAGCCAACTGTCAGGGATGCTCTTGGTATAGCACTTCTCAAAACCTGGAACTATTATTTAGGAAAATAGAACTATGTATGTCCTGCTTTTCAGCCTACCTGTATGTCGTGGGTTTAACAGGGAATCATCCCTTTTTCTCCAACTCCCCCCTTCACACAATTACCATCAGTTGAGAGAGGTTTCATACAAGGCAAAACAGAGGCTTGACATAAGGGGGTATAATACTAAGATTTATTATTAGCAAGATAAAAACTAAGAAATAACATATACTACAACACTACTACTTAAACTAGCTTATCTTATGGAATTAATATATACTACAACAGTACTACTTAACCTAACTTATCTTATAAATAAAAAGAATATCAGGTTGCTATATACAAGTTCGGTGGCTCATCTCGGGGAGTTTCAGTCTATTGCCTCGGGAAAGCAAGGTAAGGGGGAGAAAGTCTCTCTCTTCTGTGGAGTTGGACAGTTGGCCAGGTGCCAGATGTAACAAAAGCATTTCTCTCAGCTTTTTCCAGATTTTGATTGGCTTTTTCTCCAGAAACCTACCTGGACCTGACTATTTCAGCCAGGGGGGCTGGTAACCCACGACACTGTAACAGCGTGGCAAAGGCTAGTCCTGATCTGTGGGACTGTAATGCCTGCAAGGTTATGGCCAAGACTGGAAAAATCTGAGACTTCAAGCTACAAATTTTCGCCAACTGTAAAGGTTTACCTCAACATGCTCTCACTGGAGAACATAGCTGAGCTGCACAGCTTCACATCTGCAGCCAATTACACACTGAGCAATATTAGTGCAGGGATCCATAATTTCTGTAACTACCTAGGGAGTGCATACCTGAATGATTTTTTTCAGTAAAAAACTGGGGTTTAAGACTAATAGCTCACCAGCACTTCAAGATGCTTTTCCTATAAAAATATGTATTAAAACAATTGTTATCCATGAAATTCATACTTAGTAAGTCAAACTTTAAGGATGCTTAGGGATGCACATAATTGTTTGGTGGCATTTTTGAAACTGGTTTTTTTCAGAGGTACTGGTTAGGCACTTAATTCCCACACAATTAATGGGAATTAATGGGATTTAGACTAATATCTCAATTATATGCTTTATAAATGCCAGTGGGCATTTATCTTTCATATTCAGCATCTAAATCTCTGAATAGGTTTAAACATTTGTCCAGATTTCTCTTAAGCTATGAACAGGAAATTACATGAAGTTTTATTATATTAACCATCTTTTGGACTTTAATATCCATCACAATGATAGTGGGCCATGACAAATTAGGAAATTCCTCTACTGCCAGATATAACCAGAAAAAGCCATGAAACTTTATAATCCAGCACAATGCCTCATATATGCATTTCATTAAACCTCTATTTTGTGGCTGCACTTCCATGTAGGATCATCATCATCTTTGGGTTGATAGAGCATAGCTTACAGACCCCTGGGGCTGGGGCTGCCCAAGGGAGCTTTGCCAGAAACTACCTTCTGTGGACCAAATCTTCCTGTTCCTATGGCAAATTCTTTGACTTCAATGAGTCTCTGACTTCAATAAGTCAGAGGTCTTAAGGACTCAGCCAACTCAGGCATGCTCCTCACACAGAGCTCACTGAATCCGCTGCAGGATCTGAGCCTGAAACAACAAATAGCTGCCAACAAATACATAGAATCATAGAATACTAAGGGGTTGGAATGGACTTTCTCAGCCTGCCTTTGTAGGAGAGGTGCTCCAGTCCTCTTATCAGTTTATGGCCCCTCCCCTGGACTTGTGTAGGATGTTCCTTGTCATTATGCTGGGGACCCCAGAACTGTATGAAGTACTCCAGGTGGGGTCTCTCATTTGAGATGTTTTGTGTTAGGTGCGCGGTAAAGATGCTAATAGATGTTAATAACTCTGATACCACACATAAGGTTTTACCATTCCATTTGTGTATTTCTAAATAATGTCTTTAAGAGGATTGCTTCATCTTTTTCCCCCTGCTTTTACTGCTGTTTAGATGTTTCCGAAGATCATTTTGATATCTGGGGCACTTGGCATTCAACGCTGAAAAGTGGCTGCAAAGATCCAGCCATGACAGGTCAGTTACTTCTCAAGTTTTAAGCCCAAATCTGGCAAAGACAAAAACAATTTCTTGGTTTCAAGAAATCACAGTGAAACCAGCAGGAGAATTCACATTGTCCAGGGTTCGGCTTTTGAAAGATGACTCTTCAATAGAATACAGAGAAGCACAGTAGTTATACTTCTTTGTATTTAGTGGAATACAGGGAAGCAGCAACAATTCAAACTATGAAAGATAATATAAAAAGTAATTTTAAAGTTACTTCAATAAATAGTTTTATATTCTTCTAAAATTCATGGAGTCATAGAAGCATAGAATATTAAGGGTTGGAAGGGACTTTAAAGGTTATCTAAGTGCAACCTTCTGCCATAGGCAGGGACACCTCCCACTAGACCAGGTTGCTCAAGGCCTTATCCAACCTGGCCTTGAACACTGCCAGGGTTGGGGCATCTACAACCTCCCTGGGCAACCTGTTCCAGTGTTTCACCACCCTCACGGTAAAAAATTTCTTCCTAATATCTAAAATTTCCTAAATTTTTCTAAAGTTCCTCTCTTTCAGTTTATACCCATTACTCCTTGTCCTATCGCTATGGTTCCCAAAGAGGAGTTCCATCTCTGGCTTCCATGTAGACCACCTTCAGATACTGGAAGGTTGCTATGAGGTCTCCATGCAGCCTTCTCCAGGCTGAACACCCTGAGCTTTCTCAGCCTGTCTTCATAGGGGAGGTGCTCTAGTCCTTTATCAACTTATGGCCCTCCCTGGACTTGCTTTATTGGAAGGTGGAGATTTGAGAGCACCTGCCACAGTGCCACAAGCCCAAGCTGTGAGTTTGGCAACCCTCCAGTGCTGACCCTGCTGCTGGACAGTGTATTCCCAGCCAGTTCCTGACCTGTGTTTGTTTTTCTCCCATCTGCACCCACCTCACAGAGGAACTGTGAGACTAAAACACTCCCAACCCCCTCCACTCTTCATTTGAAAGATGTTAAGTGCTGTAAGGCTTTATGTCAGAGCAAAGTATTAGATCAACAGGTAACATATTAAATGTGGGTCAGATCCATGTAGGGCTGCTGCTCTGTGTCCCCAGGTTCATCTGGAGGTGGGGCTGATATACCTGCAGTGGCACATCCCTCTTCTACAGTGTGATGAGGGGGAAAAGCAGTAACTTGTTAAAGGCCACGTAAATGGTTCTGCAGACTCATGTTGTCTTTCTGACTCTGTCCCCCAGGTTCTTACGGGAACATTTATGAAAGCAGCTTGCTGCGACCCGGACAGTGCTCTCTTTCCCAGGGGAACCTCGCCATGTGTTCTCCTCGGTGGCAGGGCAGCTCCTCGGAACTGGACAGTGGCAGGCAAGTCATGCGAAGGAGCCAGACGACTGCTGCCATCCCCGAGTGTCAGCTCCATCCCATGGTGTCCCGTGTGTGCAGTAACCCACAAATTGAAGTTGGCAGCAGGAGTTCAGACCTGTCACACTCAAAGTCGGAGCAGCACTTGACTTTAAGCAGTGTGGAGGACCTCAGTGAGCGTGACTCGAATGCGGGTTGTTTGCAAAGCACAGCCAAGCCCTGCTACAGAAAAGAGCGCCCACCACCCCCCTACCCAGGCCCAGCAAAACCAAGCTCTGCTTCGTCACAGCGGTCGAGTGTTTCTTCGGCATTGCACTCTTTGTGGAGACTTCAACGCCCAGAAAGAGGTTCAGGGCTGAGAGCAGCTGGAGGGCCACCAGCCAGAGCCCCTGACCAGGCCACCTCCAGGCAGGAGCGGCCAGCCCCGCACATGCAAGCGGGTCACACCTGTTCCACAGCACCTCACAGTCAGAACAGTAAAAGTGTTTCAGAGGCGGACTGGAATGAGTGGCAAAGGGAGAGGTGGCAAATTTGGGAGCTGTTATCAGCTGATAACCCTGATGCTCTCCCAGAAACCCTTGTATGATCTGACTCTGCAGAGCTGCCACTCATACCCATGCCTCCATTTCATAGGAAAACAACGGTGACATTGGAAAACAGGGAGGGCTTGTTTGTTTTATACCAACTGAATTGCATATACTTTTTTAAAACTTTGTTCACTTTAATTTTGTAACAGCACTGTCAAGCAAATACAGTATGTTCCTGTTTTTCAGCAAACTTTTGAGAAAAAAGAAGTAATAACTGTATGCATACGCTGTGTATAAGATAAAACTGTTGCTTTGATATTGCTAAAAATGTATTTATATATCTGCAGTTTTGATGATTGTATATTCTGTAATGGGTATTGTATGATAATCATATATTATGTTTTCATATACAGATGTCAATCAATCATGACTGCTTTTTTTAAAATCACTGCACTTACATTACCATGATATGCATTGGAATTCTATAGAAAGTGCACAAGCTGGTTTCTGTGCTTATATATATATATATATATATATATAAAAGCTGTTAAAGGGGAAAGTTGTCCTTCTTTTCACTGCCTATTGAAAAACACTAGAGTGGAACATGAAAAGCCATATATTTTATAAGGGTAGTAGTGAGCTTAGAGGGGAAAATACCAAATATTTTTTTCTTATAAATATGGTTTAAAAAAAAAATTAAAATTTGTTACAAGATTGTAAAAGTATTTTTTTAGATCCTGGTAGGAAGCAACTCAGAGAATCAACTAAGAGCAACACCATGGCTAAACCAACTAAGGATGTAGTGCAAAGGTCTGCCCTTCCATTCTAAAGGAAAACCAATGTTATATATACAGGATATAATATATATATTTATAAATGTATGATGTTATGTATTGTTCTAAAACAATAAACTGGAATCCAAATTTTAGAAAACCAAACCCAATAAATTGAGATGTGTAACAACTGAGAAAGAATATGGCTTTTCCTTTAAAATAACAAAGTTCTAGCATTAAGAAAGTTAGAGAAGGGAAAAAATGCAGACAGACATATGAAAGGGAGTCAAGCAGAG
Source organism: Pachyramphus minor (assembly GCA_013397135.1). NCBI lineage: Eukaryota > Metazoa > Chordata > Aves > Passeriformes > Tyrannidae > Pachyramphus > Pachyramphus minor. The sequence continues at coordinate 275,692 of VYXB01010211.1, read as the reverse complement.
TTTCAGAAATGAACGTGTGGTTTGGAGAAGCTCACAACTGCGTTTCTATAAATATTGTGCCAAAGTCTGGGTCAGTAATACTTCCTCAGTACCTGTATGTTGCGTTGTTAATGTTGCTGTTTTATACACGTTGTGGTGTTTTTAAATTGCAGAACCGTTTGTGACCAGCAGGTGGCAATGTGCCGCAGTATTCTAGAGAAAATCCTTATTAACACGATAAGGGAAAATGTATCATATTAAAGAATTTTATAAAACATATTAGTCTTAATTTTAATGAAGTTGAAGACATATTCAGTAATGTTGTTTTTAAGTTCTATCTTGTGCCATAATGATGGAATAAAAAGCTAAGTAAAACAACGAGCATTTTTTTTGCTCTTTTTTTTTTTTTTTTATAAGTAAGGTTTATGGGGAAAATAATGTGTTTTTATTATATTCTTTATTATCTCTGTCAAACACATGTAAAAGGCTTAGGAGCTTAAGGACCACCTTCAAATGCTACTTAAATATACAAGATCCAAGGTTTTACTTCAGTTTGAGGCTTAAAATCCATCATATAAAGAGTCTGCCCATCATGTCTCCATTTCCTATCATATCTCCATTTCCCAAATAAAGTTTACAAGATCAAAACACCAAGCCAAGTAGAAAGGGGCAGGATTTGGCCTTTGACTGTTGTGGCTCTTTTTATGAATGCTGCATGCAGAAAAAAATCTCACTCTCTTCTGCTGGTTGCAAGGCTTTTCTAAATACCATCTTCATATGAGACTTTATAGGAAAAGGTTCTTGTGTCTACCTTGTTGCAGCAGCTCGGTGTTAATTTATTCCAAAAAAGGCAGCCCACCCCAAATTAAAATAACTGTAATATATAAGGAAGGAAAAAAATGAGCTCTCACAAGCAATCTTCACTATTTGATCTTGTCTCAGTATTATCCTAGGCTTGATACGGAATTGCTACAGGGAATTAGCTCCCAAATAGTCCTCAAAACCAGGTGTAGTGTAAATCCTGCTGCAGAAGATACTATATTCACTAGATATCTATTTCTTAATTTTAAAACCCTTTCTAAATACAGAATCACCTGCACATTTTTAGAGAAAGCTGTCTAAGGATATCTCAGCTTTATAAAGAGATTGCTTTCTGCCAGTACCTCTCTCTGTATGTATTTGTATATATCTGTATATTGCCATCTACATGGAGTTTATGCAACAAAAGACAAAACCAAAATACAAGACCACTGCTGGAGGACAGCCTTGTCTGCACAAATTTCAATAAACAGTTATTTGGAAGAAAAGAGATATAGTATAAATTCCAATTGATTAACGTAACACTAGCCAAGATTACATTATTTGTGTCATTTTCACTTGAACAGAACAGAGCAGAATTATTACAAGCAAGTTAAGAATGTAATTTGTATTTGTACTTGTCTTCTAGCATAATTTTTATGTCTTTGTTTTATATTTCACAAGAAAAGTAGCCATGAAAGGTGCTTTCTAGGTTTTTGTTGGCTGATACATCTGTGTGGGGTATCCCATTGTAGATCTCTGCAGTGTTTTTCTTCCTGTGACACATGCTTTTGTATAACCATAAAACTCCTGTTGCAAGGAAAGTCTGCAGTGTGGGAACATCAAAGCTTTTTCTCTGACTTTCTTTGGGGAGGAGGATTCCTGCCTTAGCAAAAGGGTCACGGGCCTGTGCTTCAGTGAAGAGTGTGATAAAGAAGGTCCCCTATGGAGGCCTTGAGGCCTCAGAGCAAACCCCTGTGGTTCAGTTCTCTCCTGTTCATTTCCTATTGCACCATGCTGGTTCTTACCTAGGATTGTAAATAAACTGCTTCCCCCTGATGGGCTGAATTACCTCCTCTCAGGGTTATCTTCCAGCTGCACTCACAGGTGAGCCCAGGAGGGGTGGGATGTGGGTTCTCCAAGGACACGGTGTCTGCGAGTTGCCCACGGAGCAGGGCAACTTCTGCTCTCTTCTGCTGCAGAAAGAAAAAAACACAAGGATTCAGTACAGCTCTAGGAGCAAGCCAGATGTGGTGGGGAACCTCTCAGCCAAGGGAAAAAGGGAAAAGCACAGACTTCAAAATATTACTCTGAAAAGTACTGTTGCTGCCGTCTTTTAAAAAAAGATGTGATTGCACTGTGCTCCTCTGCTGAGGGGCCGGTTGAACCTTCTTTTTCCCCAGCCTCCTATTTTTCCCCAGATTCCCTCCAGATGGGAATCTGTTACACCAGCTCTTGGAGTGGTGGGAGGAATTCTGGGGCTTGTTGNGGTGGGGAACTTCTCAGCCAAGGGAAAAAGGGAAAAGCACAGACTTCAAAATATTAGTCTGAAAAGTACTGTTGCTGCCGTCTTTTAAAAAAAAGATGTGATTGCACTGTGGAGTCACCTATTCTGAGACTGTGCTCCTCTGCTGAGGGGCCGGTTGAACCTTCTTTTTCCCCAGCCTCCTATTTTTCCCCAGATTCCCTCCAGATGGGAATCTGTTACACCAGCTCTTGGAGTGGTGGGAGGAATTCTGGGGCTTGTTGACCTGTTTGAAACTTACCCCATGCAAGAGGCACATAAAATCAGGCAGCTTAGTGGCTTTTACAAGTGGTGGGCACAAGGAAGGAGGAGGGACAGGGTCAGAGAAGGGGAGAGGAGGACAGTGGGACTGGCTGCTCCTGGCAGCGGCTTCCAGTGAGCCCTGTTCAGCTGCTTGTGCAACTGCAGGCCTTGGTGCTGCAGCCTGCAGGCAGGAGCCCAGCCAAACACTTGAGAGTGACTGAGGTACAAACCTGAGCCAATCCAACTGCTGGCTTGGGTACTTGAAATCTCAAGTACTCTGCTGTCTCCATTGGGAGCCCAGGCTGCCACCATGGCATGGATTAATTCTGCTCAGAACTGTGCTGTTGAAATGCTGTGGTTCAAATGAACTGAAATTTCTGGTTGTATGGTCTGGGGAGGGGGGTGTTTCCTGTTTTTTTACTGGTTTTGTTGTTTCACATGCATTGGTCAAGGTCAAAAACCTCAATTCCAGCCTTTCTGGAGCATCAGCTTGTTCTGTGTTGCTAGTCTGGCAGAGGGTCAAGGACTACTTTCTCCTCTGGGAAACACACAGGATGTCTGAGCCTCACCTTATTCCCTCTCTCTGTCTCTCTCTTTCCCTTCCTTTTGCACTGATTTAAAAAAAAAAAAAAAAAAGAAAAAAAGGAAAGAAAATGGTAGCTCCATTGTGCAATGCTGTAGCCTCACAGAGCTGCAAAGCAGTAGAAATGGTTCTCGGTGTTATTAAAGAGTATTTTGACATCAGTAGGTCCTTTTACAACATCACTGGGAATAGTGAACCACTGCTGTGCCACAGTTGCTATTGAGGAAAGCGTTTCTGCGTCCAGACACTGCTGCAGAGATGACAGAACTATTCAAGGCATGTAGACACCCAGGCAACTGGGTCATAAAAGCCACTGTCTCTGAGAATAGAATTCATCTAATTTTTCTGAAGTGTAAAGCATCTTAAAAAGTGGTGTTTGCACTTGGAAAAGATACTCACAGGCTCCCCTTTGGTTCAGTGGAAAGAGGTGAGTATTTGTGCCACCATCAATGCAGCCTTTCTGTGAAGGGTGGTGTCTTTTGAAGGGCTGGTCATGAGAAGGGCCCATTTCTTTCCCTTACCTACATAAAGGAAGCCTAAATAAGTTGTCCAATTATGTTACCCCTCCAAGTCTGATGGAACAAATCCCACCCTAAGGGTCTAGTAAAATAGGAAAAGGATGGTGAATGTTCAGCACACCTTTCCAGCTCCTAGGGAAAGTGAAACTTATCCAGAGGCCTCAACAATGCTGAGTTATTCCCTGGGTTCCTAGGAGAACCTAGGGCTAGTGGGGCTGGCAGAGTCAGTGCTGCTTCTGAGGTCCTGGAAAGGTGGCCAGTGGAAGGAGATGGCACAATAAGAAATCCAGGCTTTTTGGAAAGTGAGGGAGAGTCTGGAATTACACTTCTTGTTTGTTTGTTTTTAGTATGGATTTATTTATTTATTCACTGAAACCTCTGTTTATAGATGATTGAAAAGTGTTCATGAACAGGGTCGTAATTTAATTAATTTGTTCAGTGACTTAAAAAATGAATATAGGATTTATGAAAGCAACCTGATTTGGGCATTTTAGACATATAGAGGGCAGGGGACATACTGATTCCCAAGTAGCACTGGCAAATGGAGGTAGGCAGATAAAATCTTCCTTTTGAAAGATGGGGGTTAATCCTCTTTCCTCTTCTTCTGAGTAAGCAAATGTCTTCGGCACTGGAGTTTTAGGGTCAAAGAGGGAGGGAGAGAGGGAAGAGGAGAGCTGTCTTGATGCACTTCTCTCCTGAATTGCATTTGAGAGAGGATGAAAGAGCATATTAGAGCAGGTGAGAGGAGTATCTCTGGCTGGGTGGTTACCACACTCTCTGGGTGAGGACTTCAGCCCCAGACTCTGGACACTCTTCTAATGATTATTCAAACTTTTAAATAAAACAGAATAATTTTTAACAGTGTCTCTGTTAAACAAAGAGGACACGAGTGGACACTTCAGTCACTATTTCCTTTTGCTGGGTTCACTCTATTCCATTTTCCTATGTCTGCTTCCAACTGTAGCTATGAGCTTTAATTTAAAAAAAATAAAATAAAAATTAAAGGGCCCTGGGAAAAAAAAGCTTTCGCTTGTGGTGTGTAAAGAAAAATCCTATATGGGAAAAAGATCAGAAAATATCTTGCCGCATTCAACCAAAACCGAGCAGCCCCTTCCTCTTTCCTTCGCACGTGTGTAGGGAGCACTGACAGCTGCTCGCCAGCAGGGAGCGAGTCCGGCCGGCAGACGGATGCTCAGCCGTGGGGCTTCATGCTCACGGCCATAAGCAGAGGAAGGTGAGCGCAGGTGTGTTCAGGGCCACACAGGCCCTGGGCAAGGTGCCGACACCAGCCCCGGCTCTCTCCGCCTGGCAGATGAAGCCCTCCTTGAAGTCGGGGCCATCCCTGCTGCTCTGGCCAGATGGGACCCTGCCAAGCTGAGCCACCTCTGCCCAGACCAGCCAGGTTATAGACACAGAAACCACAATTCCCAATGCAGAATCACTGACAGATGGCTCCCTGCTTGGGCACTTTGCCTTCCTGGTCAGAAAGGAAGATTACTTACTGCATCATCTCAATAGAAATCCAAATTTGGTCGGCTTTGAAAAAGAGCTACCAACTAATCAAGACATCCTTTAGATCCTTTAAAAACTCTTCAGTCATTAAGAGAAAAGATCACTTGAGCCGTGGTTGCTACTTTCAGCCTCACAAAGGTGAGTTAGAGTCACCATTCAAATATAAGGGAAAGAGAAAAAGAAAGAAAAAGAAAGATAAATAGAAAGAGAATGAGAGAGAAAGAAAGCAAGAAGAAAAGGAAAAAAGGAAAAAGTTTGAACTGAAAAGCACTTTGTCATGCAGAAAATAAAAAATGCATGTGGTAGCCTGCCAAGTAGGGTTATGGAATTAAAAACACACCATTCACTCGAGGACAAGAATCATAGGATCACTTTGGGGAGACTGAGTGTTGAATATGGAAGCAGCATCTGGCTCTTCTCCTATAAAAAGGTTTAAAAGGGTGAAATGCTGAACAAACTCTTCCTTACACCCATAGGCTATTTCTGTAGCTCCCAATAGCAGCTAAAGGTTACTAGCTGTGCTTTTGTGTAGTTGTGGCCTTATTTCTGATCTCAGGGAGAGCAGGAACCCTGGAAGAGCTCAGAGCTGCAAGAAAGTCCTTCTGAAATATTCCTAAAAAAAACCCCAAACCCCCTGGCTTCACTATTATGAGGCACTTTGAACTCTGTGAAAAAAGTAGTAAGGCTGAAAAAAGTGAGCTTTGGAGTAGCAACCCCATCCCACTGGGGCTGTCAGTGAGTGATCATTATTTTGGAGGAACCTATTGCTAACTCTGAGCTGACACTGGTAAATGTGTGGTAGGACCTTGGGAGCTGGAAGGTGGGAGTTGCAGAAAGACAGAAAGACAGACAGAAAGACAGACAGAAAGACAGACAGAAAGACAGACAGAAAGACAGACAGAAAGACAGACAGAAAGACAGACAGAAAGGAAGGAAGGAAGGAAGGAAGGAAGGAAGGAAGGAAGGAAGGAAGGAAGGAAGAGAAAGAAGGAAAATAAGAAAAAGAAAGAAAAAGAAAAAAAAAGAAAGAAAAAGAAAGAAAAAGAAAGAAAAAGAAAGAAAAAGAAAGAAAAAGAAAGAAAAGAAACAAAGTTAGTTTGCAGTGGAGAATGAATGCTGTTTTCCTATGTCTGCCATTGACAGAACAGCTTCCAAACCTTCATGTTTCACATCCTTGAAGAGTCAAGATTTGAAACTGGAAACATCCAGAATTAATGTGGTGGAGTCTGGGACCGGGAGCACAAGGGGGGATGAGGAGACCCTGCTAGCTCATGTATTTCTTCCTCTGTGCCACTGAAAGTACCTTATCCTAGTGCTAGCAAAGAGACAGATGTGAGAATATATGTGAGCTTCAAGCTTTGCTGCAATGGCTTTGCTACACAAGTGGTGGGACAGAGTCATAGTGCCTTTTGTTCTGCTTTTCTTTTGGTTTTATGGCTCCTGCATTCTTCCTTGTGCACTGGCCAAGTCTGAATAAGTGACCTTCAATATGTCCCTCCTTCATAGTATCTTCCAGCCTTATGGTGATTTGAACAGTACTCCTGGGACGTATCAGGCATATTTAAGCTCTGAGTATCTATCATCGAATTCTCCCATTCCCCTGCTTAGTGAAGGGGACTGAGGGCAGTGCAGCAGCCGCACTTCACTTGTCAGTGGACCACACACAGCTTTCAGGTCCTGCCTTCCTCAAGCCTCTCCCATTTTTCTTTTATCCGTCCCCCTGGGAAGGGGATGCTCAGGCTGGATCATGCAGTGCCGGAGCATGTGCTGGTAGAATGTCTGCCCAGAGATTGGAGCATGGGGCTGCAAGGTTGTGCTGTTGGTAATAGTTTTGTTCCATCTTCTCTGCCTGTGGTGCATGTCCTGTTTGTGATTGTTGTGAAGGTCTTGGTTTTATTTAAGTTTTCTCTGCTCTGCCCCTTGGTCCCAGTGATCTTCATGAACTGTAGTATCTGCCTTGTGCACGAAAAGGGGAGCAGAAGTCTGTACTCTCCTTCAAGGAGAGCTGTTCAGAAGCTTTTTTGTTTAATATTCATACTAGCCTCAGGCAATTTTATACTCTAGGTTTTAAGGGAGTGGGCAGGGAGTACATGTAGTTTTCCTTTCAGCTGGTAGCAAGGGATTAGCTTAAACCCATGGATGAGGAGCATCAGGGATGCAGATGGCAATGGAAGTACGAAAGTAACCGAAAGAGACTGGGAAGACAGAAAGCCATGCTGTCCCTTTTCATAGAAAATACTTTTAAAAAATTTTCCATAACCATTCTTCCTTCAAGCAAGTGAGCAATACCCCATGTCAAATTTGATCAGTCCCCACCCAATGGACTGGGAAAGAACTGAGTGCAGTATAAGGCAAGAAAAGTAATTTGGGCACCAAATACAATAAAGCCATGCTGTTAAGGTTTGTTTGCCATGCTCTGCTGTACTTGAGCTCACATCCTAATTGTAAAATGTGGATAACTTCTGTCTGAAGTTACCCACAGTTGCAGAGGTTTCGTCACACAGCGTGCACAGTAAACCACTGTGAACCGCCCAAAGCTAAAAGGAGTAAGCTTAGAGTTTTCAGGTCATGATTTGTGTTTCCAGCTTTTTTTTTTTTTCCCCTAATACCCAGTGTTACCATAAACTTGTCTAGGCACAGCAAAGAGGGTATTTCTCTGCAATGCTGTGTATTAGAGAAGGGTAGCAAACACTACTGCGCATCCATTGTAGGGCTTGACTTGGACTTGGTGTCAAAAGCCAAAAGCTGCTGACCCTCAGTTTACATTTATCTCTGAACAAACCTTAGGAGGTTTCTTTGATGGGAGGCAGAGAGAAAAAGAAAACATGAACCACAGTTTGATGCTTTTGGCTCTGGGTGCATGTCCACTTCACATCTTTGTAGGCAGTTTGGTGGATTTGGCATAGTCTCTTTGACTGCTGTGGAGACAGCAAGCACCTCTCCACCGTAACTGCTGCTGGGAGAGGCAGACTGAACTTTCACCATCAGTGCCAGCCATGCACAGCTGTGTGTGGCTGCAGCAGGAGCCATGCTGAGCCTTCCCCAGGGCCCTGGGACTCCTTGCTAAAGCCGTGTCCTGGGTCTCCATCTCTCCATGGCTTTGATAGCCCTCTATAGCACATTTCTTACTGCCTGGAAGTTTTGTGCAGGACAGGACTCTGTGTGAGGAGGTAGGTGGTCAGGGCATGAGTTCCAGGAGCTTCCCATCCTCAGCTCAGTTGCAGGCAGGATCTCAGGGTGGCTGCGCACCCAGCTCTCCTCTCACTACCAACCCACAGGGTTTGCTGTGTAACCCTGTCAGATCTGGTGGTCGGAGAAGCCTTTATAGAGCAGAGATGAGATTACACCATAGAGATTAACATCCTATACTCAGAACTTCTTACACTTGTTTCCAATCACCCAGCAGGAGATGATGTTTATTTGGCAGGTACATGCAAACACACTAGCAGGGCAACTGAAGTAGACCTGGGTCTCCATCAACTCTATGCTCACTGCACAACTGTGTTAATATGAATCCATTTTAATGGCATCAGCAAAAGCCATGCTGAATGCCTCGATTCTTCCACCCAGCAAGCAGGCAGCTGGACTGAGTTCCTTGTGTTTGGATCCCAAACTCTGGACAGTCTTGTCCCCTGTGAAATAGATGTTCAGTGAGGGGGGAAACAGGGGAAAAAGTCTTTTCTTAAAATATATCCATACAGGCCTTGCCTTTCCACTTTTTAGTTTTATTCAGTAAACTAAGATACAAGCGTAGCTATGTCAGCGGAAAACTCAAATATCTGTTGCATGTCAGAGCTTGTGGACATTTTCTTTAGAGAGTTTTGAGCCATGTTCACACAAAGGGATTAACCAGAGAAAGAGTCTTATTGCCACTCTCCATGCCAGTCTGGGTGCTAAACTATCTTTCATGTTTTCTGAACATTATACTCTTGAAGATACAGCAGGACAGACATAAAATTAGCTTTGTTTGTGGGATCTTTTCTAAGGGTATTAAGTTCTGCTTCAGTTTTTCCACTTGTTGTCACATGTTCAGCACCAGGGCCACTCTGGTGTAAACACTGAATCATTGGGCTGCCAAAGAAAGTCTGGTTAGGGACTCATGTTAATAAGAGGGCATTGAAAGCCAGATCAGACTTACACAATACTGACCATTTCATTTGAATGAATACAAGAAACTCATTTGGAGAACTGAGATTCCAACTGTCAGAAGTACAAATATAAAGCAAGCCTGCATGCTGTGAGAGACACAGTAACAAGACCTTTGTGTACTCTTGAGGCAGTGTCTGAGGCATTTGATGGCATTATAAGTGCAATGTCCCAAGAAACACCTTCATGGCTCACATCTAAGGTAACCTGTGTACATTAGAATGACTATCCTTTATTTTAAGCATCAGTTCCTCACTGCACAACTGGGGCATGTAAGGATACTGCCTGTATTATTACAAAAGTAATCCTTGCATGGCCCCAGATGTAGCTGGAATGCTTTCCCTGAGCTTTGAGACAGCAGCTGGGGAAAAGCAGCACTGAAGCCCTCCTTTCAACTCTTCTTTCATCCCAAGCACAAGGTGGGTTGCCTCCTAATGCCTGTTCTCAGAGGCAGGAGCAATACTGAAACATTTCTTGGTATTTACATCAGTATTGCATGATAGATGCTCAGTGAAGTAAATGAGGTGGGCTCAGATGAACATCCTGTGGTGTGATGAAGTAGTTTAAAAAGGACTTCTTATACCATAAACTTTCAAGCATCTTGAAACAAAAATTCACACACACCCCCCTCAGAATTATTATTAACTGACATTACTGCACTAGCTACCCAAAATGTTTGGGGTTTACCTTATTTTGCTCTCAAGACAAACCCTTTTATAAGCAAAATTCCAATCTTGGGTAGCACCCCAGCTCTGCTACTATCACTATTTGCACTGTGATGTCTTGGGCATCACCTGGGATAGCTCAGTTGTACACTGGCAACTTGTTCTCTCATGATCTGGGGAGGCCACCATATCCAGAGCACTGGGTGATGAAAGCATCCACATAGTTCCCCAGATCTCTCCTTTTAGGAGGTTCTGTATGGAAAGGCAGACTGGGTTGCTATTGTTCATTAGTGGTTCCTGAGACCTCCACTATCATGGCAGACAAGAACACATATGGGAGTGCATGTGGTAGAGTAGGAGGTTCTGTTTCAGCCTTGCATGAGTGATCCTGCCCCCTTCTGTCTTACCTAAGTGGGATGTTACCCTGTCTGTTTTGCAATGTAAAACATCAGGATGAATATTCCAAAGCAGCTCATTACTATGTCAGGAAGCTCTAGGATTTTAGAGGATGATGTGCTATGGATTTGAGTCAGGCTTTAATTTCATCTAGGTTTTGTATTGGCCAGCAAATGCAATAAAGCCTTGCAGGCTTTGGGCAGTCTGTTAGTACTGCTAAGAGAAAATGCAGCAGAACTTGTGAATATTAATCACAGCTAGGTTTCAGTGGGGATAAAGGAAGGAAAAGAGATTGCCAGTAAGCAGCTCAAATCCTGGCATTTTCAAGGGCAAGACAAGGTACAGCTCCTGCTGCTTCAGCTGTGCCTTGGAGGCAAGCAGTTGTCCAAGCAGGAGTTTTAGGACTTCTACTTGCAATTTATTAGTTGCCTTGCACATGTGGAAGTCTCCACCCAGACTGGTTGGGATCTGTCCACACACAATTGCTGTGGGACTGAGATGGTGATGTGAGAGACACAATCAGTCAAATGGACAAGGAATACAACATGACCTTGAGGGACAAGTCATAGCTTCAGGTCCCTCACTTTGTGCAGACTTGTGAGGGGGAGTGAGGCCTTGGACTTTCATGGATAGTGCTTCAGATGCAGCAAACTAAGTTCTGTCTCTCACAGGCTGACTGGGAGTTATGTGCTAAATTGTTGCTGGCTGTATGAGAGGCCAGTATGTAGCTGGGTGAGCAATGATCCTGTTCCACCCAGGATCACCTGGGTTTGGTGAGGACAGAGGGGAGCGCTCTCACAGGACAGTTGAGTGAGAAGGGACCTCCAGGATAATCTGGTCCAAGTCTCTGCTGAAAGCAGGCCCAACTTCACAGAGCAGCTTACTCTAGGTCGCATCAAGTTTTGAGACAGGGATGTCAGAACTTCTCTGGGTAACCTGTTTCAGTGCTTGACCACTGTCATGATGGAAAAGCTTTTCCTTGTATCTTGTGAGGATTTCCCTTGCTACAGCTTGTGACCATTCTCATCCTCTTGCTATACATCTGTGAGAAGAATCTGGGTGTGTGGGAGTGTCTGTCCCTCTGCAGTGCCAGGGAATAGAAGGGAATCACAGCTGAGCATTCAGCCCCTGGCTGCACTGTGTTGAGCCTGGGGAAATGTTATCTCCTGAAGGGGTCCTACTACTGCACAGAAGAACCACTGCAAAAACAAAGGTACATGCAAGTCCCAGGAATTCTATGTCATGAGCCATCACTGCTTATTCAGACCTTTGTAACTGTGTGAGGAAAAATGGCCACTCTTCCCTTTCTTTGTAAATGCTTGATACCAATCCACATACTGCACTGTATATAAACTTTTTTCTTCTATAGTAGTTGTCTATGTCTTGTGACCATCTAGCACTCCAAGCACTGTCTGAGGTGATCACCACAAACTGTGGTCAAGGGACACTAAGAATACAAGAGAAATCTCCTTGCTCAGCAGTTGCCCACCTTTCTTCTTTTACTCAGAATTTTTCCACATAGCACTTTATTAGTAGTTCTCCCTAAGAAGGTATTTTTTTAATGGTGGGTTTCTAGGGCTCATAAAAGAGGAGATGCTTCCAGGAGACATCATGAGGGATACTTGGGGTGTATTTAGATTGTGAAATTGGAGAATTGGGGAAAAACCTCACTCTTGTAGGCCTACAAGACAGAGTACAGCTCTACATGGAAACACTAGATCAGTTCCAGCTGGTAACAATTCTGGTATACTGTCAGGCACAATGTAAGAAGTTTTGCCTTTTAATCAGTTGATTAAAATCTACTGTGCTAATACAATACTCATGGGGTAACCATACCACTACTAGCTCAACAGCCAGCTACACCACTGTCAAGATTTTTATATTGCACACCTTTTTGTGCCATGGGAATACCTATGCTTAACCTACCTGGGCAAATTACCATTTTATTTTTTCAGAGCCTATGCCTATCAAAGGAATCCTTGCATACCTTCTTTCATCATGTGAACTTTTTCTCTCCACAAAGTCTCTGTGACTCTCTCTCAGAAACTAGGTACCAGTGCTTAACATCCTGCAGCAACTGAAAGCTTTATGTATTGTGTTTTCTGTCTTAATCTGTCATGGTGAAGTAATAATCCAGTGACTTTTTGCTGCCCTTACTGACAGTGGAACATGTGTTCATGACAGGGAGCCCCAGCAGCCATCACTGATGTAGCCAGACATAGGAATGATAACCAAATGCTTTGCTGCTGAACTTCATTCCTTCCAGAAGATCACTCATTTCAGTATTGAGTTGCACAGAAAGCTGCTGGGCAAGGATTTAAGTCCTTTACTCTCATCCTATCTGTTCACCACCAAACCGGTCTTGTGTAAAACACCTCCTCTTGGTATTGAACTTATAGGCAATTGCCTCCCTCCCTCCAACTCATCCCATTTCACCAAGGACAGTTTCTGCAGCCTTTGTTTAGTGTTTCTATTCATCTGTTCTCACAAAATTGTTTCTGAAAAATTCCTTGTTTTCTCTGTTCTCTGTGTTCTGTACATCTTTGTTTTTCTGTTCTCTCCTGTTGTATACAGGATGTATACAGCATGTTGTATACATGCTTCCCATGCCTCTAGACTTCTTGGCCATGAATTCCTCAGAAGCTTTCACACTGTTTAGCATGGGTTTGTCTTTTGGGGCCATCCTGTGCTCAGTGGAGTGAAATAAGGGTGGTGAGTTGTAAGGTAAAGGTTTTATCTGAGACAAGATCTACAGTACAATTAGATGCACTGTTATAAGGGACAGGAATGGAATATGAATGTTCTTTTCTACTCTAGGACCAGCCAAAGAGGAGAAGGGGTAGCTTCCCTCCTATCTATCTGCCTCTAGAACTGCTCTCCTCTGAGCCTATTGTAAGAAATCCCACCCAGAGGGTCTATACTATGTTCCTTACTCTCCAATGCACTAGATTGTCTTGGCAAGATCAGCAACATAGTTTTAGGATATTAGTTGCAGGTTTACTTTCTGGAACTGTATAAAAAGTTCTTCTTAAAGATATTAACTATGAATTGTTGTTCTTTATTAGGACCAAGAAATATTTTATTTACTAGATGGAAAAACTATTCTGACTCAAGAGACAAATGCTCTTATAAAGTGCTGCTTTTGTATAGGCAAGCCTGGAGGGATGGGCTGGCAGATTCTTTTTAATCCCTTTGGAAAGGGGATTGGGGAGAGGGATTATTTCCTTCAAGGAAAAATGCAGATTTGGCATCCTAAAGCTATTTGTCTGAACTTGCTGGGTAGTGTGCATTCTGTTGTTTTATGCTAGATGAATAGAAGGGAGTCAGGCATCTCTGTAATTTGCTCAACAACCAGTCCAGCAGGAATGTGGAAAACCAAGTTTTGAAAAGTTATTCTTCCTCAGCAGTGTTTTCAGTGTTTTCATCTCATTCCCCTCCTCCTCCCCTCCCAGTTTTCCCAAGGACAAGATATGACCTTCAAGGCTAAAGTGCATTTGCAGGCAGATCTTCCTCAGTGTGACATGGTAGTGCTATGCCACCCAATACTAATGAGCAGATATTAACTGAAAAAAAAAATGTGACAGGACATGCACTGAGAGGTGAGACATGCTGGGATTGGAAGAAGCAATCCAACTCCTTGTCCAGGCAGTAGCTTATTGTTTTCCACAAAACTCTATGGTGTGAACAAGAGAGTGAGGGAACTGTGCCCAGACAACCCTTATCGCAGGAAGAATGAGGCTCGTAGAAAGCATATGATAAAAATTAAATAACCTTATATAGAGAATAGGATTGAACCTAAATTTTCCATGCCTCGTGTAGAAAGTGCTCACCGTTCGGCTGAAAGAGTGTGTATTTGGGGGTGCACCAGTACTGACTGCTTGGTTTAGGTCCTGCCAAGTCTTTGCTTGCTTTGGAATGAAATGTAGGATTACTTCCAAGAAAACAAAAACAGAATTTTCCTTGATATAGTCCTTATTTTGGTGTAAAGGCCAGCTCTTGATCTGAAAATGTCCACTCCAGGGCTGGAACATGATGCTGGCCGAGTGAAGTGCTCATTCAGATGCAAGAGTGATAAAAACAATAGCACAGTCCTTCAGGCTGCTGTGCCAGGGTTGCCCAGCTATCTTCAGGAGGACAGAGATGCTCAGTAAGGCTTGAATGACAAGTAAGTTCTTGCAAGTAAAACAAAATTATCTTCTCTCTCTTTCTTTTCCTTCTCTCAGATGTTTTGGACCATGCTGAAATAGGGCTTGGTCCTAGAGCCATTTATTCCAGTGAATTGTGAACTGATTCATTGCTTAATAACCTGAAAGAACTCCAGAAAGCAGAAAAGCGTCACCACAGACAGAAGAAGAGCTTGTATTCCTCTTGTTAGTTCTCATGGCCACTTACTGCAGACAACAGTTCAAAATATACACACTTCGTATTCTTGGCTTATTGCATTCATTTTGATGTCTGAAGGTTTATAGATAATATGTAACAAATCTCAGAGGGCAATGAAATATTTTGCTTCTTTGGAGTGGAAACAACTAAACTCCCTCTAGGATTTTTGGAACAAGACCACGTGAAACACTTGGCTTTTATTTGCAAAGTTGGCCATGTAAATTTGTGCTGAAAACTGAGACTTTCTTCCAGGTGTGTCTTTAACCTGGTTTTCTTTTGTAACATTAAAATCTGGCCCTCACAAGTAGCAGAGTGATTACTAGGAAATTCATACTCACTGAAAACATGCAAGATACTGAGTATGTTCAGGCCATGCAGTGAATTTGTCTGCCTTCAGAGTTGGCTGTGAGTGCTATTGTGAATGCAGACGAGAGCGCCTTTGTGTATAGGCAAGTCGTATTAAAATTGTCAGTGGTCACTGAAAATAGATGCTTTATATAATGAAACTTGAACAGAAAAAAATCTAGTTCAAGAGGGGGAAAAAACTAGCATTTACAGGAGAAATATTTCAAATGTGATTAATGCAACTGTAGTCTACGGTATAAGTTATGTAGGTAGATAAAGACTGGGGTGGGAGGGGGGAAATAACCAAAGTGTCAGTTCTTTAACCTGAGATTTTACCTTATCTTGTAGCTATTTCAGCTGACTTAAATATTACTGTGCCAGTTTTAAAGTCCTTGGAGACAGGTGTGTACGCAGTTCTGGAAGCCCTCCTAAACGTTCTCTGTATTGTCAGGGATGAAAGTTCAATTTAAATTACTACTTCAGACCTTATCTGCACAAAATAAATGTTAAAAATGTCAAAATACATCTTTTAAGATAGGGAGCTTTGCCTTGGTGCTCAGCTTGAGCATCTGCTCTTTCCTTATCTCCATGTAGTGCAGTGCATGCACCACTCAACACTCTTCTTGCCACAAGAGCAAAGCTTCAAATGTGCTCATGTGAAACCTGCCTGCACACATGCACATACTCTCACTCATCAGAAAAAAACTGCTGCTTTGCACCTGGAATAATCAGTTTCAGGTGTTTAGCCAAGTGAAAGGAGAGCTCATTTCCCTGCCTGCCCGTCCGGGGACCTTGAGTTAGCTCAGGGTGGTGGAGAAGGGCATCTGTCAGCCAGGAGTCTTAATCCTTCTCCTCTTCTGAGCACCTTCTACCATGGGTTTCTGGCTTGGGAAAGCCTTTTTTTCTCTTTTTTTCCTCAGCTCATGCTGATGGTACAGCTAGTTAGACTGAATACTCTCTGTGTTGCCTTATGAGACACACGAGCTTTAACCAGCTTGTATATGTTTTACACTGCATTTCACATAACATATTTTGTTTCATGAGTCAGGTATGCTTTCTAGTGAATATATGGTTACAATTATAATACTGTCAGAATACAATCACAGTCAGGACTAGGTGCTTTCTCCCACAAGGACTTAAAATCTTTCTGAAGTTCTGAATGTTTTTCCCCCTCTTAGATCACTAAGTATAGTCTGCAAGAGTTTGTTTTCCTAGAAGATAAGTACAGGAATAATTCAACTTCCCTCTCTTTAGTAATTGACTGGATTTCTAAACTTAAGTGACTGGAAATGTCCTATCAAACGAGTATTTGTTCAGTGAAGTGGGAAAACACTTTGAACTTCATGAATACATATGTTTAGTGAATGATCTATTCATTTACCTTCATTCTTTCTTGTCATCAGGGTTTTGGCAGAATGGGCAGACTTTTTCACAGGAAGCACTTAGCACAGTTCCCCAGAGTTAACCTTTCCAATACCTGCATTCACTGTGGGTTACTACTACCTTTACTGCATGTGCCCAAAACTTGCCTTCTCCTTTGCCCCCACCCTCCTGCTGTATGCCCCCTCTCCAGCCTGAACCCCATCCTGCAGCCCCAGCAAAGGTAACACAGTAGATTTGGGAGCAGGTAGAGTGGGACTGATCTGAGGTTTTCTGCAGGTTTCCATGAAAATGGGGGCCAGTCTGCAGCCCATTCTGTGAGACTCTTCCTCTGCTGCCTGTGGCCCTCCGAGAATCCAGGCAGGGGCCATTACCCCACCATGGTGCTCCACATGCACCTTCTATTGAGATGTCTCAATGCCACTACCATATACATCTCTGTATATAACCAAATCCACACTCTCATCCCTCCCTTGTGGTTCTTTTTCAAGATGGAGGAACAGGACCCTCTGATGGACCCCACCTGGAGTACTGTGTCCAGCTCTGGGGCCCCCAACATAAGAAGGATGAGAATCAGTTGGAGAAAATCTAGAGGGGCCATGAAGATGATCAGAGGGCTAGAGCACTTATTCTGTGAGGACAGGATGATGACTGGGTCTGTTCAGCCTGGAAAAGAGAAGGCTCTGGGATGACCTTATAACACCTTGCAGTACCTGAAGGGGACCTACAAGAGAGCTGGAGAAGGACTTTTGACCAGGGCATATAGTGATCAGGCAAGGTGAGAATGGTTTAAAGTGAAGGAAAGTAGATTTAGAATGGATATAAGGAAGAATTTTTTTACTGTGAGAGTCATAAGGCAATGGAACAGGTTGCCCAGGGAACTTGTGGACACTTCCATTCATGGAAGTGTTCAAGGCCAGGCTGGGTGAGGCTTTGAGCAACCTGGTCCAGTGGAAGGTGTCCCTGCCCATGGTAGGGAGCTGGAGTAGATGATCTTTAAGAGCCCCTTCCAGCCCAAACTATTCTGTGATTCTATTCTCTGGCAAAGCCCTGTGCTGTCTTACATGGTGCTCACAGCCTTTTTGGTTTGTATTCTTGCACATGTTGTAACTGCTAAAGAGACTGACTGACGTGCAGTATTATTGTTTTCTAAACCTTAAAAGTTCGGGGTCAAAATACTTGGACAGAACTTGTAATAAGAGAAAACAAAAATAAACGTGGCTTGGTTTCTGCCTGGAGACTTTCCGCAGCAGCCCTCAGAAGCTTGTTGCAGGCTACAGGAACAGTTACAATCAGTGCCCATCAGGATTTTCAAAGAGGTGCCTCTAGTTCTTATGGAAATCAGCAATGAAATTATTTCAGGGAACATGATCCTTCTTATTCCTGGTTTTCCCCTTGCTTTGACTGCTAATGCTTCAGGCTTCTGAGGGTTTTGAATTAAATATTTTCTAAGTGGTCAGAGTATTTCTCCTGTGTGCTGTACACTTGGCTTGGAGATGATATCTACCTTTCTCTTACTTTTTTTTTTTTTTTAAGGACATGCTCAGCACTATGTCATTTGGGCTGCATGCCAATAACCACAAATACGTAGGGACTAAACAACTTTATTCTCTGTCACAGTAGAATAAGAGTGTTGTTGTAGAGCATAGGGCCAAGGAAAATTTTAGACTTAGTGCTGAGATAATTGACTGAACCCTGCACATAATCTTATTAAGAAATTGATTACAGAAATCAGAACCAAAATTGTGAACAGGGCTCTCCGTATGACATATCTCATCCTATCCAGATTAAGCACCAGCCAAATCCTATAACCAATTTAGAGAAAAGCAATTGCAAAGCCCTACAGAAGATAACTGCATATTCTATTTGCAGTTTAAATTAAAGATGGAGACCTAGTCATGCAGACAAGCATAAGCAAATTCTTGGAGTCAATATGAGTTACTCTGTTGAATTACTTTAACCAGAGGATTATATAGATTATTTATTCTATGGATTTTTACACTGGTTTGGTTCTGCTACAATAATAAAGACTTGACTGTTTAGTTTTCATTTATGTATCTATATTTCATTTATTAAGCAAACATAGCATAACTTCTGCTTTGTAACCCTGGGTGGTTTTATATTTCTATATACACACACAGAGCTGAAGAAGCCAAACTTACCTTTGGCTTCCACAGGTGAAGGAGCGTCAATATTTTATTCACTTAATATGAATCCATTGAATTTGTCTCCTTTTTCCACAGACGACTGCAAGTGGTGATTGTGCTAACTCCATCCCCCCAGAAACATATTCTTGAACACTTAATCCTACTGAAATTTTGGATGGTATAAAATGAGGATGTAAGTGGTCTGTGTGAGCCTAATTGCCATGAGGGTTTAGGAGAGGGGGGGTAGTAAAAAGACCTAAATGAGGCTTAAAGAAGATTTTCACTTTGGTTTGCAAATCTTGCAGGCAATGCCATTTGCTCCCTACTATGTCTTGGAGTTTCTAAAACTTTCATTTCTACTTCCTCAAGTAGGGTCCAGGCAGAGTATCGATGTCTAGTTGTTCTGGCACCCCTAAACAGTAGGCCAGGTCTTGGCATGTTTGGGTGTTTTCAGACACAAAAGCAGAAAATGAAGCTTCATGTTCATCCAAACACCTCCCTACACCCTGAGTCACGCAGACCTCATTTACCATTTGGGTTTAGGTTTCTCTAGTCATTTTCATGACAAGATTTTCTTTGAGGTTCATTTAGTTATCCAGCCTGGAAGAAGTCATGAGGGATTCAGATCATGGAGAACATGGTCCATTTTGGAGCCCTCATAGACTTAAGCTGCTGCTTCTTCCTTCCCGCAGAGAAGCTGAGCTTGCATTGAAACATATGGGAATTGTTCACAGAGGTGAGAGACAGAATGATTTTTCTCTAAAATCTCTAAAATCTTTTTACTGTTTCCAGTTAGCCTGCTTGAAGTGGTGAAGAGAGGGAAGGCCTGTGGTAGTGACTTTCAGGGGACTTGTATTAGAGCCAGAGATCTGTTGTCCTAATGCTACA
The DNA here is from genome assembly GCA_013397135.1 of Pachyramphus minor. Classification (NCBI taxonomy): domain Eukaryota; kingdom Metazoa; phylum Chordata; class Aves; order Passeriformes; family Tyrannidae; genus Pachyramphus; species Pachyramphus minor. The sequence goes on along the minus strand of VYXB01010211.1, from coordinate 256,184 downwards.
AATCCCAAAAATCTACAGGAAGAATATTAATGTAGGCTTTGACTCACTATTCTGTCTGTCTTGAGGGGCACTGTTGCCCCTAACAGCAGAGGAGCCACGTTATGCTAATCAAAACCACTAACATGCAAATATTTCTTTTCCCAAGCAAGACAAAAATGCAAGAGACATCTTTTTTTAGCATCCTGGCAGTTGTATTGCCAGCTTCCTAAGAGAAATGAAAACAAACTCCTGGGCCCAATTCTTTCAGAGAATTTTCTAAACATCCTCAACCTCAGAATTTAAGTAATGCTTAGAATGATGCAGCAGAAGCAATGCATTGGTCATCTCTCACTTTCTGTAGCACCCTTACTGTATATACTTGTGCTACAGAGTCCAATTCTGTCTTTACTGTTCTAAGTAGCATGGAAATAGATAGATAGGTAGGTAGATAGATAGATAGAAGAAAGAAAAGAAAGAAAGGGAAAAAAAAAGAAAGAAAGAAAGAGGGAAACAAAGAAAGGGAAAGAAAAGTCTCTGCCCCATGCAGATTATATAAGGATGGGCTGCATTATAATTGAATTATTTTAATTTATAGAATTCAAGAGAGAGGAGAAAAGACCACAAGCATGGCCATACCGAAACCTTAAATAATCCATCTGAAACATGACATGCTACAGATCCCTTGCAACAATAAAAATGTCCAAACTTCTACCTTTAGAAGTTCCTATGTCTGTAAGTTTTAATTCAGGAAAAAACTTTCAGATAAAGTTCTAGAAGGATAAGTTTTAGAATGGCATTTTAGAGCAGCTCCTAACACAAAATTGTTTACACATAACTTTGTTGTTAAAGTGCATTTATTATTGGATTTTATTACTAGGTAGTAAGAGATTCTTGAGATTTCTCTAAAATCAGGTCAGTCCCATCATTGGGCTTCAACAAAGTTTTGTTCTTTTAACAGAGAAATTCAGCATTAGCTATACTCTTCAGAACATGGGTGCTTTATCCAACAGGATGTGTACACTGATGATAACAGTGTAAGTAATATACAAAATACATGCAATCTTTGCATGGCAGTCAAACCTTTGAAATGCCGAAGGTCATGCCTCAGCCAGAGCTGAATGGGTTAGATAAAGAGAAAATTGCCTTAGGGTTTGCAACAAGGTAAAGGATCAACCACAAAACATTAATGATTAAAAAAAGAAAATACCCTCCCCCAACATTAACACTTTAATTCTTCTCTAATATTAAGATCACCAAAATTTTCTGTAGATTCTGCTTTTGCTAAGGTTTTAGGTCCCATTAGCAGAATGGACTTTATTCCAGGCAAGGATACAGATTTCTCAGATTGACCCATCTTTTCAGGGATTAACAAGGCCTCTCAAAAAGTTCTGACGTGTGAGGTTCATGAGAGAGTGAGCTGCCTCCCTTTGGCACTGGCTGGGACAGAATAAAAACTGGTAGGTGGATATCTGTCTTACAATGGAGAGGTTCTGGGCAGAAGGATGCTCCACCTGCCAAACCAGAAGGGCCAGAAGAAAGCTGGCGGGGCCTCGGCAGACCTGTCCCCTTAAGTGCTTTACATTTAATTGCTGTTCCTCATGCCTGCCTGTCTAAGAGAGTGAAGGAAACTGTCACTCACACAGTGAGGGCAAAAACCCTTGACTTTTAATATTGCAACTTTTATTAACATTATTGGAGTGCCTTAAACAACTTAAAGCATTCATTGTCTGACTAAGACTGACATTTACTCCATAGTTTCTATAGAAAAATATTAATTACATTGAAATGAGCCATTTTAAGCAAAAATGGTGGTGATTTTAACACATAGAGTATGTGAACATTGTCCCAGCTCAGCTCCTTGAGCTTCTTGCAATTTCAAGTAACTGCAAAATTAATGTGTACAGTCATGGTCACCTATGTGAGGTCTGGGCTTGTAGCCGCACTGTTACAGCACACCAGCCTTTGGAAGGAGTGCTGAAAACAATAGCTGAACCTCATGCCAAAAATTCTTTTGATATAAAGTGATTTTTCGAAGTGTTAAGCTGACTTTGAAACTTGTAGATTGATTTTTTTTTTTCAAAGAGCGTTCTGCTAGAAATAGCACGTGAGGAAAAAATACATTTACTAAGCTACTCTCCCCTTAGAGATGAAAGTGAGTTCAGTTCTTTGCTTTAATATATACTACTTTTAATCACACTTTTTTTGTAAACCAGTCTGGAAGAGGAGGGGGAAAGAAAGGGGGATCATTGTTTTCTTCTGAGCCCTAGTGTCTGTTAGGAATTATTACTGTTCGTTTCACGACGGGGTGTGAATTACTTGGTTGCAGTCAACCATTGTTTGGAAATATATTTTGGAATGTTTCCTTTATGGAAGGTTTTTATTTGCTTAGGATTCATGATTCTGTATTTCTTTCAGCTGTTCACATATTCTGTCCTTACAGTATTGCTCACTTTTATAATAATGGGTTCAACTAATAACTAAACATTTGTTTCAAACTACATCTTGAAGCATGGTGAAAATATAACTCCTGAAAGCTGTATTAAACCAGGATCTCATACATTGTGCACTCTGCTAACAGTGGTCCTGGGATTTAACTTTTAATAGAAATCTTCCATTACTTCCTGGAAATAATTAAATAAAAGGTGGTCCTAACTTTCTGCAAGTGTGGTGAAAGTATTTTCAAATGTGATGACCTGGATTGAACTGGTTTGAATCTTTTTAATACGTTGGAAGACAGTAGTTGTTTTTTGCATTTCGTCTGACCATACGTGAATAGCTACATGATATGCACCTGAGTTCATTAGTGCTGGATGATCTGGGAGACTAACGTTTACTTTTGAGAGTGGAAGGGATAGTGGGGTTTTCTTCTAATAGTTTTGATTAGAACGGGATCACTTCCAGATGGATCAGTTTAATCCAAATAATGCTATTGCCCTTCTCCTCCCTTCATTTTGTCAGGGGGAGGAATGTGCTTGTGGGAAGGACATAGAAATGGCTGGACTGGTACAAGAGTTAGAGTTGGGGTGCCTTTCTAGTGCAATACCAGTGTTTGAGGGCCCAAGCTGGACACCAAAAGTCAGGTTCCAGCTTCTTGGCTCAGTGTTACAGTGCTGAATACCTAGATGTCATGGGGCTGTATCTGTGGCTTGGTAAGCATTTTTTAATACAAATTTTGACTTTGGTATTTACTGAATTTTTGTCATTTGGCAACTAAGGTCATGGATGGAAAATAAAACTTTGCCGACCATGTAACTATTTTTGATCAAAATTGTGAAGTTTCAGCTCTCTACTCTTCTTTTGCAGGATTTACTTTATTTTCTTCTGGATCTACTTTATTTTCTTCTGGATCTACTTTATTTACCTAGATTCAAGTTAGCAGGTCATCTTGGCAGAAAAAAGTCTGTGAGATGGTGACATGTGGCCTTTGTGTCACAGTTGCCATCTTTCGTTGTGTTCATTATGTGGAGACATACAGATATGGATGGGAAAAGACCTCCTGAATCACCTAGGCCAGCCCACTGCTAACCTAGACAGCCATATGATGCCTGCATCTGAGAAATTCATCTTTACATGCTGGAGTTCTAGTCCCACTACTCTTTTTGAAAGGCTGCTCCATAGGTTTGCTTTGTAGATGATTAGAGGCCTTTCTCCAATTACATGTGAACTTCCTCATTCAGAATTGCCCTTGCAACTGGTGTGCAGCATCTGTAGCTTCTTATCCCTGTGCAGAAGATACTATTTTTAATAATCTGAAAGCTCTTTATACACTTTCCATTCAGTATAAATGCTGGCTTCTGACAAATGCAGCTGCAAAATGGTATCTAGATTTGCTTCCTTCTTTTCCCACTTTCCAGACTGCTGCTTTCTATGTTTTTCCTATAAAAAATAAAAGGAGTTAAGGCTGAAGTATGTCAGGAAGATATTCCTGTAGAGAAGTTTGGGGGCTTTGCTTTTCCTCAGGTCCATCTGTAATGTTTGGTTTGGATTTTGGAAAGTAAGTGTAGAGCTTTGTGTCTGCAGTCTTGGTAAAAGTTATAGTAGACCACTAGAGTAGGAGCCTACAGTATTTCATCCATTGTTTATGTCCTGTACAAACTGGAAGTCTTGTTCTCATTCCTCTCACCTCTCCACACTCTCAGGCAGAGGTGGTGAATCAGGGAGTAAGTGGGATTGCTGCATTCCTCTGACTATCCTGTTATTTTAACTACACTGAGTGGTTCCTTTAGCAAATACCATATTGTTTTTGCTGCAAGTCGTTCTGTTAAACGTATCACATGAAATTCAGGGTAGAAGACAAACCTAGGCAGTCCTGAAGTCCTGTACAATTCCCAGGTACTTGGATCATCTGTCAGGGTTCCTGCATGTTTCACAGTACCATGGCTCATTTTCCTGTTGACTGTCTGCTCCTGTGGGTTGGCCTACAGTGCTTTTTTCCTCTCCAGAAGAATTCACCTTTATACGATTTTGCATCTCCTGTACCAGGTTTTGTTTTCTCACTTTGCTTTATATTTTGACTTCTGATACATATGGGATGTTCAGAGGTCAAACAGAAATGTCATGTGTCCCTATATTTCCTAATAAAGAGAATTTTTAACTGGTGCTACTGGGACAATGAAGGACTGATGGTTTCTTAACAGAGATGAGATTGGATTCAGAATTTATGGTTTTACTTCCAGTTTCGTTTTAAGGGAAACCCTTCAAGAATAACTTCTATTTTGTAGGAAAAAGCCATTCTCAGTCATATTTTCTTTCTGATCCTGGCACATTTTGCACTGCATGTAATTTGGGACTGTTTACATATACATAAGATTGCCAGGTCTCAATTTGAAATGGTATTTTAGAAGCATGAAGAGAATTGGCAGGCATCAGGTACCACAAATCTTACATGTACAGTTTCTCAGGGTTTTTCAATGGAAAGCGAGCCAAATGTTGCTTTGCTGCCCAGTGATATTGCAATTTTATTCCAATAACCTCTGTGAAATAAATACACTTATGCCTGTGGGTTTTAGCAAGTGTATATTTGATAGGTTGTTTTCTGAAAGACCTGATTCTTTTGCTTTTGAAGTCAGTTGGGATTACATATCTTTTGTGCCCAAATATACAGCATGCTTAGCCAGCATGAGTTACTCTGCTCAGTTAAGGTGTAGATTTGATTAAATTTTTTCCTCGATCGGACATTATCTATTCCAGGTTTTTCTGGCACTGTAACATAGATTGTATTTTTTTCTCTTTTGAATTCTTTTGGACGGTGTTTAAAATGAAATCAGAAGTTGACAATTAGAAAAGCAGAGCTAATAAACACTGCACATATCCAGCTACTGAGCTGCTATCCTGCTTCCTTTCTTCCTTTGGGAAGCCTCAGGGTGTATTGGATTGGAACTAACTTCTTTTTTCTTTCTTTTTTCCCCCTCCTCTGTTTATCATCCTTTAGCACAATAATTCTTATCAGCACCTAGAGCACTGGGCAAAGGAACCACCAGCTGATAATGGTCCCATGATTTTCCTGTGTCTGATGGCAGTGTTCCTAAGGCTGAGTTAATTGGGATAATTTCCTGCCAGTGTCTGTGGGGGCAAATGGAGCTGGGCGTGTTCTGAAACCATTCCCTTACCAGTCCACCTCCCTGCAGGCAATGGTTGAGAGGAAAGGAATTTGATGGGTACTGGAGCTATTTCCCATTAGGGGGCAAACTTAAACGGCAAGATTTTGGAATGAAGTATGTGTTATTTGGACTGCTCTTTCTTGTTAAAAAAGGGAGAGAAATAGCCAATTGAGACTTCTCCATTTTTTATGTGATAGGACAGTTTTCAGAGAGGAGAATGGTTATGAGTGCTCTACACTCCAATTGCTGGCAGGACACCCAAAACTTCAGTCTCTCTGGATGGTCAGAGGTACAGTTGAGGAGGAAAGGCTCATGACAAACAGGAGCACTGTGTCTTAGTTTTCACAGTCTCTCTTTCATAAAGACAAAATTCAAGTATATTCAGCTTCTGAATGAGGACTCCTACATTTAGAAGGTGTCCCCATGTGGGTCAAGTGTCCCCATGTGGGTAAAGTGTGCTCAAGAGAAATTAGACAGCCGTTCAGGAGATCTGTTAGAACTCCACTTTTAGATGAGGTGATTTGAGCATGGTAGGATCTGAAGCCCCAAGCTGACATAGGGTCACATACATATGACGATGTGTAGGTGACTTTAGTTGAATCCTATCCTTTATGTCTGTTGTCTGCTTTGCTAGTTTTTTTGCTTGTTTATTTGTTTGTTTTGTTGTGTTTGGTTCGGTTTTGGGTTTTGTTTGTTTGTTTTTGTTTTTATTCTTATTTAGAGCGGCAATACTTTCACTCTTCCATCAGAAATTGAAGAGAACTCCAACCAAAATCACTAAGTTCTTCCACTTGCTCCTTCAAAGGCACTGGTACCACACATCTTCCTCCTGACATCCTCGCAAAGGCAGATGGACTTCTCATGTTCCTTGAAGAACCTGGCCTTGTGGTGCAAACTGGTGGTGGTGGTGGAGGAAAAGTAAAGGCATCAGCTACTGCCAAAACTAAAGCTTTAGCACAAGGTAAGCAGAAGGGTATCTGAGACCATATCTCCGAATAGCCTGGGATCCACCAACCTTCCGGTGTTTCTAACTATTCAGAAATAATTGCCTTTAATAATGTTATTTCTCCAGCAAGATTTTACCTTGAAAAATGCCCTGTCAGCTGTGCAGCTGATGCCAATGATGATGCAAGTTTTGGCTCAGGGCTGGTGTCAACCAAGTGAGATTAACTGAGTCAGTATCTGTATCAGTGAAATGTAACATTTAGATCAGATGTTTTCCCTCTCACTCCTCTTTACATTCAGGCCATGTTTCACCAGTGTACTGTAGTGGCACCTGAATAAACACTTGCAAATATTTATAATTCCCCACCTTCTCATAGGGGGCTTCTTGAGATCTTTCCCACAACTTTCCCATATAAAACAGTTGAATCTCTCTTCTTTCTTAATATAAACATGAAGGTAATGTGCCCCTTGTCACAGCAGACATCTGTTATATGTAGAGTAGTATTCTGCAGCTCACATTGTGCTCCATCTCATTTTGCACTGCAATCTGCAAATTACAATGATTCCTTGAAGAGACAGAAAACAGGTTTGGTCTTTGTATTATTAATAAACTTTAAATCACTCCCCGATTTATAACTGAGTTTCTGAGATTTGTTCCATTCTCCAGAGGACAAATATTGGCTGCTAAAGACACTTTATTAAGATGGGTTTTGCTAATTGCCATGAATGAAGCTGGAATTGAACATTAATTAACTGTTTCTGTGAAGGGCTCATAACAGCAAAGCCTTCTGCACTTGTGTAAATTTATATTTAACATCCCATGACAAATGCATACCTTTCAACAATTTGTTTGCAACTCCTGACAAATGTTTCTATTTCATTCTATAAGTTATTAGTTAAGTCATTGCATCAAAAATAACCCTGGCTTAGATTTGCATTAAGACAAATTACTCTTGAAATGAATTTCCAGTATTTTGGGAAACAGCATGCTTTCCCTCAAATGAGGATCTTCCTCCCATTTTTCCTGAATGTTTATGTTTTTATATAATGAGAGAATAAAAAACATCCATGCAGGCACTGCAGTAATTCATATTTGGGAGTGATGCAGTACAAGAATTTATTCCAAACCATATTCTCTCTGTACTTTTTTTAGATTAGGCTTAAAGTTTCCATCACTGGAAAATAATTGGTTATACTTGGGATCCTTTCTTGCATTCCCACCCTCCAAAGAAGAGCTTGGAGGAATCCAGGGTCAGCCCTTTTGTAACCATCTTCATCAGTAATTTTATTCTTTAGGATAGAAGTTTGTTGTTCCCAATATAATCTTAAAAGTTTTATTTTAGGTCTGCAGTATCTCATAATGGAGAAGCCAATGGCATTACCTTGATGATAACCCACGAGAACAAAGAGTTAATCTGGTCTCTTGGTCTTCCTCCTTCCTCCAGCAGGAGCATAGCAAACCTTGCAAAGGGTGGTGGTCTTAGGAGACACAAGTGTAAACAGCACTAACCCACGGTGTTTATAGAATCATAGAATAATTTATATGGTTTATAACCATTCTCTCTTAGTGCTCTGAAAAGAGAGCTGGCTCCTGCAATTGCTTGAATTGTGCTGCAAAGACTGCTTCTCTATGGCTGAGCGCATCATACAGTCTCCTACTATATGTTAGGATTTTAATTTCCATATAGACAACCAAGTGGTTCCTTCTGCACATATTTGAAAGCTAAGCTGAAAGATGTGGTGAGCACTCCACCCAGTTTCTGATATGCAGCTAAATGACATTTTAAACTATTTTGATGTTGAATAAATGCTAGTAGGACTAGTAGGACAATGCACCCATCTAGCAGGAGTGTGAAAGGACTGAAAGTTCCAACTACCTATAATATCAATTATTACAAGTGAGTTCTTTGTTTGTTTTTTTCCCCAGCATAGTTTTTTAAAAGTTTTGACTTCACAACTAAGAAACTTATCCTGGAAAGAAGAGTTCAAGAGTGATTTCCAGGAGACATCTCTAGAGTATTCGTTTTTGTATGTGTATATATATTTATGTGTGTGTGTGTGTGTATATGTGTAGGTTTTTTTTTTTCCAAGAGGCTTTTGTCTCACAATTTCCCTTTCCATTTGGTGTGCATTACAGCATGTGCTCAAACAATTGTTCTTGGAGAAGACTTGTGCAAATATACATCAATTTAATCTATTTATGTTAATAGAAATGACTCTTTGTGATTTTCTTGCCTCTCTTGAGTTTATGACATGTACATCCCCTTTTTTTCCTCTCTCCAGTGTTGTCCATGTTTTATCTTCATTAGTGTCAGGTTTTACAATTTTTTGTCCTTCATATGGCTTGAATTTTGTGCAGGGCCTAGGACTGCATGTATCAGGAACTAGCCTGGAATTTAGGAGAAGCAGGGTTGCTTTTCTTATCTATGATTTTGGGCCTTTTTGACTCCAGGCCAGTCTTCTGTGCCCTGACTCCTTGTTCATTTTTGTCTTGTTAGAATCTGAGAGCAAGCTCTTCAGGCTTTGCGTCCACAGGTTGACTTAAGAAATCTGTGAGTGTCTAGGCTCCAAAAAGGTGTTTGCCTTAGGAAAAAATTTTCATCAGAAATAGAATATGTTTGTAGTACTTTTTCATGACCTTTTTTTTCCACAGGCTTCTAATATAGCCACAAATGTTTTTGCAGCTATACAGAGGGAAAGATGCATCCTCCTTCCTGGAATGGAGTTCCCCACAGACTTTACTTCTTCAGGGGCATTTGCATGCTGTCTTTTCTTCAGGGCTCTCTCATATATTGTCAGTGCTGTGTTTTTGTTTGCAAATCTGAATCTTGCTGTATAGATGCGAAGACTCCTTGTTATGGATGGAGGAAACCACACCCAGAATATTGTGCCTGGGATCTACACAGTGCCAGGTTTGGAACAGTCAGCACTATCTTCAGTAGCTGGATCAGCTGGATCTTTAACTAGCAGCTCATGCTGCCCACTTCTTGAAACAACCCCGCAAATTATACACCTGCTCATTCAGGTAAATTTTTGAGGTGCAGTTGATTGGACATCTGGCAATTGAGAAAGCTGTCTTGAATGTTCAGTGGTTTGGAATCATGGGCTGGCCCATACAGTCAGTTAAAATCTAATTCCAGGCTTATAGTTTAGCCTTGACAGGTTTTCTTCCATCTAGCAGCACCACCAAACTCTCATCCAGACTGAAGCTGAGTCAGCTGTCTGTTTTCCAGGCACTTATCTTCTGAAATGCTGAAACATCATATGCATTTCACTGCCTTCTGTGTCATGGGAACTTCAGTTGAAGTAAATTACTGTAGGAGAGCTTGTCTTTCTAGCATTTCCAGGCACAGCAATGAAACGAGTTCATGGGATAAAACTCCACCAAGGCCCTATTAAACATTAAGATTCTGATGCAAACATTGGCTCAGAAAGTCCTAGATTTTGTAGGGCCGGGAGTTAGTAGAATATACAAGGGAAATACGTCTGTCTTCTTTCCCTTGTTTCTTACTTTGTTCCAAAATATTCACTGCTCTCATATCATCTTCTGAATTAAATGGATCTCCGATGTGGTCCTGTAGAGCTGGATTTCTCTCCTTAACTTCTTAACTTAACTTGAGTGTTTCTTAGTTATTTGAAAGCCTTGTGTGGTCTTCACAGATAGTTGCCAAGGGACCCAGATCACAAGCTGGACAAAATGTATTCATTGTGTGACATTTAATATGAGTGTTTTAGTAATCTCTAGTGGACCAAAAGAGTGATCTGCTCAGGGTGGAGGCAGACAGCAGGGCTGAATAAGGAGAGCATAAGAGAGACTTTAAAAGTGTAAGTTGACAAGTCCCATCAGTGTTTCATATTTAGGTCATGTGTTCCTGGACAGCTATGTGCAAACTGGGGCTAGAAAAATCCTGCTGAATAGTCAGAAAGACTGAGCTAGGTAGGTTGTCAGGGGACACTTGAATTAGAAGGAAAATTTGACTCTAGAATATAGGAAGCACCTGGGGAGGTAGGAATGTGTCTGAATTCAAGGTCCCAGGACCTACAGAAAGGAGAGGTAAGATAGAAGTTCCTATAGAGTGGAGCTGAAACAGCCAGGCAGGAGCTTAAGTATGGCTGATGATTTTATTTGAGTTATGATTTACTCATTTATTTTTTTCATTCTGTGTTTGTATCTGAAGCCTGTTCTTTAAATCTTGCACTGTAGACAGTCCTGCTAAAAAGGCCTATGTATTTGTCGTGGTTTGAAGTGAGAGGAGGTGATGCTATTAAACTTAGGGTATGCTGTTCCCATGGTGGTGGTAGATTAGTGTAAAGAAAGGTAGAGGTAATGTAAATGATTTGCTAAAAAAAATTTAGAGATCATAATCTGTTTCCACTAAAGCAGTAAAATGTGGGCTTAGTTGTGACAGATGCTCCTCCTTCCTTCAAGAAGTAGGAGCATTCCAAAGTAAGAGTCATGGACTGAGGAGAAGAGGTACCATTAGCACGTTGCATCTGACAGCACTCCTGATATATTCTGGATCATGCTGTGTTTTGAGATACAGCAGAATTAACAAAAATGGGGCAAATAACTTTTTTTTTTCTTAGCCCATCCCTATATGTATTAGGGGGCAGAATGACATCCCTAATCAAAAGCAAACCAGAAAGAGAAATACACGAAAACAAGGTGAGCTGGTCAGAGAAGAATGATAACAACAGCCATAGAGTTGTTTTAGCTCATTATAGAGGGAAAAGCAAAACTAATAGAAGGTTTCATCCTGCCCTTTAGCTCTTGGTAGAATTCACTCCTGCTTTACTTCTCTCATCTGAGGAGTCACTGATCAACCAGCAATAATTCGTGGTTGTCAGATGGGATCAAATTGATAAGTTATTAATAAAAATAACAATTTGGTGTTATAGTCTATTCATTATTGCCAGTTTGTAGTTCTTTTATAAATAACACCCCCCACATAGATATTAACCTTGGCAACTGAGCTATAGCATTTAGCAATGTACTGTGGTAATAAAGGGAACATTTTTAGTAATAGCACCTTACATGCTATGTAGTCCTGTTGAGTGCAGGGATGTGAATTGTTGAATAAGTTAGCATTAAATATGGATAGCAATCAGTGACAGACTCTGCCTTTGAGATACTGAGCCTTTTCCTTAAGTAGCTGATATTACTGAATGCTTGACAGTTCCACTATATGATAGTTTTCATGAATTTCCTGCCTTTGAAATTCCAAATGGACCACTTCAATCTCTATAGAGACATTAATTTTACATCTGCTTTTTTTTCCCCTTGGAGATGAATTTTTTAATTAACACTAAATAAATAATCTTTACAAAGTGTTATAAACAATAGCCATAAAATCCAGCTGGTAACTGGTTTGAACCTCAACTGTCCTGTTTCCTTTTCGCATCACTGGGGGCAACCCTGTCTGGGCCTTGTCAATATGAACTCTTCTGCCCATCCCTTCTTCTCACATACACCTCTCTCCTCACATTTAAACCATTGTGATTAACTTCGAATAGCAGCCTATTAGGTCCCAGTTTTTTAAAGCATACAGTAATTTCCCATCAACATCAAAGCAAATTACCCTGATTCAGTTTCTCTTTAGAAAAGGAAGCGGACCTCTGTTTTCCCACTGGAACTCCTTCATCCTTGCTTAAGTGCTGTTGCAGATATCATTCCCTCCTTACAACTTCCTTTTTTTTTTTTTTTTTCTTTTCTCCCTGTGAATTGAGAATTTCGTCAGACAGTTTTATTTGTCATTTTAAGGGAATGCATTATGTCAGCTCAGCTCTCACTATTGTGCTCTTCTAATATAATTGGAATAAGTTCATTTGGCCACACACTAAATGATTTTACAAATCAGAGTGAGTATTTGGTATTTTTTCATAGAAAGAGAGAAATCACAAAAATATTAAATGAAAATCCATCTCCCTCCAGACTTAAGTTGAAAAGTGAGATTTCTACAAGTTTATAGGAGAGAAAGAGGGTGAAAAATTTAAAGAGGAATTGGCAAACTACTTAGAAATCACCAACAATTTTGAAATTATTTCCTTCCTTCATTTTCATCTGATTTCTTCCGCTCTTACTCAAAATTAGCTTGTGTTTATGCTTTCAAGAACCTCCTTACCTTTTGTAGGGAAGAGATGTAACGAAGCAAAATGGCTAATGATTTGATGCTAAACATAAACAGCAGCATTTGTTAATCACAATTTCATAGGCAGTATTGTCCAATTGTGAAAGCTACTCGGCTTGACTGCAACTCATTAAAACTATCATTCTGCATAGTTGAATGCTACTCTGGTAGATTACTGATGCAAAATGTGAGTTCAAAGTACACTAATGGGAAAATGAATTCATGAGTGTTTCTGGGTTTGGTCTGGAGAGATTCTAACAGATTTCTCTGTAGATTTGTCTTCAGTGTTTTGAATCAATTTTGCCTTCCAGATCCTTTCAATAAAATCTAAGTGAAAGGGCATTCAGTGTAGTTTTCTTAAGCTCTGTTTTAACAAATAGCAATGAAAGCTGGGAGGGCATGGAGGGCAGAGGAATTGGTTTGCTTTTGTCTATACCTGATGTTGCAGACTGAAGATGCAAGCTATGAAGAGAGAATTTAAGCTCCAATCATTTTTTTTCAGTGTGTATGACCAATCAATTATTTTTTAAGGTAAACACAATTTTGACAGCTTCTTCTATTTAATTTATTGGTTAAATTTTCCAAAAATGAACAGAATTTCTGCCACATATAATTATTTAGAAAAACTAAAATGTTTTTCAGATTCATTATTTTGAGATAAAGTCTCAAATAACAAGTTTTGGTGTAATTACAGAAGAAAAAAAGTTTTTAGCCACCAAGAATATAATGCATGTAAAAAACCTGAAATCACAGCTCACCTAGGTTTATTTTTTGACTAACACAGCAGAATACACAGAGTTCTCCTGCATTCCCATGCCTATGCAGCAGTCAGCCGTGGGGATTTTGCTAACTATTCCCAGGTGCACAGAGAAAGGCTTGTAGCAGCTCAATCTGTGTGTGAAAAAGGACACATAAGAAGTTGCTACAAAGCCCTTTGCAGATAATGACTCTTTTCTAATTTACAATAAATACTCTGGTTTGGTTCGTATTAATCTTGACAATGAATAATCTTTACTGAAATGCAGTGTGAAAAGCAAACAACACTCTGCAATTCTATGGGGTTTTTTAGGATTACTGCTAGAAGAGTTGAAGTGCTTACAGAGGGCACCAGGAAGTTTTGGGATTTCTTCATATACCTATTGTGTGATATGGGATACATCTTTTAATCCCTTCTTTGCAAGGAAAGATTAGAAAATCTAGTCTAGTGGGAACCGGAATCATGTAGAGCAAACCTTCCCTGTCACTGCTTTTCATTCTGCCACTGTCACTCTCTTTCATTTGGATGAGGTCATGGCTCATACAATCCAAGCTCAGAGAAAATGCCTGATGATCCTGATCATGCCTTTTCCCCTGTGACCTTAGGGGCAGTGTTCATTATAAGCAGGGAAGTTGTATTCCTTCTCCTAATACAGACACCCTTGATTTCGGCTGGCTTTGTAACTACTGTGCACCCATACCTCTATGCTGTAATATTGTAAAAGAAAAGTAATGACAATTATGAATGGCTGTTTTCTCAAAGACACCCCCAGCTTCTTACATATATGCTGAAAGGACTTGAAAAACTGTAAGTTACAGGTGGCTCTGCTTGGGTTTTATGGTGCTGGGCAGGGTTTGACAGTTCATCCTGGAACCCAGTGCCAGGTGCCAGAGAGTTGGGACTGTGGGTGTTTATTAGGGTGCACCAGTGCTGGAAACCTTTCCACCAGGCACCATACCACTTCTGTGTGAGGTGAGTTAAGCTGGCTCTCTTCTCACAAGAGGAAGAGATGAGTTTTATAGAGGGCAAGAACTTGAAGGGAGGGGTTTATATGACCAGATGGAGCCACTGTGATAATCTGGTGTGAGCTTCCAGATAATTTAATAAGAATTGGCAAGAGCAGGATGTCAGTTCCTTGACAGTTTTTTTGATGAGGGGAGAGAGTGGTGAAGTGTTAATTAACAGGGAATTAGCTCTCGTTAACTCTGGATATACATGCTCTATGATGTGCTTTTCTTTCTTTGTTCTAGACAGAGAGTGCTGTGCTAGAATCCTTCTGACCTTTATTTAAAAATATTTGAGACCCTGAAGGTCAGAGGAGGAAAGCAGATGACAAGGTATCAGTGGTGATGGTGCAGGCAGTCTGTCTAGATTTGCTCACTGGAAAACTTGGTCCTGTGGCCTGACCCCAGGGCAGTGATGGAGTAACAGCTCAACACCACAGAGTGTGAAGGTGCCCATGTTAGTGAGGCTGGTGTCTTCTATTTTGGATCCTGGTAAAGCTGATAAGGTTTAAATAGGAAGTCACAGTACAAGTGTCTGGGGCATGTTAGGGTTGGCTTTTAAAATAGATGTCCAGCATGAAACACAGTGCTACCCTCTCTCAAATCCCTCTTTGCAGTTGAATCATATCCATGACGTGTATTCTTCTGTCAGTCAGCGACTGAATATACATGGGGGGTGCCAGAGTGATGAGGGCTTGAACTGTAGAAAGCGAGGGTGGATGAAGGTCATCGAGGGTTTGATGGATAAGAGCAGATTCCTGAGCTCCTCATTCAGGGCCTTGCTGCTGAAAAAGGGCTGTGCCACTACTGCAGAGACTGCCAGAGAGTGCTGCTCGAAGAGGCCACTTTTCTTCAGACATTACCAAAAATAATGAGAAAAAAATAACAAATGTCTGGAAGAGGAGCAGACTGAGAATTCACTTCCTTTTAATAACATTATTTCTTCATCTGTGTAGGCATTTCTGTGAGACTGCCATCTCTTTACAGAGCAGACAGCAAAATGAACAGCTGAGTACCCACTTGTTCCCTCAGCACTCACACACTGGAAAGCACCTTGAAAATGCTAAATGTTCCTCTTTTTAACTCTTTAGCCAGTTTATACTAGTAAAACTCTTCAATATATTTTTTGTTTGGTAAAGACGTGGTCATATAAAATTATCAAAATTACGATAATTAGCAAATTGCAGAGAAATGTCTTTAGGACTTAAAATTCCAGTGTGTAGGCAACAGAACTGTTATTTATAGGCTGACACACCAATTCAGCTATAGGCAACTCCAGCAGTTGCTTTGCTGCTCATTAAAGTAAGTGCACAGCAATCAGACTAATTATAGCATGGAGCTATGTAGAAAACTGAACCCAGACAATGAGGCAGGAAGCCTTCTGACAGAAGTAGCTCCACAGCCCACTGCAGCCTGGAAATCCTGCTGCATTTTAATCTGTTGTCTCCCTAGACATGTTTGCAATGCTGCTTATTTTGCACATCTTCCTTTGGCTCTCTCTCTCCCCTGCCTCCAGTTCCTTAAAGATACCATTGAGTCAGAAGGCGAATTACCAAAGGTGTATGGGATGCAGCAGTTGCTGCTTTTGTTTTTTGCTCTCGGAGAATGCAAACCCATTCCAGCAACTCCCATTTTTTTATTATTAGAACAGATTTCAGCAGCTGCCTGACCATGTGAGGGCAAAAAAAGAATTGCTATTTTCTCCCTCATCCCCTCTCTTAAACGGAAAGACTGTATCTCATTTCACATATTTGTTCCGTGTTAAGTTTGTGACTAGGGCCAGTGTATTGTGTCAAACTGGTTTAGGTGAACAGGCAACACAAGTGATTCTGATACCTTCCTGGAAATATCAGGCTTTGGAAAAGGTGACCAACTTCAGACTTTACTTGCATGTCAGTGGGTTAATTCTTATGCCTACCTGTGTTCATGTTTATGTTCCTGTAAACAGAAGTCAGGTGCTACTGCTCATTTTAACCAGGCATGTATATAAAACAGCCAATGGTTTTGTCTCAAGACCCTTTTTGATTAATGAGGCTTAACTAAGCTCTTGGGAAAAGTGCTATATTTTATTGTCCTGTGGCAGCTGGTGTGTGGCAGGCAGGGTTGGTGTGCTCTGCTCTAGGGAGAGGGGGTTCTTGGCTACAGCACTGGCATCAGCAAGTCACTCCACACTTCTTCAGAGCAGGTTGTAAATAGTCAGCATTTGGAGGGATTTATTCTGCTAAAAGAAGCAAGCTGGCCTTCAGCTTCTCTCTGTGATGGTGGGCTCACATCTTGGTTCTTAACCAGTGTCACACAAGCATCCTCACTTCAAGATGCAAGCTAGGCTTGATAAATTTTGGAGTCTTAACCTGAAATTCACTGCTTTCATTTACATCTTCATATATTGATTTGTACATTTTCTTAGAGAAGACATCTCAAAAGATAAAACAAGTTTGGCAGAAAAAGAAAAAAAGGAGAAAACCCCTAAAATCTGGAAAAACTTTCTAACCTGTCTTGACACATCTGTTGCTTTAGAAGAAAAAAATCTCCTGGCTGCACTGGGGCCCTGAAGCTATGTGTGTTGGGGGCCTGGCTGTATAATTTGTGGAGCGTAATAATTCTATAATTATATTGCTAATTGTGTGCTACCACTTTTTTTTTCTTATAATAACAGAGTGAAGTGATTTAGAACTTAACAGTTTTACAGGAGCTTAGACAGACTGTTAACTGAAAATGAGCTCTTGCAATGTAGCTCCTAATAACTGTTATTGTTAAGGGCACGCCCTCAAGCTGTGTGAAGGCCTTGCTGGAAGGTGTAGTCTGGCAGAAGTATTTCAGATTCAAAATCTCAGCAGTACAGTGCCTTTGTGGTCTTGCCTGCATGAAAAATAATAGGAAGGAAGATGGAAGAAAGGTTAAGAATAAGAGGAAAGTAAGTCTAAGGAATATCCATGAAGAAGTCCAAAAGACTGCAAATGGTAGGAAGAATCCAAATTGCAAAATGGAAGACGTATTTGTAGTGAAAAGTACAGGAACTGGATATTACAGGCTAAATACTTTTCAGTTTAGTAATGAGGAAGAATTGACAATTGGGGATTAGGCAGGATCTTCTTTCACAATACTTAAAAGATCTAGAAATTACAGACTGGATTGCGGAGGCAAAATATTTACATTCTTTTCATTGATGCTTTGGATTTTTGCCCTTTTCTGAGCTGAATTTGTGTTTGGGGAGCCACAGTTGCTTTCCCTGTCTGTGGATATAATTTATCTGGGTGCTGCCAAAGCTGCTGTTGCTTCCCAAGGCAACTTTACCTGGGCTGGCACAGAAAAGAGTAGCTGCACTAAATCATTCAGGCAACACATTGGTGGTTTTGTTCCTCCAGATTATATAAGATGGCATGTGCAGCATTTTACAGAAATAAAGGGATAAGAGAAAGCAAAAATCTTTAGTGCTTGGCTACATGGAAATTCTACATATAAAAAGAAGCATTTTTGCTTCCCCTAAAAATAGAATATTCAACTATCTGAGCTGGTGTACTGAATGTATAACAATACTTACCTGTTGGGACTTTTTACAGCATACTGTTTGCCATGGGAGTATTTTACATTGTTGAAATTCAAGTTGCATGATGAAAAGAGTAGTTCTTCTTTCAAGTCTGAGTATTAGAAGATTAAACACATCTTGTATTTTTCCCTCATTCCTGCAACTGTCATTTTATGGCATGGTTCATTTTGGATTTCAGCCTTTAAAACTGATGATTTACTGCCTTTGGCTTAGATTTTTACTGTTTTGCAAGTATAATTTCAGATATAACACGAACATGGCCTACCATTTCAGATATAGTATGACCTAAGCTATGAAATCATTATGAAATATTCTTCATTAAGAGTCATACAAGATTCCTAGAATTATTTTATTTCCAGAGATTTTTTAATTTCATTTCTCCTTGGAGAAATTTTCAAGACAGCTGGTTCCAATATGATATAGAATATATACAATATGCTTTTTTTACTCAGAGTTATTTGAACTAAAGAATGGTAGATTAAAGGACACATACTTTTTTTTTGGAAAATGTTTGAACTTGGAAGCCATATTAAAGTGAGTATACCTCAAAAATTACCTCACTGTGTGTGTGTTTACATGTGCAAGTTCAGTGTTCTGCAGAATATGATACCAGACACATTATCTGATTCAATATGAATGAGTCGTTTTGGTATGCTCAGAATTTGCCTAAAGACTGAAGTCAATAGATGGGAATAACTTGTTTGGCATGTCCAGACAAAGTAATTATAAAAGAAAGAAAGAGGAAAAAAAATTAAAGCAGTGAAATAGTCTGTCAAGAGTCTTTTTGTTGTTTGTTGTTTTTGTTTGTTTGTTTGATTTCTGGTTGGTTTTCAGTGTGACAAAGCTTTTATTTCGGGCTTTTACTTGTGAGAATTGCAGTCTGTGATGGACATGTGCCATTACTAGTGCTAGGAAAGCATGTAAAGCTTTGCTGTTATGAAGGTTGGAAAAGATTTTCTGCTAAGTTTTGATTTTGATTTTTCATTTTTTCATTTCACTTACCGACAAAAATACTAAGATAGACACTTTTAGAGCTCCAATTAAATGCACTGCATTAATGTACAGCATTTGCCTTAGTTCTTACAATGTTACTCTGCTAATAATAAAAATAATAAAAATTATCTTTAAAGCTTGTCGACCAGTGTTCCCTTGTGCAGTTTAATGTAGATCTTCCACTCATAATCTTCGCTGTTTCACACTATTTAATCTGTTTTAATATTTGACTTTACCGTATGCTGTTCCGCAGCCCCTACAGCTACTAGTTGAAGTACATATCCAAATGGAAAGCTAGAAAATAAAAAAGTCTAAGCAAATAGGCTGTTGCTTCTTTTTCTTGCTTATGCATTTCTCCTTCCATGAAATGGATATACTACTACTTGCTTTGGATCTCTGGGTGAACTGTTTATATGAAAGATTACTAATATTGTCTTTTGCTCCATATCTTTTCTCATAGTTCTGCTTTCTACTTCAAAGTCACATGTTACACAAGATGCCTAAGGGGGTGATTTTTGGTAGCTATCCTTTCAAGCAATTTAAGAAACTATTTGAAAGTTTTCTGCACTAAATGTGTACAGAAAACTGATCAACATTTTTTTTGTGAGATATGTAGTATCTTATAGGGTATAATAAAATGCATATCTCACATTACTATTTATTTCTGTTATGCCTTTTTGTTCTGTGTGTGTATAGGCTTCTTCTTGAAAATAAGTGTTGGTAAAGACAGGCATATATAATGATAAATGTTGTCTGTTAATGTATTCCAATCTTGGAATACATCAATTTGATATGAACATTCAAGTGGGATTTGGTGGAGAAAAAGCATTCCTGAGATTACAAAAACACTAATGAAACAAAATTCCATTTCTGTCTCGAGGCAAATTCCACAAAAAGACAAAAATACATTTACCAGTATTAAGCATCCACAGCAAAACCACCTGCAACACTATTGTCCATTTACTCCTCTCAGAGATTCACACATAACTTCTGCAATTATGGTCCTGCAGAAACACCATCTTAAATGCAGGAAGACAACAGGAGTCTTTTGCAAAAACATAGGCTAGATCATAGCCCCACACTTCTGAGAAAGCTGCTTAGTTGAGCAGCACTATGCATGTGTGTGGTGTCTGAGCCTGGCTACTTATTTGCATTATTTGAAATTTGCTGAATCACAGTTTTGTAACAACTTGGGTATCCTTTTGGAAAAAAAAGATATGAAAAGTTCTTTTTCATCAGTATACAGAATACCAAATTTCTTTATGCAAGTATCAACCTTGGTAGTGTGTCAGGACAGAGAGCTGGAATTTCTGAACTAATTTTTAGAGTTGTTCTCAGAGTGGAATCCTTCTGAAGTGCACAAACCCTTTGAAATCCCCAGTCAGGTGAACTGTAGTTGTCTGTCAGACCTAAGGGATATGGGACTGTTACAAGTAACTAGGATTATCTCCTGTCTTTCTCCCTAGTGAACCTTCTAATGCGTTTAAAAGTACATTTTTACAACATAATAATTTTAAACTGAAAAACATGGCCACAAAACTGGACACTGAATAAATTTATTCCTTTGAATACACTCTCTGAACTTTAACAAAATACATCACAGTGCGTTAACAATTATTATTTTTGTACTGTGTTATTTTATGGAAAGTATCTCTCACCAGTGAGAAAGTACAAGGACTTCTAGGAATCACTGGGGTATAATGAAGGTTGCCAAAAATGTAAACTAATATAGATTTACAGATTTTGTTATGAACCATGAAAATATTATTTCTAAATTAAACCCCTAACCTTTAGACTTTGTATGAGAACAGCTAAAAAATATGAGCAGGAATTTTTTTAAAAAAATGTGTGTATATAGACATCTGAGGTCTCAGGTCCTATTTATTTAATAGAAAAAAAAGGGCCTGAGACCTTAGAAAATATGTGCCAACTAAACAAACATCAGAATATCAATGAATGATCTGTGAGTAAGTGGAAGATTTCTAGTCTGATTAAATCTGCAAAAAGAATCTTAACAGTGGGGTCCCCTCTATTAGCTTCTCAAGTGCTTTAGTGTGCATTTAATTGCAGCAAGATACCTTTTCACCTCCATAAGGGCATTTTTTAAGATTTTTCCATTCTGCCCTTACTTCTTCCACTAAGTAAGCCCACAGACTTCAGCCAACATACCAGCAATACTCCAATAACAAAGGTGATCTACCCAACAAGCAGCACCCAGAAACACAATATCAGGACAAAAAAAGTATTCCTCTGAAGAAACAAAACCAGTAAGTTCCTGGCATGCTACTTGCTAAGGTGTCAGTGTTGAAATACACCAGAAGAACATTTCAACTTCCCAGCTTAAAGGTCACCTATGGGGGCACTTAATCAAAGTAGGAAGCCTATGAAGAATGAAGATAGTTCAAAAATGAAATAGATTTTTTCAAGTGATTTATTTTCTTGATAAATTCACTTGTGAATCTATTGACGTTTACTGAATCCATATTAATAGTTAGTTTTGGCAAATCATATGAACCAAAATTAGTTATCTCATTTTGAAGTTTAACCAAAAAAAGAACCATTTCTGAGGATCAGATACAAAATCCAGAACACAAATGTCTTAAAAAATGGGATGATGCGATTTCTCCATTGCAAAGCTTGTTTCTCTTTTGGAACAGAACAAGGTCATTTTTTCGTCCTTTTGTTTTGTTTGTTTTTTGTTTTTTAGGTTGGTTGGTTGGTTTGGGTGTTTTTTGGTGGGGTGTGGGTTTTTTGGTTTTGGTTTTGGTTTGTTTGTTGTGGTTTTTTTGTTTTGTTGTGGTTTTGGTTTGGTTTGGTTTTTTTTGCCAAGGGAATACAAAGATTAAATAATCTGAAAGAAAGCAAAGATGAAATGAAAATTCCACCTGACCCCAAGCATTTTTTTACAGCTTTGGTTCAACAACCCAGCTGAAATATCCCTTGTTAACACAATTCAAAGTACAAGGTACCTTAACAACAATTCCCAGGAGATGTTGTAACACCTTTGTCAAATTCATTTTAATGTCAAAGTGGCTAAGAACATGCTCATTCTATGAAAAAAAATAGGTATTTCAGTATTTCCTTTCTAATTTTGGAAGAAAACAAATGTTGAAATGTTAGAATTTCCCACAGGATGAAAATTCTAATATTTTGCCCGGCTCTAGTTTCCAATAACTCTTACACTTTAATTTTGTAATATTTAACTTAATGTTTCCCATGTGAGTATTATAGCACTAGTGGGTGAAACTTTAGTCTCCTCACAGATTAGGCATGCAAAGGAAAACAGTCCCTATATGTAGAGGGACAGATTTCTCCCTTCACAAGTACCTTCCTCTTGTTTCCCCTGCTGATGAGATGTCAGTTTATTACAGACTTGATGAATGGAGTTTCCTTTCTCAGGAAACAGTAGTCAGGCCTATGGAAGCATTTATGTAGCAGCATATGTTCCCTCTGTGGAAATTTCCTTATTATCCCTTCACTTGGCAATGGGCACTGTCAGGGACCGTTTGAAGGGAAATAGTGAAATGTGGCTGCTGGGATATTTGTGGGAAACAAAACTTAGCAGTCCTCATCTTAAGAGTTGCAAAGCCACAATCAACACCTACTTGCACCTCTGTGATGTGCTGAGATACCTTCTGTTCATCCTCACACACTCAGAAAGTCTGATGTAATCTGCTTCTCATGCCTGCGTAGGGCAACTTTACATGCACGTGCACTAAGCCTGATTTCACCATACACATCCCATAAAAGCTCACTTAAGGGCATTCTTCCACCATCATTTATGAGAAAGTGGTCTCCAACTTGATAGATAAGAAGGAGAGGAAGAAAGGTATGAATCCTGCTACTGAAATAGTCCTTTACAGCATGGCAGGTTACACTGGCTCAAGATCGGACAGTAATGGATGCCCTCTTTCTGTCCTTGCAACAGCTAAACCAGAGGAGAATACATCACTTAATCCCTTCATTGCATTAACTCAAAAGAGTATATACAGTGTTTTCTGCTGGTTGTTGAGGACTTATCTTCTTTCAGTTAGGATTTCTTGTTTCCATACTTGAGTTTGGTGTTTCTTCAATGCTCCATTCTGACACAAAGATTGGTGCTTGGTCAAAATACTGCTAATAGTTATGACAGAGTCAACCTTATTAAAGGGTCGTGATGGCATATTGATACACTAGTTTTTGTTCTCCCTTCTCAACAGAGCCTAAGGAAATTATTTTTGTCACACATTAATGTGTGTTTTCATTTTTATGGGTCTCAGAGTTATGATTTCCTTTGTTCTCTTCCCCAGCTGGTCACTTATCTCTTGACAAGCTGCTGCTCCCATGGGTGAAGTACAGATCTCCAGTTCTGTCTCCTGGTAACTCTCCAGTGATGTACTGCACTGACCACCACTGGTGGTCATAAGAGTACAATATGAAGAGAATTAGACTTCATTACTCTTCCTTCTTTCACATGCCTGCCTAACCATCATTTTATTTCCTCATACTTGTCATAGTCTTATGGCTAAAGTAGCATAAAATATAATGTAGCTTTTTGTTGCCAGGATCAATTTTTGAAGGTATACTAAAATTATATATATATATATCTTTCTGTCTTTTCTTCATTGGTTAGAAGGTCTCAATTTTATTGAAATCCACATTTTGTGTTATTATTAGCTTTTTTGATAAAATTTCACCTTTGCTGAAATCTATGATAGATGATCACCTGGTATATTCATGTATTAGTGATAACACTGGAAAGAAGGAAAAAAAAAGTGAAGAGGAAATGCCTTGCACTGATATTCTTGTTCTGTTCTTCTCCATTGTCATTTGATTTTGAATGAGTGGGTTTTTTAAAATATGTGTGTAATTCCTAGCTTACTGTCTCAGTGACTCATGGTAAGTATAATTTTCAGGATCATTTTCTTTAAGTGTGGCCCTATATATTTATGATATGTTAAGCCTGACTGATCATCTCACTCCTTCTTATTCAAGCCAGCACCTATATGCTGTAAATAACCTGTATATGCAAACAGAATAAACTGTCAAAAGTAACAATTAAAGACAAGAACTGTAGTTCATGGGCTCTGGTGCCTGCTATTTATCTCATTTAATTGGCTTTCTTTGCATTTTGGGACTTCTTGTGGGCTTTTATTTAATAAACAATTATATGATGATATATAAACAGCCTGTGGAAGCAGGATTGGGATCCAAAACTCCTATCCATCAAAGGGCAATCCGCCTGCTGCTGGGCTGCAGAATCATGGAATCACGGCGGGCTCTTTTGTTGGGTCTCCCCTTGCCTGATACGTGCTGTTTATTCTAATCCATGTAAAGGATGGACAGTGGTCAGTCTGTCCTTTCTCTCTCCTGAACTGAGGAGCGTCTCAAATGAAGAAATGCTCTAACCATGTCTTGCAGAGAGGTAGACACCACTACTGCTGACTTTATTACAGTAACATAAGTATTTTTAGGGGATAAGTCAATGCTCTCATGCCCAAATTCATGCTGGAATTTTAGGCTGCGGTTCTATGTGTGCATGAGACTTCAGAAGGTATGTTGGGTGTGTGAATATTGCTTCTGAGCATCAATTTCTTAGTTCTTCCTTTAGGCCCTAAGTACCTAATTCAGCTTTGTCAGGTTTAGCCCAGGAACCAAAACTACTCATATGGTATGGCCTGAGGTGGCCCTTGTACAGATACGGACCTCAGCTTCCACACAGACTGTTCCTGTACTCCTAGGAACTAGGAACTCCTAGGAACTAGACTATTACTGTCACTCTGAAGGAGAGGTGTCTTATGAAGGGGTTAGACTAAGTGCAACTTAAAGTAGAGGCAATTTAAAAAAAAAAAAATGGGAGAGCTCAAATGTGCAAGCTTTGGTACAGTTATGATTAACTTATTACCTGGAAAAACTTATTGAAGGTAGGTGTTGAAATATGTACAGCAGTTTACACAAGCAAATATATTGTGCATGCTAATATATATTATGTGATAGGATACAATGATGGCACTAAAACAAAGAGCTGTGACAGCAAACTTAAATATACCTTTAAAAATTTATAACCAAAATGGAAAATTATGTCATTGTTGAATAAACGTTTCTTGATTTTCAAATTATTCTTCACTGCATTACATTTCTTGGCAAATGTAGCCAATGAGACAGATCCAAGAAGTTCAGGTTTCTAATAAAATAATGACTTTTTCCACCCTCCCAGCATTCCATTCAGCAAACTACTTCTCAGAAAAATATATTCCTAGGGTGCATATAGCCGGGAAGCACTTTAAACTGATGTTCATGGGGAGAAAGAGTGGAGCGAAGGTTACTTCCTTATTCCATTGCTGTAGGTAAAACAAATAAAGCTTGTTTTAAATGATATTTTGTTTGAAACGAACCAACAATAGCAAGGAAATTTGGCTTAATGTCTCTGGAAACCAACCTAGGTCTGCTAGCCTGTTATGAAGAACGATTAATCCCATTAGCGAACAGGACAACAGGTGCTGAAACTCCTGAATTGTTGAATTTTCTATAGATTTGCTAAAGGCTGTAATGAGACAATTTTTCTGCAGTTTTCTTATCTGTCAAATAAGAAGAGGAAATTGCATAAATGCAAGCAGATGATATGGGTTTCTTAAGTGCTAGGTATTAAATACAGTGTGATTCAAACTTAATACCACTGCTGTTATGACAAAGAACAGTGATCTGCACTGAACAAATTGCTCCTTCTTGGGCCAAGGAAGGCTGGATGAATGTATTATATATGTCTTGCCATTTGTTTCAGTTTAAAACCTTTTACTTCTGATTCTGAGTATGATGAACTTGATAAACAGATTTTTTTGGAAGGTTTAATCAGACTTTTATGAAGAAGATGATTATATTTTGTAGATTCAGTTGAGATTACAAACATTGTTTATATTAATTATAGCTGTCACATATCCCCCTGTTTTTTTT
>VYXB01010211.1:191495-229739 GCA_013397135.1 Pachyramphus minor | reverse complement strand
TCTCAAATGAAGAAATGCTCTAACCATGTCTTGCAGAGAGGTAGACACCACTACTGCTGACTTTATTACAGTAACATAAGTATTTTTAGGGGATAAGTCAATGCTCTCATGCCCAAATTCATGCTGGAATTTTAGGCTGCGGTTCTATGTGTGCATGAGACTTCAGAAGGTATGTTGGGTGTGTGAATATTGCTTCTGAGCATCAATTTCTTAGTTCTTCCTTTAGGCCCTAAGTACCTAATTCAGCTTTGTCAGGTTTAGCCCAGGAACCAAAACTACTCATATGGTATGGCCTGAGGTGGCCCTTGTACAGATACGGACCTCAGCTTCCACACAGACTGTTCCTGTACTCCTAGGAACTAGGAACTCCTAGGAACTAGACTATTACTGTCACTCTGAAGGAGAGGTGTCTTATGAAGGGGTTAGACTAAGTGCAACTTAAAGTAGAGGCAATTTAAAAAAAAAAAATGGGAGAGTTCAAATGTGCAAGCTTTCGTACAGTTATGATTAACTCATTACCTGGAAAAACCTATTGAAGGTAGGTGTTGAAATATGTAGTTTACACAAGCAGTTTACACAAGCAAATATATTGTGCATGCTAATACATATTATGTGATAGGATACAATGATGGCACTAAAACAAAGAGCTGTGAGAGCAAACTTAAATATACCTTTAAAAATTTATAACCAAAATGGAAAATTATGTCATTGTTGAATAAACGTTTCTTGATTTTCAAATTATTCTTCACTGCATTACATTTCTTGGCAAATGTAGCCAATGAGACAGATCCAAGAAGTTCAGGTTTCTAATAAAATAATGACTTTTTCCACCCTCCCAGCATTCCATTCAGCAAACTACTTCTCAGAAAAATATATTCCTAGGGTGCATATAGCCGGGAAGCACTTTAAACTGATGTTCATGGGGAGAAAGAGTGGAGCGAAGGTTACTTCCTTATTCCATTGCTGTAGGTAAAACAAATAAAGCTTGCTTTAAATGATATTTGTTTGAAACGAACCAACAATAGCAAGGAAATTTGACTTAATGTCTCTGGAAACTAACCTAGGTCTGCTAGCCTATTATGAAGAACCATTAATCCCATTAGTGAACAGGACAACAGGTGCCGAAACTCCTGAATTGTTGAATTTTCTATAGATTTGCTAAAGGCTGTAATGAGACAATTTTTCTGCAGTTTTCTTATCTGTCAAATAAGAAGAGGAAATTGCATAAATGCAAGCAGATGATATGGGTTTCTTAAGTGCTAGGTATTAAATACAGTGTGATTCAAACTTAATACCACTGCTGTTATGACAAAGAACAGTGATCTGCACTGAACAAATTACTCCTTCTTGGGCCAAAGAAGGCTGGATGAATGTATTATATATGTCTTGCCATTTGTTTCAGTTTAAAACCTTTTACTTCTGATTCTGAGTATGATGAGCTTGATAAACAGATTTTTTTTGAAGGTTTAATCAGACTTTTATGAAGAAGATGATTATACTTTGTAAATTCAGTTGAGATTACAAACATTGTTTATATTAATTATAGCTGTCACATATCCCCCTGTTTTTTTTTCAATTTGAGCAAACTTAGGTGTAATAGTCTATGTTAAACTTTCTATTTTGTTTTCTCTGTATGGTTTAGTAACACAGCTTTCAGAATGGTGTTTTTTTTCTTATTAAGCTTTGTATTGCTAGAATGCAGATAAATGTTTTAGCAAAGTGATGTGTGATAACTATCAATCCAATAGAAAGGTGTTCAGAATCACAGACCAGAATTCCAAAATCCCTCTTCTTTACACTTGAATGCTTCATTTCAGACATTCAGAGTTACCCACATCATGAAATACCGTGGTTTTGAGGAGCGGATTTCTGAGAGGGCCTCACTCACTGGTAGCATTCAAGCTCAGGAATTCAATATTGACCCACTCGATATGAGTGAGCTAAGTTGTTTTACAATAATGAGAAGAACCTCCATCTGTTCCTTCTTTGTGGTAGGAATGATAATATTCAGAATAAAAATATTGCTGTAATAAGAACTGGACTACTCTTTAAAAATAGCAAATTAAAGGACTAGACATCCCATTTTGTACCCCATGGTAAGGACTGGAACTCGTGGGTTTTTATTTGGCTCTTTAGATTCCCAGCACATCTCAATGAAGACTTTTTTTGAATTTTATTGAAAGTAGGATCTGGTTTGTTTGCAGCGTGAGTCTTGTGGAGGTACACAGCAGGGGTAAGCAAATACGGCTGCAGGGATTGACTTAGACAGAGGTTCCTCCAGACGTGCCCCTGCCTTTTTCTCAGAGATAAAAACCAAGAGATTACAGATCAACAGTAAACTTCCTTAAGGTGAGGCTCATGGTCTAACGACTCTTTTTGCTTTACAAGGCCCAGGGTGTGTTTGGGAAGGGAAGCTATTAAGACAGATGAAGTTTGGTGATATATTTTATTTGGTGCTTGTAGGGGACAAAGGGATCCTTTGATTCCTGCTCACTTCTATCCCCTCAGTTTCATTGGAGGGGCCATGCTACAAACTCATTAGAGGACCAGATGTACTTAAAACACTTTGCAAATTGTTTTGTTGTTTTTACTGCTGCTTTATCTTAAAGGCTGGATCTGTTCTGGGGCCCTGAAGCAGCAGTTTGGCCTGGCTGGGAAGGCTCAGGGAAGAGGTGTCTGGGTGGTCAGGGGCTCAGTGAGCTGCTGGGGAAAGGAGTAGGTGGAAAAAAGCGGTAGGGCTCTCTAAATGATGTGATTACCTAAGGCAGTTGGCTACAGAGATAGATGGGAATGAGAAAACAGTGACTGCTGACTGCCTGTGATGTTCTTGCTGAAGAAGGGCTATTTGAGGAGTATCTGTTCACTGAATGTCTAGTGATACTGGTGCTGCTGCAGAAGGAAGACCCATGGGAACTGGGTGCTGCTGGAGGGGAGGTGACTGGTGCCCATCTTTGGTGGGGCAGAAGGATCCACAGGTACAACCTGTGGGGCCCTCCTGACTCTGGCTTCCTTTTCCTCGTGATACAAGGAGAACTTTTCTGACAGCCTCTTTGCCAGTTGTGTCACTGCTGCAGGAAATGCAGGGGTGTAGGAAGGTGTGGCATTAGATGCAACCAAGAGAAGCAAGGGAGCTGTTAATGGAGGAAGGAAATGCTTTCTTTGGTGAGGAAGGGCAGGATGATGAGGAGCAGAGATACGGAATCAGAAGGTCTAATCTGTGTGTGGGGGTAAGGGCAGCCTAGTTGGAGCAAAAGGTCTTTCTGGCTATAGGGGATGTGGGAGCTGTCCCTGTGCTGGAATAAAGAGGAATATTTTGTTGAATGGTTGGATTGGCATCTCAGTGGGGAGAGATGGAGTTCTCTGTCCCCACTATTCACCACTGCTGGTAAACTTCCTTTCCCCTCCTTGAATACCCACTGAGATTGCCTGGCTCCCATCCCATACAGCCTTACTGATATTTCCCAAAGCCGTTCAATGATGCAGATACATGTGAGGACCTTCCAGAAGCTACAGATCAGCCATTCCTCTGTCTGCCAGGTTCAAACACATGTAGTTTTGCTGGACAAGTGGAAAATGAAGGAAATCTTCCTGCTTCATATGAAGTAATAATGTTATTTTAGCTTAGTTCCCATACAGTGGGACTCCTCTTGGAACTGCTTCCTGTCTTCATACAGGCCTTGGGAGACACAGCTGGGAAGGCATGGGGCCAGGCTGGGAGCATCCTTTTGGAACCTGGCAAGTGGAAGTGCACTGCTGCGAATAGGGTGCAGCAGCTGTGATCCCCTTGACCGTATCTCCTAGGGCAAGATCTCTAACACATCCTAGCTAGCTGCTAGTCTCTTTTGAAAGGAAAGGATTGCAGGTATCAGTCTCGTGCCCTCTTCAATGCCTGCATTGAGTAAAACATTGCTGTGATCGATGCAGCCTATTTGTTATCAGTATTTAATTATTCAATGCTGGTATTGCAGAGAGAAGGATATAGAATGGATATTTTGTTTTGTATTTTGTTTTGACCCTGTGACCTGTATCTCAACCAGCATTATACCCCTGCAGCTTTTTTTTATGCCTGAGTGAATTGAGAAGGTTTATTATTTCAACAAAATACACAGGTGATCCTTGGTCTGAGCGCTTGAGATAGGTGTGTTCAGTGTCTGCTAATGCAGAGAGAACAGAGAGTAACATGGAGACTGAAATGCACAAAAGGAGGAAAAAGACATTCTTTAGGTGTTCTGGAGCTTAGACTACATGAGGCAGAATAGGACATATAAGTGATTTCTATGGTACATTGCAGAGTATTGTACATACTTATTGCACATGCATATTACACAGCATCTTGGTTTTCTGGAATGGTGTTTGTAGCCCAACTGTTGATGTCTCCTGGGCTCTCTTTAGTCTGTCAGCCCATATTTGAGGTTACTTCTGCATTTGCTGTTCTTGAACAGGTGGCAGCCTTATCCTTATGCTCCATACAAACTAAAGTGTGTAAAAACCTATTCCCTCCTTGTAATTTTGAATTTATTCACAAAATGAACACAAAATGAAACAAGAAACCCAGACCAGACTTCTCTGACTTCTTCACAAAACTCTCTTGCAAATATATTTGGGCATGTGGGTTAGACTAACACTTGCTTTTCCCAGCAATTTGTAACATAGCAAAAAAACCCCACAACATTTCGATCAGGATTATTACATGAATTCTTGGTAGTTTTTTGGACAAATGCTTTCAACTAGTGCAATATTAGACAGTGCCTATGATAATAAAAAATTCCTGGTTACTGTAAGCACATAGTAATTACAGCTAGTATTACTATTCCATCTCTAAGGAAAATTAACAATAGAACCAGATGGCTAAAAGGTAAATAATGATTCAGGAATGCTGAGAGAAAAAAAGATCAAGTACATTAATAACCATTCTTTGGTCTTTTCCAAGGGCAAAACGATATGCCACGGATGTATGTTTGTCAAATCTTCTGTGGTAGTAATAATTTTTAGTCCAGGCATTCCTTCTCTCACGCATATGGTTTATCAGGCTTTTCTTCCCACCAGCAGAGTCCCCAGTGGAGGGACTGCATTGCTGTTGCAGTACAAATACAGAAATCCATGTCTGAGGAGTACGAGAAAAGCTTGCTGGAAATAGGTGGAGACAGGTGCTGATAAGCATTATCAATCACTTTCCTAAGTTCTTAGTAAAATGAATATTATTTCTTTTTAAAAATGCTCAATTATTTTGGTTACAAATGTGTATCTGCCTATATATATATGTGGTGATTGTTACTTGGGATGAAGGTACAAATAAAATATACTGAGTTTCTGTGAACTGAACTATTTGCACCAAAGTATCCTTCATCTTACGGTCCTTCATGCACGGTATCTGTGAACAGATAGCAGCTAGATAAACCAGCCTTCTTATTATGAAAGAACACAGAAACTTATTTTTCCCTTCATTTTTAGGAGCAGAATAAAGTAGATAATTTATTTCAATATTGGAATTTTTTTAGAAAATTTTTCCCTTTTACCTTGCCTAATGATAATTTTCCTCTTAATCTAATCTGAAAGATGGGAAATTGCTGTTGTTTTGCTACAAGCAGGATTTACTTGATTATTTTTTTTCCCCTGGATGTTTTTCAGCTTGGGGGTTTGTGCAAAGCCTGAGGAAAGAGGCTGAGCAGGTAATGGAAACAGCTCAACATTTTGCATTCCCCACGAATCAATTAATCACAGTTACAATTAAATATGCAATGACATTTGTAAAGATGTACAGTACAGATGAATTGAACCTAACTAATTCTCAGCAGACTTGCTCTACATGAAATGTAAATACTAATAGAGAATGCTTCTTTTGCCTTCTGGTTTCCCTCAAGACTCCTTGCTAAAGTCATGCCCATCATAGTACAGGCCTTATCCTGATGTACTTATGTGAAATTGATTATTATATACTCTCACAAAAAAAAGAAATTTGAAATACAAACCTAAGTAACTAAGGCCAATATTAAGCAATGTTGTGATGCCAAAGCAGTGTATAGAGGCCTCTGTGTAAATGAAAATCAGACTTTATGTTTATGTGAATTACACATCTGCAAAATATCTATAATATAGAACATAGCAGTTGTTTAATTTTTACCTAATTAGAGAGGCTTGAAAACATCTGGCAGTTGACACCAATCCATTTTTTCATTGTATCCTTTCTTGGTAGGTTGGGAATGGAATATAATATATCCCGTGAGATGTGCTTTAGTTTATGACAGGTGTGCATTTCCTAGCTGTTCATTGCATGACACTGTTTGTTTCCCACAGATACAGCTGGAAATACATTTATTTGGCAATGAGGAATTGCAAGGGGAAAAAAAAGTGGTTTAGGAGGAAACTTACATCAGAGATTTAGATATATAACTTTTCCACAGAAATCTCAATGTGGCGTTTCATAATTTTCACTTCACAGCATTTGCTTCGTCAAACAAAATATCATAAATTTAATACAAGGTTGGTGCATAATTTCAAACATTAGTATAAAAAGTAAAATGAAATGTGTATTGTCAAAATATAATCACTCCCATAGCATATGTAACTTTTTATTTAGGCAGTGAGCAAGTTACTCCTGTTGTGCTTTCTGCCACTAGGAATAGGGGGATGAGTAAAGTTGGGCCACTGCTGGCCAAGGGGTGGTTTGGGCTTCATGTGGGGTCTGTGGGCAGGAAGGACTGAGTTGAGCTTTCTCCTCCTTTCTCCTCCTAGAGGATGTAGAGCCACTGGGACTGCATGAGAGAGACTGTGGGAAGAGCTTGACATAACTCAGCATGGAGATTATCATCTTCTGATTAAAGAAAAAGCACCTCTAGGTGCTTGCAGAGCAAGCTTTAGCAATAGCATCGGTCTGGCATTTGGTTTAGACTAGGAAACTCAACAGGGCCAGCCCGTTACCTGGCCCCGAGGCCAGTGTACCTGGAGCAGTTCATACAGCTATGCTATTAAAGTCTTACCCTCCAAAACAGTCATGCAGACCACCTCTTAGCAATGGATCCAAGCTGATTGAAATTATGCCTGGAGCGTTCCCCATAGTTTAAGTCAGATCCATACCAGAAGTGAATTATTCACGTAGTCAAGTTGTAGTGTCTGGGAGTGTTCCCTTGTGCCACTTACTGGTATAGGCACAGTCCCTGTTTCATTTATCTTGGAGTTTCCCTAAAAAAGCCTATGAGGCCAAATACAGACTTGTGAAAGTTTCTAGTTTACCTAAACTTCATGGCATAAAAAAGGAGATTTCCCTCTCCAAGACTTTTTTTATTGTAACACTTCTGTTTTTAGTTCTTTTGATTTTTCATTTTAAAGGAAGCTATTCTATATAAAAACTTCCACAAATATTTTAGAATGGAAAATGTTTTGTAACCTCTTGACATATGAAAAGATGTGTGTTTTTTAATCCCATGTGAGTATCTCATGAAGTGTATGCACTCAGACCACAGGTAGTGTGATCTTACTGCTGTGTAGCCCAGGATCCTTCCTTGCCCTCAGCCAAAGGAAGTGACTATATTTAGGGTTTTTCCCCTCAGGTGAATGAAAGAAGGTGATTGATTTTCCGCATTGGATTTGGAATAAAAAAAAATCCATCAAAGCTGTGTAAGTGGGAAGGGATTTTTTTTTCCCCATATGGAAAACCCTCGCTCCTGGTGGAAACAGATCCGAATCAAATACTGCTGGATACAGAGAAATGAGGTTGTTGTGGGGTTTTAATAACTATTTTTCTCTGAACTGTTTGTATTTCCTCTTACTTCAGCTTTTTTTGGTTTTTTTTGTTTTAGCTTCTGTCATTCTTCTGAACTTGTTTCTTGCCCTGTCATGCTCATGCTCCCCTCCCCGCCCCCAAAAAAGCCAGTGCTTAATCAGAAGACACTGTCAAAATGGATTTATGGATTTGTTTACTAACCAGGATTCAGAATGGGATGAAACAAATTTGCCTCTGGGAATGGATATGACTGATGCTGCTTTCTGAGAGCTGGTTCTTGTCACAATTTTTTTAAATAGATTGCTAATAGAAAATAATTCGTAACTAATGGAAATTGAGGGTAAAAACAGTTCTTATATAAGTTCTGAAAATGACAGCCTGGCACTTCTGAAGCTGAGAGGTCAAATGTAGCTGCTCTGTGAAAAGCATTTCCTCTTTTCTCTTTGGCATGTTTTCACTTAATATCCAGGGTGGTCTTGAGGATTTGTGGGCTCAGCGAGAACAGGAAAGATTTCTCATCAAATATTCCTTTCCCTCCCATTTCCCTCTTCTAACTTTGTTTGTTCTTTCATAGATATATATTTTTTTTGTACTTTTGCACTCTCTTTTATTGTGCCTGGGTCTGCAGAGCGACATCTCAGACATTTGGGTTGAGAATATCCCCTGTATCTTTCAGAAGCACCACGTACAGCCCTCAGCCCCACCAAGAAGCAGTTTGTTAGCATGAATTGTCTTGGGCTAGTGCATGGGAGCAGACCAATGTCTGCTCCCAGGGGCTCCCAGCCTTGCTGGGGGTTTTGCTGCTGCTTTTCCCCATGTGTCCCTTCTGCCTACACCAGGGGTGAGAGTGGGGGATGGGTAAGGGACATTTTGCATTGTGTTGCATTTGCAATACACTACATTGGGCAGAAAGGGGGCAGGAAACCCATGGCAGGGATGAAGCTTAATTTCCCTCTGTCCATTACTTGCAACTCCATTGATAGTTGGTTGTTTCAGTTATTTCGTTTGATTGGTTCGTTGTTTGTCGGAATTGCACTTACAGCTTTAGTGCAGTTGTGTTTTCAGGTCCCTGACTGAGTAGTCTCCCAACTGCTTTTCTCAATCAC
Source organism: Pachyramphus minor (assembly GCA_013397135.1). Taxonomy (NCBI): domain Eukaryota; kingdom Metazoa; phylum Chordata; class Aves; order Passeriformes; family Tyrannidae; genus Pachyramphus; species Pachyramphus minor. The sequence continues at coordinate 220,913 of VYXB01010211.1, read as the reverse complement.
TGTAATCTAATATTCCTTGGTTTTTATTTGAAAATTTCAGGCCTTTTTTCTTCCAAAATACACATATTAATGCTATTAAACCCTCCCAGACCTTAAACCCTATTCAGTCACTTCAGAAAATTAAGGGGTTTATTCATTGTGGAAGGAAAAAAAAATTGCCACTTCCATTTAATAGTATCACAGCCAAACCCAATGATGTGAGAGAGCACATTGGCATTGAAATAGCCCTTGCTGAGGAGAAGCACATTCCAGAGGAAATTGATTTTCATGTCACCAACTTACACATATTTTGAAAATTAGGTTCTGAGCCACAGGGTTCACAGCTGATTTATTTGTCTTTATTTTTTGCTAGACTTTTTCAAATGAATTTTTAGTGAACTAACAAGTTGCCTCTGATTTGGCACGAGGAAAGGTTCATGCAAAGAATGTATAGTGCAGTCCAGTGTGTAAGTGAAGGTCCAGACAGCCTTGTGATATGCATAAAAATAGTTGATGGCAGAGTATGACTAAGTCCAGCAAAAAACTCAGGGATTTGCAAAGCCTAAAGCTGGAAGGTGATAATGTGGTCTGCTCTCTGTATTTCACAAGCTGCTACACTTCATCCCGTTATCCATGTTGAACACATTGCTTCCTGTTTAAGTTAAACATGCCTTCCAGAAAGGCATCCGGTTTTGATCTGAAATTAAGGAAGGTTTGCTTTGATAGCATTTTGTCGATGATTGACGAAGTCCAAACAAATGATTACTTTCAATTTAACTTTATCTGGCATCAGAAGCTGACCACTGAGGATTATGCTCTTCAATTAATGAGCCTACTATTTTTCTCCATGACGTAACTGTGTGTAGCCATGTCACCTGTCAGTCTTCTCCCTGCTAAACTCAGTCTTTATGTTTACCTCTTGGAGATATTTTCTATATCTCAGGCCCTTTCTTTTGTATCTTTCACAATACTTTCAACAGCCTTTTAGAGGTGCAAACTGTGGATTGTAGACAACATCTTAATATGTTACTGTGTGTCCACTGCTAGTTATGTCAATTAAGAAAATCAGTTCTTTGACGTAACGTGTAAAAGCTGAATTCGGTCAATGAATTATCTCAATATACATTAACTTAAAAGTACAAATTCCTTTAGTACCTTCCAGTTAGTGACAGCTTGCCTCCTGTCGCATCAATACATGTATGTCTGTTACTGGTTTTGCAGGATTCTGTAACCATTTTAGCCTATGCCAGAAAGACCTTTTTCATGAAACTGCTACATGCTTTAAATTAAAAATTTATGTTCACCACATACTGTGAAATGTTCTCTTCATGTTCTCATCACCAGTCATAAGATGCTTGAAATTCTGCTAGTGCTCTTCTTGAAAAAAAAAAATTCTTTTAGTCTGAACTGGGTTTTGTTTGTATTTTCTTTGATAATGGGCTTTAGTGAAGGAGTGAGAGAAGAGGAGAAAAGCTTAGGGGACTGTACAGATAACTCCTTAGCTGGTATATTGCTTTCCTCTCAGGCTGGAGACTGGTGATAATAAAGGTGTGTCATTCCCAAGCTGAGGGCCTTCTCTTAGCGCAGTGACTTCAGCCTTGTGGAATCTCCTGCACCACCTGGCAGCCCAGGGGAGATAACTCACCAAAGAATTCCTTTGCCTTTCCTTGCTTTCCTAAGCTGCCACAGCTTTGCTTATCAGAACCGTTTCACTTAAGAAAGTGTGCATCCACAGGACATAAACTTGGCAATGGTTTTGAATTGCTGTTTGTATTGCACACAGTCACTGCTTTTTCCTGTCATTAATGGTCTCCTAATCATGTCTGGAATTCTGCAAATGTGAGGAATTCAGGCAAGACATGGCCTCGATTTTTCAGGGCAGTTGCACTTTGACCCTTTTTTGGAGATGATTGAGGGGGAAAGCTGGAGTTATAAGTTTTCTTTATCCCTCCACAACCTCCTTCTCCAAATAAGCTCCTGTAAACTATTCAGTGCAAGATATCTGCTTGTACAGTCTTGAAAAAAATAGGAGAGTAGACCAGTGACTCTGTGAGTAATGTATTCATTCCAGTTATTAAAGAAAATAGATTTTTTTGGAAAGAGAACTTGTAAAGATAGAGATAACTTGTTAAGTGTTGTATTTATTCTATGAGAATGAGTAGGAGAGGGATTTTATCAGCAGTTCATGTCTGTCTCCCCAGTCCTACTTGGAAGTTTCTCTTAATCTTTGTCAGCCTGTTGTATTTTGCATATGACAAATTGCTGTTTCTTTGTCACTTACAAGTTCAATCTTCGGATGATTTGTGTATTACAGCTTTTGTGGGAATGTTTGTAAAACTAGTTCACTTGGGTTTTAGCTCTTTTCTGTGGTTGAGGTCATGAACTCGGCAGATGTTCACAACACACATCCCATGATATGCTCAGTGACACTACCTGGGGAGTCAGAGGGGTAGTGTCTGACCTGTTTAGAAAAATATGTGCCTGAAAACTAGGAAAAGGTGCTCAGGATATTTGTGTCCTAACATATTTGGTGCATTACTTCCAAGCTAGGTGACAATTCAGACTGTAAGCTCAGCTATTAAGATACTATTTCTATTACGTTTAGTAAGAGGCTTCTAGAAATGTGCTTGATATGGCTGAGCAGATCTCAGTGTATGATATTATTTCTGAATGTTCATTAATACTCAGGTTTAATTTCACTGATCTGATTTGCTGAGGGCTGATGTGTGAAGTGCCCCTGATTTTGCAAAGGTTGGAGAAACTCAGGAGATGCTTGGTGCTCCCAGTTGCCTTGTACTTCTGAGTGAGCTTGATAATCTGGGTTCCCTACCTTTCATCTCATGGCTTTCAATAGGACAGCTAAAAGAAACCTATTTTTAATTGAGGTCATATGTTAATCTCACTCTGTAGTTTTCTTCTCTGAAATGCATATTGGAATGAAAATGATTCAATTGGTGTAACCTTGTGCTGTCCTCATTTGGTGTAGCAGTGATCTGAGCAGATTATCTGTAAATGCTGAGTAATCCTTGCCTCAAACTGGGATAATATAGCTGGTAATAAACAGCATGATCAAACTGACATTGCTTAGTCAGTGTTTTTCTTTAGACTTAAATGATGGCTTGTATATGCTTCAAAGGCACAATTCCTCCTGTTAGAAAGGCTGGGAAAAGCCACCTGGAATGTAAGCTCATCTACAAATGCATGCTTTGAGCCTAGTGTGGTCTAATGATTTAAAATGACAGAGAGAGAAGTAGGGTAGAAAAAAATAAATCTGTTCAACTCTTCTGTCTTGCACATTTTGCAAGTAGTAACCAGGGGGATGGCTTTGACCTGAAAGTAACATTCACTTACAGCACCAAGGATTTATCTTGCCTCATAGTTAATACTGTTAATATTTATGAAGAGCAGGTTGCTTATCCAGAACACTTGCTTCCTTTCTAAATAAATCATAGTGCTAAAGAGACAATCTTTTAACATGCAAAGTGATGGGATGTTGTTCCACACACAATACAATTTTTCTTTTTTTTTTTCCCAGAGCTGTAAAGTAAACATGTATTTTAAGTTTGACTCAGCATTTGAAATCTTAGGATTAACTTTGTTATACTAAACATTATTTAAATATTTAATATGGTATTAGTTAAATTCTGATAGCAGGCAGTCACAGACAACTCTACATATGGACATAAAGCAGAGTGAAACATTTTACCCAAAGTCATAAAGTAACAAGCTATAGGTATATCTCAGACATTTAGATTTGTTATCTGGTCTCTTTCACATGGACCCAGTTGCCCAATGACTCATATAAAAGTGAATCTCTGTAGGAGAGTATTTGATAAACTTCCTCTCTGAGAGCTAGACTGCAATACATGAAAGGGGTATTTTCTAGTTAGATGCAAGCAAGTGCATAAAATATTAAAAATGCAAGCCATTGATTATATCTTTGGAGTTTCATGCACTTCACTGAGGTCTCAGAAAACACCACTTTAATAAGGGGCTTACTGCTGTATAGCCTCAGGATTGAAAACCCAAACACTCCACAGCTAGCTCTGATAGTGTTCCCTTTTAAGATATTGACTGTTTATTTATAGTTACTTTGCTTTTTGTAACAGGGATAATGTCAATGACAAATGAATGTTGCAAGAAACCTCTACTGGTTTTAGAACTTTTTAAAGACAGACTGTTACATTCAGTGTTTAGTATTATGAATAGCAAGTTAATTTAATATGGGGAGAATTTACTTTGTATAAATAATTTTAATGTTTTGAATAAATTGAGAATAAATTTTGCATTCAATTTAGAATGAAAGTACCAAAGGAGAAACGTAATGGAAAAGAGTAATGAAAGCACAGAAAGCAGACAAAGGAACGACAATAGGAACACAAGAACGAATGAGACCCCCCCCCGTTGGGCAGAATGGGACAAATCTAAATCAGCTGAACAAATATATCTATCATGTATCTATCTGTCTGTCTATCTATCTATCTATCTATCTATCTATCTATCTATCTATCTATCTATCTATCTATCTATCTATCTAAGAACTGTAAACTCTTTTTGTAGGCACAATATGTAAGTCAGAAAATAAAGATGTCAGAGGTTATATGAAATGAATTTTCAGACCGTATCTGGCCAATATACCATTGTTTCCTCATTCTTGTCCTAGATTAAGACCTACCTACTAAAAGTATACACATTTCTTATGGGAGAGACAGCAAGGTTGTCTGGTGCACTCTGCACCATATGGGTAGTGTGCAGACCTCCTTACGTTTGGCCTTCTTGCTGTGGTACATATCACAGGTTTCTCTCTTTCTGGAAAACCAATGTTTATATTGGATGGAACTCAGGATAGAGAACTGTATGTGCAGGCTTTAATTATAGGAATCAGGTTCATAAGCTCTCCCTGTTAGAAAATTAAACACAGGTTTCAATTTTGCAAAGCTGCTATTTCCTCCACACCTATTTTCTTATTGCAAGAGCTTTGTACCAATTTTCTGTGGATTAATGGTGGTCAGTCTGCATTTAACAGCAATATGATAAGTCAGACCTCTTAAAGACGTCCTTGTTTGTTTCCACAGCTTCAATAACGGCTCCTAAAATTCAAACAGACACAGCTATATTATCCTGACACATTTCACTGCAATGGTTGCTGATGCTTATTGAATTAAGAAAGCCTGAATACTGGAACAGTTTTAGGAGAATGAACAAGGTGGAGTTACACCAAATCCCATCTCAAATGGGAAGAACAGCAGTGGGAGTTGGGGCTTGTGCTCCTGCAGAGAACTGCGTTCATAGCTGTGAGGGGAAGGCTTGGAGCACTGCAGAATGAAGAAGAGCCAGTGTTGTGTTTGGCCACGGTGAGTTGTCAGCACCAGCTGGCTAGTTCAAGCTTGTACACAGATGCATTCTATGCAACTTTGTTATGTTAATAAAGCAAAAGAAAGTAAAACACTGGGGGTTTTGGATGGGCCTGCGTAAAACCCTAAAGGGAGAGCTCCTGGCAACCTATGGTTTACCTTGGACATCCTCTTTAATGGGAAAAGGCAAGGTTCTTTAATGTATCAATTCTTCAAGTGTGTAGTAGAGAGATGATTATTAGAGGAGGTGCACTTTAGCCAGCCATTTTAACTGGGGTGCTGCAGTCTCTTCTATAAAGCATGTTGCTGTAGAAAAGTTGATATGTGAACTGAGGAAAATATGTCACTATGGTACTGAAGCTAAGCACGTCAGCCCTTGTTTTTGTAATGTAATCTGTTTGTCACTGTAAATAAGGAAAGAATAACTTTAGATTAAAAAATACACTAAACGGACTTTTTCTTCCTTTCCTATACTGTCTGAATCAATTCTAGTCACACAGATATGTAATTCATCTTCCTTTTAATCAAGAATAAATTATAAAATGAAAGTCAAGGTATTAAGCTCTTTTCTCAAACTGCTGAGATGATTAGGTTCAAATTTGATTTTTTAATTTCCTATCACAAGGGTTTTACTGTTTGCTTCAGGGGGAATGCCTTTAGAGAGTTAGCTCTATAATTCCCTAGACTCTCATAACACATCCACAAGTCTGAATAACCCCAGACACTATACTGGCTTCATGCTTCTGCTTTTGACAGCTATTTTTAGACTATCATATTTCTGCCTTTGAACACTAGCCCAATTGAGATCCAGATTGAAAAGGCTGGAGCTGCTAATCAGTATTTTTCCTCACATGAGTGCAGATGAGCCATCCACATCTTGTGGCTGTATGCATAGTGCTACGCCCACAGATGGAGTCTGAGGGTGGCATGCAGTGCTTGTGGTCAGCCTTTTCTGGAGACCTGTTTCTCTCAGTGTGTTGTCAGAGTGGCAGCACGTCTGTGCATCTTATGTCTTGTGGCACCCATGTGAGGTGTGTGACTTGTGCCTCACCTGACAGGCATCCTCACCCTCTCACCTGAGGCATTGTCACCAGCTTGATCTGGCTTGGTTAAGTTTAAGGTTGACACCCTTTATTTGGAGTGAGTAATGATTGTAAACAGCTTCCAGCACTGGCAAGATCTAGCAATTTTGTTTGGTTTGTTTCCCATAGAGTCTTAAGCCAATTTTGATGCTTCATCATCAAAAAAAATGAAATCTTACCAAGAAGGTGGCAGCTTTCCCCTTTCACCACTCTCTCAAACCCATAACCACTGGTTTGCTGACTCATCTGTAGGGCCACTTGGCAAAAAGGATGCTGGATCTCATGGAGCCCCTGCAGGAATACAGACCCTCCAGGTCTATCCAGAACCCTCGGAAGGTGGAGGGTGTCTGTCATGGTTTTTAATTAACTGCCAAGTGTCCTCTGGTGTGAACTGTGGAAATGGGGACACTTCTGAGTCTGGTCCTGCTGAAACCTCATTGGACAGAAACACTGCTTAAACTAAGAAGGGAAACCAGTAGAAGGGAACCTTATTTATTTTATTACTGCTAAGGTACTTGACAGACTGTGATTTTTCAGATGGTTCAGGCAAAGGAAACAACATCATTAAATGTGACATGGCACAAAAAATAAGAGCTAGTGTTATACTTTTAAGTAGGGATCATGACCCTGAGAACAGTTTGTAAATAATTTAAAATGAAGAGTGAGGCTAATGCATCTGCAAGTGCTAAACTGAGTCTTCGCTAACAAACCAAGTGGGGCTGGAATAGGAATTAGTAACAAAAGACTATGTTAGCCAGAAAGGTGCTTAAACAGGAGCTCCTCTGTCGATGGTGCAGTGTGATGCTTTTACTGCACCATTTAGAACTTTTGCTTGGACCTAGCTGTAGTCTGGGCCTTTGAACTGAGAACCCATAAGCACACTGAGGGCACTGCCCTCATCATCTATGAGGGGTTCAGCATGAACACTCCTGTCACCCAAACCAAAGAGAGAGTGGAGACACTGGGAGGAGGGCTGCAGAAATGCACTCTTTTGAGTGCATTAGTTCAGAACAGAAAGCATCCTGGGACTGTAGTAAGAGGTAAATATTAGTACTTGTCAAGCAAAATAAGTCTCTATATAGAGCTCATGAGCAGGACTCTGAGTTGGGTCCACAGAATATCTTGGTAGGGCGGAGGAAGCAGGGCACATGGTGTGCTAGTCTCAGGCTCCACACAAAACCAGGGCAGGTAGCTGAATATGCTGAGACAGCACAGGCCAAGATGATACACAGTGTTTAGGGAAACAAGTTAAGACTCTAATGATTCTAGCATTTTGCAAGCTGGCAGGCAAAGATTGTTGTCTTGAAAAGCAGTATTATCTGTCTATTCATAATCTGAGCTCTGGAGAGCATCGTGCAAGTTTCTAGACACTTTCAAGTGCAGAGACCAACACCATTGCAGAACAGTGACAGCACCACTAAACAGCTCCAGTCCAGTTCATCTTGCTTCCCTCTCCTGTCCCCACCTAAAGCAAAGACAGAAGTGTAAATGTACAAAGCCAAGGGCTTTCACATTTTCACAAAGAAAAGAGAAACTAAGAACAACATGTTTTGGTAACATGGAGTCCCAAAACTCCGAGGGGAGTAACTGAGGACAACTGTGGAGGAAAGATGAACCTTTTCTTTACTCTGTAATAATTACCCCGAAAGGCCAACTACTGCATAATTGGTCCACTTTTAAAAAATAAAATTCTCTTTATCCTCAAAAAATAGTAAAAAGAATGGCTACTCTTTATTATCAGTATAGAAGTAGACAGTCATATACCAGTTCATGTAGTCCTATCTAACAAACTGGGAGAAAGTAAAGTCGAAGTTAGTTAAATACTTATGGAAACTATTCTTTGCACAGTTATACTACTAAATGAAACTGGGAAGCATGGGCTCTTGTTGGTTAACTTTTCTTATTTAAACAGAAAGCCAAAATCAAGAATAGCTGCACTGCTTATAAACTGGTTACAGAAGCAGTGTGGCCAGCTATTTAGAACTAAATGAAGTACAGACATCTTCACGTTCATACACACAGAGCCAGGGCACACTGTGTATGAGAAGTAATGTGTTCTTACAGTTCAATGTCTGTAGGGAAAGCCATGAGTCCCCACAACCCACAGCAGAGTAGTTGGTCTCGTCAGGACTGTAGGATGCCTTGGAGAGGGGCCAGTCTCTGTTCCAGGAGCAAAGCCGCCAAATTCAACACTGAGTATATTGCTTCCAATTTCAAACAAGCTTGGTCAACTCTGGACTAGGTGATCATGGCCCATAACCCATTGCACTGTGCAAATAGATCCTTTAGGTACTGCTCCTTTCAGGATAACCCCCAAAACAACATGCTTAGTCACTCCTCTGAACCTGCACTCAGACTGAAATAGCAGAGCATGATGGGTCCACACTAAAATTCACTCAAAGTCCCAGGTCAGAAATCAAATAAAGTGTCAGGATTGAACTGATTTAGCTGATGCTCTCACAGAGTTCTATAGGAGAGTTGCTTAATGGAAAAAAGAGCATAAGGCCATGAGTGCCGGTCACAATGGGTCACTGAGTTACAAGGCTTATTGGGAATCTGTCTCATTACATCTTGGGCACTTTGTTGATGTTATCAAACACCTTTAAAGCTGGGTGTAGATGTATGTGGACACAAAGTATATTGCTGAGTTTGTTTGAAAAGAGAGGTAACCACGACAAGTGCTATCTGTACTGCTGTGTGTGCTCAGCAAATAGCTAAGATTCCTCAAGGGTTTTAGGAGATAGATACATTCTCCAGGGGTTTTGACAACAGTATGGCAATGGAAGGAGGAAAAAAAACCAACCAAAAACGAAGTTTAAAATCATCATTTGCAGACTGGAAAATGATGAAGCATCACCAATTTTTCTGGAAGCCTTTCATGTCTTTATTCAAATTTCATACTGACCATACCAAATTAAGCAAAAAGGAAATAATATTTCAAAGGAAGTCTTCTTTCAATAGTATATGCTGAATTTTCTTCTGAATGGAAAGATCCTTCCTCTTCCCTGTTTTAATTTAGCCAGGAAAAATCAGATATTACTCCACTCAGTCCTGAAAATAAAAGGGGTGGCCTGTAGCTAGACATCTTCCAATAGAACTTGGCAGCAAATCAAATTGCTAAATCAGTGTATCCAGAATATTTGTTCTGGCAACAATATTGATTTGAGTAAAGCTCTGTAAATCTGCCTTAGATTTCTAAGGAAGCTATTCCTAGATTTCTATTAGTTTTATCTTAATACAGGGAATACACACATTGGTATTTTGAGCAGATGTCTTTGAGGTTTTTGACCCTTTGCTCAGCAAAAATAACTTTTTCAGTGATGATGTTAGTGGTGTCACTGACAAAGTCATTTTCTCTGAGCAGCTTTAAATATGATCCATGAAAATTCTATTGGCCCATAAACAAATCAGAAACTGAATAATGCATATTTATAAATAATGCCTATAGATAAGGGAGTCTTTCAGAGAACAGAAAAAAGAAAAGAGCCTTTTTCTCCTTAATGTGTCAAAGAGAAGTTGTTAGAACCCTATAATTTCCAATATAATAGGGTTACAATGACACCGGCCGTAACTAGAAACAAGAAGTAAAAATGAAACAAAACTGCCAACAGAAGTTTTAATTTCAAAATTTGCAAACATCGTCTCATTTGACATGCACAGAAAGGAGTCAGTTTTAAATGATTATGTTATTATTTGTTGTGCAGAGCTATAATATTTTCCATTCATATATCTTTGGTAATTTCTCATTTTTAAATCCATGCTATCTCCAAGATTGAAAAAGAAGTGTAGCAACATCTACATACTTCAGCATAATAAAATAATATTATGATTTGAAAGCTGAAACTTGTGTGGTTTTAAATTCGGAAATCGTGGGGACTCAGAACTGTGGTTTGTGAAACTTCCTTATATGCTACACTGGGTTATTATTGAAGCTTGTATTTTTCTTTAATATCATATTTCATCAATTAAGAGATTCCTTCACTTGATACATTAAAGAAGGGGTAAAATTAAATTAGCTTAGCTCACTGAATCTTTGGGATGTACCTACCATGATGACACTGTTCTTTCTTTTTCATTGACTATAAAGTTGATATTGAAGAATTTTTCAAACGTTGATGGCCAAATGTTTGCTTGAGTGAGATTTTTTACTACAGAGCCTCATTCTGAGAGGCATTTTTTTGTGACAAGCTGATATTGGGGAAGCTCACTTTTGATGGGCACTTCAGACATTACAAACCAAGTGAGTTTTCTTCAGTTTCCTACTGGTATTTCAAAGCTGTGTCTAGACTTTTCTGCTGGGCTATACCATGCATGCCCTGGGGTTCTGGCCTGTGCATCACTTGCATCTTGCCTGACATGTGTGTTTGGGTTTCCTTTCTGTGGAAAGTGGGAATGATGTGTGTTCAGGTTTTGTCCTGATTGATAAGGAATTGGCTGGGGCAGGGAGGCAAATGTAAAGCAGGGAAACATTCTTAAGTTCCCTGATCACATATAACCTGAGACCTCACTTATGAATGCAAGTATTTATTACCAATAAATATATCTCTTTAATGTGAGGTCATTAATGAGCAGCAGTGGATTATACTGCATTTCCTTTTTTTTTCCCCCCCATTTTTAGAAATCCTGAGATAGTAGTTCCTTTAAATTACCCCAAAATGCTGAATGTTTTTCATGTTTAAGTGACTAAAATGATTATAACTTTTGAGGTAACAAGCTACTAGTCTGAAATTAAAATAAAGCTGCTTTTCTAGCTCTTAAATCATGCGGCACATCTACCTCATGCCTGCTTTCTTGTAAAACATTAGTCATTCTATTAAAAACTATGATGTAAATAGGCTAAATGGAAACAGTAGGTTAAATTTTCTCATAAATTTTCCAGGAGGCCAGAATGCCCTGCCTGTGAAGAAGATGGTAGCCTTACTGTTATTGCAGGCATTACAAAAAGAGCATAGTTATTCATTGCAGTAATAGCTCTATTGCCTGTCCTCTTTTGCTGAGCATCAAAAGGTCACCTGAGCTTTTTGAGCCCCTTAGACCAGGGTGGAAAAGCTGTGCCAGTTTTTGTAGCTCAGTATTACAAGTCAGTATGGTTTGCAGAGAAATGTCTTTTCCAGGATCACATGTGACCCTCGAGCTCTCAACTCAAATCAGTAAGTTCCCATTAAAGCTGAGGTATGTGGAACAGGCTCTAGTGTGAATCTAGAAAGAGAATTTAGTTGTCCTTCTTCCACTGTGAGATGCTTAAACTCTGACACACTTCCAATAGGAGTGTACATTACATGGGAAAACATTATTTTGATAGTTCCGTGGAAAGTTTTTTTATAGTTACTGTTGACCACAGCTTTTTACTGTTGGATTTCTCAGTGGGTGAAATGTTGGATGATTCTGTGGCTTAAAACCAGTGGTAGTTCTCTGTGACCTGAATATATTACTGATTAAACAATTTTTTCAAATTTATTTTAGTTGGAATTAAAAGATGAGAATTGTATGTAGTGTTACTTTAATTTACATGGTATAGAATATGAAAAGACAAGGGGAACATAATTCTGATAAGTCCCAAGTAGCCAAAGATGACAACAGACAGTTCATCTTATTCTGCATACCCAAATTGATAAGTTATCATCTCACCATATCAACCATACATTCTCTTGACTAATTTACAGCTATAAATTTATACCCTGAAGTCTCCATCTTACACTAACCCTGTGATCTGGGAGACCACTACTTTTCTTGCTCCTTACTAGCTATCTGTCAGCAGTAAGGATGACTTATACTGATATATACTAATCCACATGGAAAGTCCCTGTTTCTCTTGGATTACCTTACATTTCAGGTGTTTCAATTAAACCAATAATTCAGGTGCCTCTTGTTCTCACTTGCCAAGCAGAGTTTGAGCTGAATCTCGGCAGACCATGGAAACATATTCTGTGAAGAATCCCCATCCAGTTTCTGCCTAATGTAGCTTAAACCTAATTGTGATGAGCCTTTTCTTTTGCTGTCTTCCCCTGAGCAACTCAATTAAGTCTTTCATACATAATTCTGCTCAAAATACAGAAACAAAACTATATGGTACCTGATGGCCCACGGGTGTTTTAGAAGAATCTCTTGCTACTGCCACATGGGTGGAGCACCTCAAAAAAAAAATGCAGTTGTAGCCAACTTTGGAACTGGATGTGGTATTTCGTGCCATAGTCTAGTAACTGCGGTAGTAGTGGATCAAGGCTTGGACTTGATAATCTCAGAGGTCCTTTCCAACCCATCTGATTCTATTCTATTCTAACATTGGGCTGGCAGGGTAAGGAATGTCTATTTCAGGTAGTGGCTAGACTACACATCTGGAAAATGAGGGACTTGTGCTCTGGAGTCCTGCCTTTGCCAAGAGAGTATCCCATCTGTAGATCCTCCCTCAGAGATAACCTGGCTGTGGGACTACATGGAAAATCATGTGAGCAGGCAGGGAAAGCCAGCACTGCCTCTGCAGATGAATAGCCAGAGTGACTCTTCTGCGAGTTGAGGAATCAGTCCTTGCGTAGGGCTATTTTCTTGGAGGCAGAAGAGGGAGAAGAGACTGTTATGAAAGTGTAATTGTGAAGCTCTCCTGCCTTTGATATCTGGCTTCCATTATTCAAAAAGATCTTGGCCACTGTGCATGGTATTGCATAGACTGTCAAGACAAACTTTATGTCCTCAATAGGGCTGGTACTACAGAAATACTTTTATGGTCATCACATTTGCTTGTTTATATATGGGTGGCTCATTACACAAAATGGTTCATTTTTTACTCAGCCTCTGAGACACCTGGTATCCCTTTTTTATTTTGAACCTTTAAGATCAAGGTCAGTCTACGTCCTAGCTTTGGACTTTTGATGCCTGACTTGAGATGAATTCCCTGAGAGGTTAGGAGTCCACAGCAACTACCTGGTAGGCACAAACCCAGTTTACTGGGTTATATTCTCTCTTGAAGCCACTCTGTAGAATCCTCTTAGATGCTGGTTATGGCTGACCCAGCCTGTTTGGAATTACTTGCTTCAAAATTCTGTTTCCAAGGTATATGGGCACTCCAAAACAATGCACCTTTCAGTGATGAAGATGTGCAGTATGATGGGCAAATAGTAATTTCTCCAAACCAGCAAAGTTCAAGCAGTACTACCTTAAAAGTACTGCCAAGAATACCTTAAATGTAAATATTTAATTTTAAAAATGAATGCACCTTGGTTCTTTTAATTCTGTTCTAAGTGATGGTTAGGTACACAGGATTAATTTGTTTGACTAATTTTCCTATTACAATGGTATAATCTAATCCAGGTGAAGACACACAACTGTTCAAAGCTTTCTATGTTAACTCTCCAGCCATGGTTAGAAAAATAATTCTTTCAGAAATCTGATCTGTATTGCTTCCTTTCGTAGTGTTTTTGGCTTCTTTCATCTCTCTTCCAAACCTGCGGTAATGGCATTCCTCTGTTATTCGTATTTGCTTTCATGAATCCTAGCTAAAGAATGCAAGAAAGTGAGCAAGCTCTCTTCTAAATCAGCAGTGACTTGAACCGAATGGACCATTCTGCTACAGTGTTTCATGGAGTGCTTTAATTTAGCTCCTGTTAATTAAGGCCATCAAACTTCTGCAGTTGTACTCATGTCAACAATGTAGTTCTCTTTCATTGAATATTATTAGGAATAATCTCCATGAATAAGAAAAAGAAAATTAAACCTTCTAAGTGGTATGGTTTACTTTGTTTAATACAGGAAGATGTTAGTTCTAGTGTTTTCCCTGACATCATTCTGTAAAGGAAATATTTTTCAATCAAAACCCCTCTTATACCAGTAACACTACTAACCTATTCTTGCACACTGTTTCAAAACAAGTTTAAACAGGATACAAGAGTGCATTAAATGCACTACAGCTGCTACATATACACTCGAATTTTGATTTAATTCTGTTACAGTAAAAATAGCTTTTATTAAAATATTGTAAAATATAATAAAAATGGATATTTCATTCTTTTCACTCTAACGTATGACATACAGTGAGATTCACATTTCCCTCAAATAGTAGTTTAGCCACTGTGAATCCTTAGTACAGCTGTTGAACAGTGACTCGAGAGCAGATAACTTAGCAAAGACAATATAAAGTCAGTGAAAGCTTCATATTCAAATTGAATACTTTTTCAGAGACTCCTAAAATAAAGACTTGCAAGTTTTTCACCATGAAACACAGCACCTTGGTGTTCTAAATTTTGGTTATAAGTGATAAATGTCAACCCAAATGGTCTTTGGGAAAAGAGGGCACCTTAAAATGATGTTACAACGTGTAGCGGATGCTTAGGAGAGGAAAATAAAGTACAAGCCACAAGCTTCAAGGCTTGCTAATGTGCTCTGAAATAAATAAATTCATGGAACTTAAGAAAACATGACATAAATCTGTTCCAAGAAAATGTGTATGACAAAATATCTTATGTTTAAGTTGTATTACGTTGTTTCTGTTGGCAATACTGCTTCTGTTAGAGATACTGGTTTGTTGTCTTCACTCTCAAACCTTTTGGTTGCTATGGAGTAGTAAAGTAAAAAAATGTCCTTAGACATCCCTTTGGAAAACTCTTTATTTAATTTTTTTTCTCCGTTAATCCCTTTTTGTTTAATTTTGATATTTTAATTAGAAGAATAATAAAGTCCTTTAGTAAAGCTCTGGAACAGGTTCAAATCTAAAGACTAACTCTGGCATGGTTAAGGCTTCTATGGCTTCTAGAAATTTTGATTAGGCAAGGCAAAAATACTTTATGGTCAAGTCAATGTTTTAATGGTTACTGTCAGTTTTATTTTGTTTCTTTCTTATTATGATCTTGCAATAATAGAAAAACCCAATTTGGATTTAATTTTTTTTTTTTGAAAATGTTAACATTTGAAATTCAGTAAAATGTATTTTACTGTATTTTACATGTATTACACTCAGTGGCAGAATGTTTCCTTTGCTCTCTTTGAAATTATCTTTTCTAATAGATTATAAGCATTAAAATTATCTATGTCTGTATGAAAAGATACTTGAAAATATTGGTGTGTGTAATAAAGGTCTGATTTTGTTACATTTGCTTGCATATTGAGGTTTTACTTTCTCCCATGTTTTGTTCTTCCACTACCAGAGTGAAATTTTTAAAGGGTGGAATATTATTCAGCATAATCAGGCATTTGAGAGTTGATGAAAAATAATTTAAAACCCTTAAACCAGAAATAAACTCTTAACTTCCTGGAAAAAAAATATTGCCACACATTTGTACTACCCAAGTCTATAAGCTTGGAGATATATTTTGCTGAAATTACCTTTTAAAAGTACACTTTCTCCATGCCTTCCATTTCTCAATTCTAAAGCACTGAAGGCCCTTCAATTCAGGGACTACATTTTAATGCATCCATTTGGAGAGAAATCTCATTTTTCTTTCCTAATGTCTTCTTATACTACTAAGGAGAAGCATCTGGCTATGACAACCATAGAAAAGAGATGTAGGCTGTAATTTTACAAGGACTGTGCACTTGAAGACAATGGGACTACTACTGAATATAAAATATTTTGCATTAATAGCTTTTAAGGAAAATATTTCCGTTGAAGGCATGTTATTGTAGCAGCTAATATCATAACAAAATGCTTTCCATTGTTTCTGAAGCCCTTTGTTGTATAATAATATATAATATAGGTATATATGTATAATGTATGTATAATAATATAATATAATGTTGTATAATAATCACTGCTTCATTGGGAAGGAGAATGTGTACCCCAGTATTCACTCCAGGAGAGGAGAAAGCTCACACAAAATCCTATATTTTAGGGTGTCTAAAACACATAGGTTGTTGCTTGCTCTTTTTTGTTTATTTCAAAAAGAGAAGTATCTTATTTTCTGTTCTAGGAAATGTGCCAATCTAACACTTCAAGTGACTAAGTATTTCTCATGTGTCCCAAGGCTAAAAGCTGGAGATGAAGGTTGTTATGAAAGTGGTAATGGAGCAATATCTTGATGTCTTTGAAAGAGCATCATTTTGCACAAGATTTTTAAAGGCATATAGTGCTTACTGCTATTATGATGAATATCTCAGTTGTATGTAAAATAATATTCCCAGATCAAAGTACCATTGTTAGAGGCTGTTCAAATTTATGAGGTGAGGGAGTCTAAGAAGAGTTGAGACAAGATGAAAACAGTCATGTGGGTAAGGTTATTCTAGTAAGGAGCTGAGGAATACAGCAGTAGTAGTTCACATATAAACTTTTTAGACTAGAAATGTGCTTTAAAAATTATTTTGTGACAATGTGCACTTGTAGCCAAAACTGATGTCCTAGCGAGTTGCTTTAAAAGTTCTGATATTTTCAAATTATGACATTAAAAATATATCTTTCTCTTTTCCACCAGCAGCTGTGTTTTGATAAATCAAGCTTTGACAAATATTATGAAAACTTTGGAAAGATAACTGTAAAAAAATCTTTTCTGAAAAAAGAAAACAAGTACATATGTAATGATAATAGCTTTCCACCAGTAACTAGATGTTTGACTTAATTCAGGCCTTGGATTTAAACAGCTCGCATGCCTGAAAGCCAGACCTAGATCTGACAGATATATGTGTAACTGGGAGAACATTTTCCTTGAAACACACAGGAAATGTATAAAAACATGTAAAGGGGTGCACTGGGTTAGTGCATTGCATTGTAAATCCACCAGCCCTACACTTCCTTATACTATCATAAGTATGAAGTCATTAGAATTAATTTAATTTATTAGAGACTCCAGCTGCACTAGAAGAATTTTGTCTGGTTTTTGGTATTTTATAATTTTTTTCCTGTTACGAGTCCTAAAATGTTTGGCCTGGGACTTAATTTCTATGCTGTTCACATGTAACAAAAAAGGCCTTCCAGAATAACCATCCCTCTCTGGTATTTCATGTGACAACAAGGAAAGAAAAGACCCTCATTTCAATGCTGAGCTTAAAAATAAACTTTTCGGGTTTGCAAATAAGTGAAAGCACAATGGAATCCTGTGTTTCAGTCTTGTGTGTGTATTCATCATGGATGCCTAATTATGAAGCATAGAACTAAAACCAAACTGTGTACCCCTGGTTACAGTACCCAGGGGATGACTGGATTCACTGGTTGTAGCTTGTTCCTTGGAGGCCGTTTAAAAGCATGTCAGGTAAAGTTAAAAAAAGTATAATTCCTTTATACTACAGATTTTACTCATTGCTGAAAACTGGCATCAAGATAACCTCAGTAAACTGCCCTTTTTACTACCTGCTTTATATTAAACGCTTTGCAATACCTGTAAATTCCCATTTATGTCACCATTTAATGTCAGGAATTCAACCAGAGGAAATTTTTATATACGTGGTTCTTCTACTATCCTTGTAAAAGAAGAAGAGGTATGATCTCTGTTGAGAAACTGTCTCTGCACTATTACAGCCCTACAAGAAAATATTCCTTTCTCTACTGATGTAAAGCACCAGTGATGAAAATTTCAGATTCTGTTTAAATCAGTAATTTAATCTTAAAGTCATGAGTGCGTTTATTTTAGCTCTGCTGGTGATGAATTCTTTTTGCTTTCAGATAAATCATAGTTAAGAGAGTTGTTGAATAATTCATCAATATAATTCTGAATACTTCAATACATCGGATCTCAGAAAATAGACGTAGAAAATGAACAGGAAAAGCATAAAGCACCCATAATGTATGGCAAATGTTTTTGCGTGAGAAATATGGGCTTTGTCTCCTTTTTCATTTTTATCTAATACTATGCTGGTGTGGTTGCTTGAGTTTAACTGGAGCAGCTCCCAGTTTGCAATGGCACAAACGGTAAAAGAAACAGGAATATGATCTGATATGCATGGATGAAATGGAAAACACAGGGACTGATATACCCATTACAGTAATGTATTGGCTCATGTTTAAACATAAATGACTGTATCAACAAGCCAACAGCCATTAATAAACAGCTGGTAACCCTGTTGGAGATTTTATCATATGCATGAGTACTTTTTGCTAATGAGAAAATGCTTTGTTTATCAAAGTAATGTTGGTTTCATAGAGACGTAATTCAAAGTTTCTTGTGCTGTACTGGGAATACCAAAGGAAGTAAAGAATGAATTAATAGGTATTAGTGTACTGGAACAGATTTATGAACAAAAAAATAGTTTTGAAGTCTGCACTCTAATAAGGTTGGAAAAGTCTATAGCTGAGAAACATGTTGTTTGTGGAGGGTTTGCTAACAAATTTGTGAGGAAAACCAACAAATATTTGGGGCAAAAAAAGGTCAGGACCACTGCTTATCTGGAAACCCCTATCATTTACACTTTCAGTCGACAAAAATAGTCTGAGCTACCCATTTAAATACACTCTGTAGGTAACCAGAAGAAACAAGCATTCCCAAAGGGCTGTACATTCTATCTTGGACATAGATGTTCAATGCAAGTAATGTGAATTACTGTCTACAAGTTCTTCTCTCTCTCTGGTGGGTAGCAGAGTTGCTTCCATAAGGGTCCCGCATCCCTGTAGCACACACATACATTTGTTAGTTATTAACAAATTATTAGTAAGTAACTTAGTACTCTACAAAGCACACAAAAAACCAAGTAGTAAAGAATGTGAAAGCGATGACTAAACAAATAAGCAGATATCAAAATGGCATTTTTATTAAATGACCTTGCAACAGTCCCAATTTGCAAATATTAAGCAGTGTTGGTTGTTGCACATAAGACACTCATTAGAGGACTTTTTTTTTTCCAATAGAAAAAAGCAGTTCTATATGAGCATTGTTTCCTTTTAAGGTCTTATAAATCTGATGCTCTGAGACATCTGGACACTCAAGAAATTCCTGAGCTTATAAACTGAGAATGTCAAGATGAAAACTTATCCCCAGAAACTGTGGTGAATCTGAAAATAACAAAGTATGCAATCAATTTTCAAAATTTTTTAAATTACTTTTTATTTAACTGTTAATTCAGTTTGTTGGCAGAACAAGAAGAATTTTGAAAATAAATAGAGATATAGAAACTATTATCTGGCCTTTGTTTTTTTAGTAAAACTGAAACTGTGTGAAGAATATATGAAGACTTGAAATAACCTTATGGGAATCAGTAGTTGTCGTAATTCTCTAATTCTTTATTATGGCCTGCAGCTGGCACTTTGCTGTGTTTGTTATATTCATTCTTGACTTCTCAAAGTCAGTCAGCTCTAAAGCTTTTGAAAGGAAGTGTTGAGTTTGGAAAGGGTCTTTATTAAATAAAGTTTCATCAAGGTCTTATAGAAGCTTTTGGAATCATGAAGTAATGAGAGCTGATCTCTTCAAAAAGTCAGACAAGCTTGGACTAGACATACAAGACAATTATTTTCTCTATCAAATCACAGTGACTGTTGAAGATACCCATTAAATTGCGTGTAATTGCCAATCTTAGAATATTTTTATCCTGTGTAAAGGAACAATAGTGGTTTCATATGAGCTATAAATACTGAGTAAGAAAACCTCTGCTAAAAGGGGCTCATACTCAGAGAGGAATGTGGCTCACAAGCAGACTGAGCAGAACAGTAGTTTGACAAACATCATGGGAACATAACCATGTTATTTCATACCTATAGTCATCTAAGAATTTTAATATTAAGATAGTGATCCCAAAACTATGATCCTGAGACGATTCACCATCTGCAGGGCTGTTGGAAATGGCCCCCTACACAGAATCATATCAAATATTGACATTTATAGCACCTTTCTTGTTTCAAATCAAGGGTGTAAAAGTGCCAGGTAATTTGTCAGAAATTCTTTAGGTTGATGATTTACAAACTGGAGGATGTGCTAGAAGAAATGCTCCTGACTGGTGGTAGGACTTGTTGGAATGACCTCATGCCCCATGTGCATCCCTTGCCCTATGAGGTGGTAGCACTGATGAAGCACTTGGTTCTACATGGTCACCATGGCTCGGTGCACCCCAACAGGGGATTAGCTAGAGAGAAAGGCAAAAGAGTGCTGGTGGGGAAACAGGCAGTATGAGAGGAGAATGGACAGCACTGTCTATACACGTTGTGTTTCTGCTCCATCAGACTACCAGTGCTTCCTCCCTCAGCTTCTGTGCAGCAGCCAGGCACACTGGTTACATGTCTCCATGACCACCAAATACTCAAACCAAGCAGTTACTGTAAGATGCCTTTGCCAGAACTTTGTAGAATTTGCTGAAGGAACACCTCCTGTTTCTGCTTGACCAACAGTGTTACCAAACAGTTTCTGCTGGAGCGAGATACAGCTGTTTGTACCTGAAAAGAATAAAGCATAAATTAACGCTTTCCTTTATATTAATCACCACTTTTAGTTAAAAAGCAGTTTTATCTGGTACATGAGTTCCAAAGAAGCCTTGGTATTACTTCATTTATTTATTTTTCCTTTTTGGTGTACTGTGTATAGCTACTCACTGAACCTCACTGTCCTGGAAAAAAAGGTATGGAACACCACATCGTTTCTGAAAAGCGTTATTGTTTGGTTCTCTATTAGTTGGCTACACCCAAATTTTCTCTGAAGCATCTCATGCTATCCTACTGTTAATTTAGACCAGACCTGTGATGGTGAAAAAATCGTTTTTGTCTTTTTTACTAGAAAGAAGATTTTTAGTAACATATGGAAAACATTGTACCTCATATTCTAAAATAATCCTATAAGCAAAAATGTGTAGACTTCTATGCATTCTAGCACGTATCTAAAAAATTAATTTTATTGAGTGAACTGATTAGAAATGCCAAACATTTGCAAAACTCTTATCAATAATATGGGAAAATAGGAATCTAATTGTTCAAACACTCTCTGAACATATGGGCCTGAAAACCACAAATAATGGCTGCTAGGAAATACTAGTCATAACACAAACTGTCCGAGACAAGGCTGCTCATGACTGCCCTGTCAGGGCAGGTAAGATCCTTTTAATGATAACAAAATTCAACTAGGGGTATAAGTTATATTTACCACTAAATGAGCTTTTCTGGTGAAGGCGAGTCATAAAAGGGATGAATCTGGTCCCATGATTTTTGGAAAATGAGATGATTTGTTGAGATAGCATAACAATGCTGGATACAAATGATCAATTTGGGTATAATAATTTTCCTACATATTACAGTAACCTGTGGGGCTCCCTAACATATTCACAGCCTTATGCAGCTGGCTGATATTATACAGAATATATGGGAATATGGCAGATCCTTGTATTTTAGGATAGCAGTTGAATATACCCTACTGTATATCCTCATCACAGGTGGCACTCGATTCTTCAGGAGTAACTGAGCCAAGCTCTTGGTAATCTTAATTCAGACCATAACTCAAACCATTGCCAGGGAGTGCTGGTGATTTCTTTGTTGGAAATTGCTCACTAATACAATACAAAAAAATAAAATCAAAACATCATAGGATTTCAGGGAGCAATTGTAATCTGCCTTCTCAGAAAACTGGCTTTGGAATGAGAATTTTTGCCAGATACATCTTCAAAAATAAAAGAAAGAAGTGACCAACTTTAGCACGCCCACACAGTGAGTCTGTCTTGGAGATGTAGACAGATCCCTCCAGCTTGTGTGGCACCTGTCACTGTTCTTGGTGAGACATCCTGGTGTGAAGACAGTAGTTGGACAAGGCAGGTGGTGGCAGGTGCAGGTGTCAGTGCTTCCAAGATACCAGTCTCCAAGGCAGAAGCCTGAAAATCCTGGTATGAACTTGGATTCAGCTTCCGGCCCTGCCTAAAAAGCCTTGAAAATCCTGGCTGGAGACAAATAATTTTTGAGCCTCCCTTCCATTATAGGCTTGAGACTGGGAACCTGGGTGCTCTGAAATTGATTGTGGGAATGTGGAATAGTCCTACTGATGTTGTTTTACTGCCAGGAAGCTGCAAATTCTGGCATCTTCAGAAGCTGCTGCTGTAAGTTAGACCATTTTGGCTTTTTCAGATTTAGCAAGAAGGCCAGTTTCACAGCGCAGCAGTTCAATGTGTTAAACTCTAGACTGTTTCAGAAAAGTAATGTTTCACTGTTCCCAATGTGAAAATTTAGATAAAAGGGACTCACAAGAAACCTGATTTTTTTAAAATTTTGTTTTCTTTTTGGGTAAATTCAGGGGGGAAAAATAGTATTATTGTTATTAAGATTATTTTCAAGAAGGAAACTATTTTTAATAATTTCTGTCTGTAGGTAATCTCCAATTTAATTTTCTAAAAGGATGCACTACCCCAGTTCCTTTGGGCTAGTCCTGACAAGTACAAATTAATTTATCAGACTACAAAGATCTAATTTTCTCTGGAAAAAAACCAAACAAAAACCCAACCAACCAACAAACAATCCCTCCCCCAAACCCAAAATACTAAAAGTGTCTGTCTGAAAGAAGTGTAAAAAATTGCTGAAGTCTTCTAGAATATCTACTTTCAGAAGAATCACTGTCCTAAATTGCCTTCCGGGTTTGTATTTCCATTTTACTAAATGAGTACTTTCTTCGAATAACAAAACATCAGAGATTCATTAATGGATCTGGTTTCTTGACTCCTCTCTCAACAGGGCATGGAAACAAACCTTCACTGTTAAGTATGACTTTGGCAAGTCAAGTTTTCATCAGTCCACAGCCTAATGCAAAAGATACATGACATAATTTCAGGAGCAAGTGAATGTTATAAAAGCGCTGGCATTTGGGTGTAACACGGGTAATACTCAGAAGAGTTAATGACAGAAGGTGGAATCACAGAAAAATAGAATCATAGATTATGATGAGTTGGAAGGGACCCATCAGGATCATCAATTCCAACTCCTGGCCCTGCATAGGGCACCCGAAAAATCCTACCACGTGTCTGAGAGAGTTGTAAAAATGTTTCTTGAACTCAGATAGACTTGGTGCTGTGACTACTTCCCTGGGGAACCTGTTCCAGTGCCCAACCACCCTCTGGGTAAAAAAAAATTTTCCTGATATCCAAACTAAACCTCCCCTGACTCAGCTTCATGCCGTTTACTCCAGTTCTTCTTTCCTTCTTTACCTGCCTTTCCTCTTTCCCTCATGAAGATGTTGAAGACCACAATGAGTTCTTCTCTCAGTCTCCTCCTCTCCAAGTTGAACAAACTAAGTGACCTCAGCTGCTCCTCATACGGCTTCCCCTCAAGGCTCTTCACCATCCTTGTTGTCCTCCTCTGGACGGTCTCTAATAACTTAATATCTTTTTTATATTGCAGTAACCAAAACTGCACACAATATTCAGGGTGAGGCCATACCAGCGTGGAGCAGATGGGGACAATAACCCCCTTTGACCAGTTGATGATGCTTTGCCTGATGCCCCCCAGGGCACAGCTGGCCCTCCTGGCTGCCAGGACACTGCTGACTCATACTCAACTTGCTGTTGACCAGGACCCCCAGGGCCCTTTCCACAGCACTCCTCTTCAGCCTCTCATTCCCCAGTCTATACACACAATCAGGGTTGCCCTGTCCCAGGTGCAGAATCCAGCAATTGCTCTTGTTAAACTTCATACAGTTGATAATTGCCCGTCTCTCTAATTTGTTGAGGTGTCTCTGTAGGACCTCCCTGCTCTTGAGAGAGTCGACAGCTCCTCTCAAATTAGTGTTATTGGCAAACTTACTTAGTAGTCCTTCGAGTCCTGCATCCAGGTTCTTAATGAAGATATTGAAGAGTACAGGGCCTAAGATGGAGCCCTGTGTGACAGGTCCCATTAGTGACAGGTCACCAGTCTGATCACTGTCCCTGTTCACTCTACCTATTTGTGCCTGACCTGTGAGCCAGTGGCTCACCCATTGTGTAACATGGTTATTTAGTTGTGTGCTGGACATTTTGTCCAGCAGGATCCTGTGAGAGACAGTATCAAAAGCTTTGCTAAAGTCCAAAAATTTTACATCTACTGATCACCTAGGTGGGTTACCTTGTCATAGAAGGAAATCAGGTTTGATAAGAAGAACTTTCCCCTCATGAAGCCATGCTGGCTGTGACCAATGACTGTATCGTCTTTCAGGTGTTTTTTCAATACAACCCAGAATAATCTTCTCTATAACTTTACCAGGCACTGAAGTGAAACTATCAGGCTTGTAGTTTCCAGAGTCCTCCTTGTTGCCTTTCTTGAAAATTGGGATGACATTTGCCAGCTTCCAGTCACCTGGGACATCTCCAGATTCCCAAGACCACTCAAAAATCATCAAGAGGCTTTGCGATGACATCAGCCGCTGCTTTGAGAATTCTTGGATTAATCCCATCAGGCCCCATACATTTATAGGAATCCAGCTGGCAAATAGATCTTGCACAAGCCCAGGGTCAGCTGGGAGTTTATCACTTGCAGTCATGGGACTCCAGCTCAGGGCACTGAGAGTCCCTTAGTCTCTCATCAGTATTGAAGATGGAGGCGAAGAATGCATTAAACACCTCTGCCTTGTCTATGTCCAGGTGGTGGGAAGATAAGCTTTAAAAAAGCAACAAACTGATGGCTACTCTTTGAAACAGTTGGAGGATGCCAAGGAGAACTAAAATAATTGAAATCTAAGCCAAATAATAATTTTAAAATAGCAAGGACTGTGGAGTTAATTTCCCCTGAGTATGTTTTTATATTGTTTAAGACCTGTTTTCCATGCCTGAAGCCCAGCCCCATGGCCATTATGTGTTTGCTGTGAACGTGGCTATAGGCAGTTTGGAGGAGGGAAGAAGACTTATCTTGAAAAAGCAGTACTGCTTATATAACTAACTCTATGTAACAATTATATGTTTTTAAACATTATTTCATAGTTAAACAGCCTGAATATCTTACGCTTGAGGAAGACTCCATAGAGGAAAAAAATGCAGGCTGCAAGTGCAGTCTTTCTGAGAGCCTTATTTATAGCGGGAGATCCCAACCTCAATGCCAGTTTAGCCTTTTCCCACTATTCAGGTAAACTATAGACAGTTTACTCTTAGTTGTCATTCTTTCTTCTTATTTCACTCCATTAAACTATTTTATTTTTTTCTAATAAGGGCTGTTGGCAGATTACTGATTTGTTTTCTGGAGTTGCTCTGAATTTGAATTCTATGGGGGATTCTCTTCTTGTTGCAGAATTACTGCCTCTAACACTGTAACATGTGGCTCCAGAAGCTGAATTCTACTGAGCTATGCAAAAGTGGTTTTTTATTTTAAAATTTATGTTTAAGAATATATAAGAGCTTTTTCCCACCATCAATGAGTTTTACACTGTTTGTTTTGGTAATATAGTTAGTAATGGTCCAGAGACAGAGTAAGCACATGAAACAGAAGGTGTTACTGAAGTGACCTCTTAGATGAGGCTTACTCTCAAAGAAGCTGTTGGACATGGATTCCCTCCTGAAGGTGACAAGCTGTAAAAAGGTTTCCTGCTATATAAACTGAAGCAAGTTAGAAGTAGGTGAAAGCAATAGGAGTGCTTCTATATCAAAACAATCATAGAGCAATTCCATCTTTCCATTCTTGTTCTGAGTTAGCTGGCAAATGCTGTTTGAAATATCCCAGTCTTTCCACCGTATGCAGCTGCTGTGAGCTACTGAATGAGCAGGATAAAAAAATCCTGCCTGCACTATTTAAGTTGAAGACATGGGACAAAGTCAACTACATGGCTTTAACTTTTTGATGTTTTTCCTGTCTCTTGCAGCTTTCGCAACATAATCTCTGCTTTGCTTTATGCTAGAATGCGCAGGAGTAATTTTTTTGTTTTGTTGTCCAGGTCCAAGTTTAGATTAACAAAGGCTAGAGTTTGACTAGCAGAAAAATGGCCAGAAATGTCTTGCAAAAGTAAGGATTTCTTTCCTTCATCAAAATCAAAGAAATCTCCCAGATGGCATTAATACTAAAATTAGAGATTTCTAGACCTGATCTGTTTCTTTCTCCTCCCAGAAGTGTCTCTACATGTTGTTTGGATTCTGATTTTCCATTTCATTTCTCTTTTGATAACATCTGCAATCAAAATGAGACATGAATGAGTTCTGCTTCATTTGTATTAAGTTCTGATTGATGTAATCATGTTCTTTCTGTGAAGAAATAGCCATCTATTTGCCCTAAACATCTGTAGTTTATGTACTTACAGCAAAATGTCTGGGACCATTTCCACAATTTTTTAAATTGAATAAAAATTTAATAGCAGCTGCTTATAGCAAGTGACTATTAAAATTCAGCTTGAGGTCACCTCTTAGTTTCCAGGCCCCTGTAAATTCAGTTAGTCACAGAACCAGAAATATACCTGTGCAGATGGTGGTGAGGTCTGTCTGCTAACTCTGTCATCCTTATGAAATTCAGCCTTATGACAGGCCTTAAGCCTGTAGTTGCACCTCTCTACAATCTTTTCCATTTTGTCACCCTATGGTATTTTCCCCTACTTGTGGTAGTTGAATGCAGGTAGTACTCTTTCACAGTACCTCTGAAAAAAAGCATAAATCTAAGCATTGTATTTAAAATAGAATTGTAACTCTGCTTTAAACTGACAAAGGCAAAGAAATCTGAAGCCGGAGCTGTTGTTTCTTGGTAGTTTACAGGTGCCGCTGTGGCGTGCCAAGATCAGTGAACTCCTGTGTGTGCATGCCTTCAACCTCAGAGATTCACAAGATGATGCTTTCAGGTTGGAAGACTTTCCTTTAGAAATGGCAATAAAGCATCAGTGATAGCATTAGAGCCGCAATCACAAAAAGCAGACAAAGAAAAATCAAATTCACTGGAACACAGTTTCTTTTTAATCCAAACTACATATATAACCTAAGTGTTTTCAAATAAATGGCTGAGTAGACACTTAGCTCAAATCACCCAGATCTTGTGCTTTTCTAGCAGTAATCCTTATGTAATTAAACATTTGACATATGAAAACTGAAGTGTGGTTTGACACTGCTTAACCGTGTGCAGTCTTTCATGCTACAGTCTGTAATTTTCATACTTGTGTAAGAGATTGTAAGCTGTCAGCTCTCTGCAGTCTGTGTTCACTGGAACTGACAGGCTGCATACTTGTTAGCTTATTTTTGCTTATTGGACTTGTTCATTAAATGCAGACTCTGATTACATGAACTTGAGAGCCAATTTCTAGAGGTAGAATACTGTTAATCCACTCTTGCTGTTATAAATCTTCAGAATGGATGGACTAGGATTACTATTACTATTATTATGGAAGACAGCCTACTGCTCTCTGAATTTCCTTCAAAAACAGATTATGGCTTCCAATTTAAGATATCTGTTCTTCAGTTGATTTCCTTATAAGTAGCGCAAAAATATTGCAAGCATTATAAAATAAAGAGAGCTTTGAACTGGAGATAAGTTCAGAATGTCTGACTCTCAGTCTTAATGAAAAAATTATATATGGGAGTTTCCAGGCTCATAATCCACTTTGCTTTGATTTGTACATAATATTATGAATGAGAGTGATAGAATGACTTCAGTTTTCTTTACTCTTTTGCTTGTTTATGGAAATATAACCATCTGACTAAAATAGCAGCACAGGCTCTAGAATGGGAGCAGGGGAAAATATTTAAGATCATGCTACACAGTGTGATGGGACCATTATGAAAAATATTTTCAAAGGTTTGTAGACAGCTCTTGTATTTAGAAGACAAAAAAAGTCATGTCTTAAGACCAAATGAATGCATTACATACACTGAGAGATTTGATAAAAGATAATAGTTATCATACCTCACTGCTTCTTTCCATACGAGTCACTACAGCTCCCATAATTCAGTTCAAACTCTATTCTTGCATTTTGACTTTTTTGGGAGTAAGTTCTTCTATAAACAGAAGAGACAATGTGACATTTTGAACTTCATATCTGTTCTGAAAGGTCATAATAATTAGATGAATGTATGTCTTTGAGGCTGCATGCCCTAATTACACAACAGTTTCTTTCACTGATGACTTCTAAAATCTTTTGCAAAATATCCTCTTCTGCTAGCTTTTTGTTTCTACTCCCATCAATATGTGTGAAATACTTCTAATGTATTCATTGTATATACTTTATTTTTTCTGTATCTTTAGTATTGCGTAGGTAGTTCCACTGCTTGTTTCATGAGGCTGACAAATAATAGTGGTTAATCTGTGTCCAAGTAGCAAGCAGGGATATGTTTGATAGCACTGTTTGATATGTGCATGTAATTGTTGTACAAATTGAGACCTTCTTTGTTAATCCATCCAGGCTCAGAACTTGTTTTCACATAAAAACTAAGTCTCCTTAGAGACATTAATATGTTGTTATAAGACTAGTTGGAAAACCATTTAATCACTCGCAAAGTTTCCTGGAAATAAGAGGATTTAAGTGAAGAAGAAAACCAAATTAAGAAAATTACATGAGAGCTCCAAGTTCCACGGAAGTTCAACAGTTGTACATTTTCTTCACTTTCTTTTTTTCTGTTTAATTTCCTACTGCACACTTTGCTGTTCATTCTTTCTTTTCTTATATTCAATTGTTTTCAGGGAGCTAAAGGAAAAGGGAAATAAATAGTTCATTTTCATATGGTATTTAAGCTATTCCTTTGGGAATACACTCAGGATGGGATATGAGTTCTTGAATTTTTTTCTATGTGTTGTTTTTACTTTGTTATTTTATGTTTTCTGTATGCTTTACATTTTATGTAAGCACTGAAATCTTCCTCTAATAGCGTATTGCAAAATTTTCCACCAGTTAGTTGTATGAATGAACTATTGCACTTTCATTCCAAATTTATTGAAATTAAGGCAGTTTTTTAGATCCGTCACAGATGCAGTCACTACAGTACAAAACCCCGCATGAACAAATACTCACAGACTAAATCTCAATAATTTCCTTGTATTGAAGCATGGTTAATGTAGAAATTAATACTTGTTGTGGGTTTACCAGGGATCAAATTTTTCTCGAACTCCCCCTCCACACATTTACTATAAGTTGAAAGAGGTTTTATACAGACAAAAGAGACGCTTGACTTCGGGGAATAATAATAAGATTTATTACTAACAAGATAAAGACTAAGAAATAATATATACTGCAACAATTCTAATTAAGCTTGCTTATCTTATGAAAAGAATG
>VYXB01010211.1:117253-191148 GCA_013397135.1 Pachyramphus minor | reverse complement strand
GGGACAAATTGCTTCATTAACTGCTGGGGGGTCTCTGCACCCCAGTTATCTTCTAAAGGTAGCAGGGGTTTTGCAACTTTCAGTCTTTCCCCTGCTGGAGGGAGAGAGGTCTGGGGAATGCTCCCCCCTCACCTCAGCTCTTCTTCTGCTAGAACTGACCTTGGAGGAGGTTCAGTTATCTCAAGTCCTCTCTGCTCTCTGCCGGGGCTGGAATTCTTTCTGCAGCAAGTTCCAGGTAGGCAGCTTCTTTCTGGAATTTTCTTCTCCACCGTTACACGTCCTGGCTGGAGACATTTCAATGCCATCCCTGCCCCCAGGCAAAGGCTGGGGGGGAGAGGGGCCTGGCCCCCCACTTGGGTGCCTGCTGCCACCCTCCTCACATGGCTGCTTGATTTCTTCTGCTTCATCTACCTTCTCTTCCATTTTCTTAAATAGGTCATTAGCAGAGGCGTTACTAAAACTTCTGATTGGCTTTTTCTCTGGAAGTCTACCTGGGCCTGACCATTTCAGATGGGTGGGGCTGGTAAACCTATGACGATACTGTAGCACAGACAAGACATGATGGGTTGTATTTGTTCTATCAGACACTTAATCTTCCTCTCAAGCCCTTCAACCTGGAGAAATGACACTTTGGGACTGACATCAAATTATAGTACTAAATTACTCTTTTTGCCATGTCCCCACTGAGGTGTCATCACCCTTTTTACAGTTCTGGAATCTCAGTGTTTAAAAAGCAAAAGTTCAATAAAAATGACTAGAGAGGTGGAGTATGATTGAGGGATGTCTATACTGTATGTACCCACAGGTACACATCATTTCCTGTCTCTTGGAGCAGTGGAGGAAAATGTCATGTAGGAACAGTATGTCACTATGGCTGGCTGGTTCTTTGCCAAAAATGGATCTAGTTGCATGGATTTCAAACCTGCTGCCACTTTTGGGTTGCAAATGAAGCCTTCAAAATCAATAATTTGGCTTCAATATTGACTTGTGTACAGTAATTTCATTGTGATTTTATTAGATCAGTAAAATATGCTCTGTGGGACAGTATCACAAGGAACTAATTCATGTACCAAGCTAAAAGTCTAGTACATGCCTTAGAGTTTAGAGAAAGGGATTTGAAAGAGGTGAAAGAGCTATATAGAGGTTTTAGTGTTTAAAAGCGTTTTCTAATGAGAAAAGAGTAACAAGAAACTAAAGTCTAATAAAGCATATATTGTAAGATTTGAAGTTTCACGTTACCTTCATTTGCTTTGTAAATTGCTAAGGAAACAAGCTCCTGGGATGCTTTCCCTAATATGCCCCTCATCAGAAAGAATCTGTGTCTCTTTCCTCCCATCCACATTGTACACACAGACCGGAACATTTAATGATGTTAAGAATTCTTAAGCTTATTTCAATTACATTTGAGCCACATATTTGATTAAAACATCTGTAATTGTGTTTGTTCTAAACATTGGCATATGTCTGCCACCTTTACACATGCTGAGTAAAGTCTGCCTGCAATTTGTGAGGTTTTGAACAAGTGAATCTTTGTGGTGCTCTCTCTTCAGCACTTCAGATTCTTCTCTCATTTTCATTTATGTGCAATCTACCAAGCTACTTTCCTCTATAGACATGGGATTTGGAATCATCCTGGTGTTTGATATTATACTGTATTTGCGTCACTGTGCTTGGAAATCAGAATCTGAGCCTCAATCAGGAAATTAAACTCTTGACCAGAAGTTGTTTCCACAGACCACATTTCTTTCATAATAATAATCATATTGATCAAAGAGGTGCTATATGTCTATGGCATAGCTGACTTGGCAGAATTCCCTACAGTACTCACAGCTATGCTGGTAACACAGTAGTTTTTTTACTGTGTGAGAGAAATGAAGATTTATTTAGATTGCTGTAAATTGGAGCTTCGCCTTAAAATGTGTCAAAATGGATTTGTGTATTGTGTTCAAAAAGAACATTTCTCTCATGACAAAGCACTTTAAAACAAAAAGAAACCTTAAAGAAAACATTGTTACTAATTGTTGCTGGATGAAATAGAAGGCAAATCGATGCTTTCATAGTGCAATAGCAACGAAAACTCCTGATATAGAACATGAGGACCAAGTAGAAGGAAGCAGTGTGAATAACACTGTGCTTGGTTTATGTCCATCTATCAAAAGAGTTAGTAAAAAGTGAAAGAAATTTAGCTCTAAATTCTGAGAAATATTTGAAAAGTGGCAAAAGAGACTGTAAAGAATATTTATGAGCAGTTTCGTGGTGCTGGTGTATTTCATCACAAACCTTTAACACTTCACTGAGTTGACTTAGAAATTATATAGAATTAATTACCAATTTTCCACAAGATTTACTTATTTTGTTCTCATAATCCAAAGAGACTGAAGAGATACGGAAAGACAAACACACTCTGGAGATAGTGAAGTGCAAATCTGTGACATGAAGTATGATACTGCAGTGAGACATGGGGGAAGTTTTGAATCCCAGAACAACATGAGTACCACTGCTTTGATGAAAATCATATGATGAAATTGTTTTTCACTTTCTGTGTGGTCACACATCTCAGTGTTTCAATTTATTATGAATTTTCTATAATAAATAGATTCTCTGCATACAGAAAATGGAATAATTGAAGACAAATATGCAAATAGCTGTAGAAGCACTATCAGCCCATTCCACATACAGTCTTTGATACTCATAATTTGTTTTCAAAATCTTTCTCTTTGCTAGAAAAATCCACAGGGCTCGCTTTTGTCTATGCCAGATGCCTCTCAGATGAGAGGAGGTAGTTGCCAAATTGCTCACCATGCAGTAGAAATGGCAACTGAAAGTGATTACACCTAACATATGGTCCAAAGGCAGACATCTGCTAACAAAGATTAGGGATACTGTGGCAGATTCTCACTTGCTCTAATGAGCCAAATAATCCTGAACATAAGTCCATTAGAAAAAAATGAGAGTAGCCATCAATGGATTTTGCATCAGACCTGCCTTCTCCTGCCTCTCCCTATACACTTCTATGCTTTGTCAGCTTGGGTATGCAGTGGTATCATGGGAGATGTGGGTGTATTTGCCAGAAATATTTCATAAAACCATTTTAATTAGTTACAAAGTAGTAAGAATTGCAAACCTCAAAATAAAAAAAGAAAACCTTACAGTTTTAGAGGAATGCAGTAAAACCTTAGGGTGGGCATCTGGACATGTAAGTAGTACACAGGGGGGATAAAGGTAAGTCCATTTTTGCTCATGTCTGGATATTCCATACGTTCTTTGTTTCTGATCAGCTTGATCACTGAGGAGGCAGCACTCTTCTGCAAACATTAGCAATGCAGTCTCTTTAATTGTTAAAGAAGAACTGGAAATTACTTGTGGTTATAGAGTTGAGGATTCATGGCCATGGGTTCTAGGTGGAAAGAGCTCGGAGTTATGTACCTACATGGCAGATGTCTACCTCAAGATGCCTTGCCTATCACAAGGTGCCAAACTTACTAAACACTGGGGAACCAGGCATGGGAGTTGCAACTATAGTGGCATGCAATACTGTGTCACTTCACGGGACACAGGGGGTTGGCAGGACTGGGATGCTGGTGGACAAAGTGGAAGTGGTCACTGAGGAAATCTCTACTGACAAGTAGATATGAGGGTGAATGCCAGTGCAAGGCAGGGACTTTGAAAGCTGTATGTGGGCTTTGGGGGCCAAAACTTTTAAGCTAAGGGCAAAACTAGTAACAGCTGGAGATGGGGAGGGAAGAGGTGTTGGCAGAGGGGAAAGTAAAAAACACCAAACTTACAAAACTGGCAGTAGTGATGAATCAAGGTAATACTGATTGCACTGATCACACCAAATGAAGCTGCTCAAAAGAGGTAAACATGGGGCAAGGAAGTGTGGTAAGTATCTACTTTTGATATCTTCAGCAAAGTTAGGAAGAAACCTGGGGCAGAGAGAACCTGAGGAGCTGTGATATTACTGGTCTTTTGGAGAAGCAAGAATATGAATAAAGGACTATCTCCTACACACTTTATTTTCAACTAAAAGATTATTTTTCCAGCAAATCATTTTGATATAAAGATACATCATGCTTTTTTTCATGTACTTAAAAAGAACAAGTCAATTGATTATGAAAGCTATGCACCCTGCTTAGTAATGAGGGATAGTATTAAAAGGCCAAATATTTGTGAGAATGTGTGTAATATGTATACAAAACCATGAGGCGTATGTATATTACTCTATATTGTGAGATATATGCGGACTAAATGTGTATAGCTATTTATGTCTAGACATAACTATAGAAACAGATATGGATGTATGTGTGTCCATGTACAATTGAAATATGTACAGCCATTTTAGGCTTCCTCCTCTTATAGGGAGAATATTCTGAAGTGTCTCTGGGTGTATGGCAGAGATCAAATCCTTCCCAGGTTTATGAGTAAAGAACCTCTATTGTGCAAGTAATTTTTGCTGAGTCTCTGGAGTGTTGCTTGATACATTTTCAATGTAGTTTATAAAGTATGATGGAAGCGTTCTAGTAAAGGCATACAGTATTAAATATAAGATTAGTAACATCATTCTTTCTGGCTAGGCAGGTAGAAGGTATGCATACTTTTTAATTTTTCAGACATTTAAAATAACCTCTCTATAAAGACTTATATATAAGTAATTTAAAGTTATGACAACTTAGGAGAGGAAGCAGTAAGTCCCTGATTATTTTTCACTTTTCTACATGCTTCCTTTTGATCTCATAACCTAAGAAGGAGACCAAGGATCATAAACCTTGTTCAAATTTTAGATGATTTCATTAGCTGATGTTTAAATATACTGGGAATCTATGAGAAGAAGCTGCTTAACCCATCTACTATCTAACAAAAAATTACAGATGCCTGAGAAAGGGTTAAAATTTTGGTGGTTGACTTATGGAAGATATACAGTTCTCCTTGTAGTTGCAAAAATCAATGTGCAAGATTGTCTAGATATTAACATTTCAGAAGTTGACATGTTTTATCTTTTCATTGAAGATTGTTGTCGTGCCCTCTGATTTGGAGATGACATTTTGTTATTTTCTTCATGTATAGTGGTAACACAACAGAATTCAGACTTCTTCAGCATCACAATCACTTATCTTGATTTCAAGTTGCCAAATACCTGGGTGTGTACCCAGATCTTTTTCTGACTAAGTGAAATAATGACAGAGGACACTTTGCTTGGCAAACACTTAAACAGTCTGTACTCACGCTTGGTCCCCTATAGAAAATTAATTTTCCTTGATATGCTTGTTCAGTTGACTGCTGGGTTCTGATTGGATAGTCAAGGCAAGAGTTAAACAGAGGTTTTTAACTTCAATCCACATTTTGCCTGCATTTTTGGCAGGCAATTCTCATTCTGGCAGATCCTGTAAAGGAGGACCTTCAAGGTGCTTTAGTGTGCATAACCTCATTGCATTTCTTTTCTTATTTCTGTTCAAGCTTAAAACCAAACAACACAGTGCAATTTTTTGGTAACCCTTTGATATGTTAATTAAGAAAAGTGGAGACATTGATGGGAGCTGGATGGGTGAGAGCTGTCCTCAATGTACCTTCAGAATTAGGGCTGGGGTTTGGTGGTGTCATCTAGGAGAAATTCGTGTCTACATTCTGTTGAAATTCCTTTCTTGTCTACCTCATCCATCTGTGAGGATTTCTATCAGTTTTATATGAATGAAAAGAAATTAGTAAACAAAATTTCAAAAAGCATATATGCAGTATTGTATGTGATGTATCTGCATCATTGCCCTGCAAATGTATGAATTGCAGTGGTAGGTGGTGACAAACAAGAGAATTAGACATGCTTTGGGTACTCACTCATTTATTCTTGCAATTGACTTATTTTTTAATAATTTGAAAACTCATTTCTACTTGTAAATTGTTGTCCTAAAATGTATTCATCAGTCAATGTCTTAAATTAGGCTTTAATGGAAAAATTGATGAAGCATTAGATAATTCTTTCCTCCCTTAGTCATGCAGATAAAGTTAATAACTACCGTCTTTCAGCCTTTCTTTTTCTGTTTACTTTAAGTTGCTAATTAGTTGCAGTGATCAAAATTGTATTCTTTTGACTGTAATAAACGGAGTTCCAATAAGGATGATTGAAGCTGTCCTAAAAATAAACTGTGCTCTAGTAACTTTCAACCAGTGTATAGAGTTGTCAAGCTGTTTACAAAGTAGTACTTGCAGCACTTGAGGTTTTTTGTATCATTATACAGCTGATGTAGGAAAACTGTGCAGCTTTGGTACTGTTATTGTAAAAGATGAGATGGAAGAGTTACCTGAGTAGGTAACTCCTCCTAAACAGCAGTCTTTTAAAAGTGCTTTGAGATGAAGAATACTTGCACCTGTATAAAATATTAAAAAATAAATCTTTTGAATGTGTTATAAAGCAAACTACATGTGTGAATAAAAAGTTATCACTTCAGAAACCTTGTGTCCTTTAAATTTCCAGGTGCTCAAATACTATATTTAGATATAGACAGAAAAATGACTGAAGAATCCTACTCTAATTTCCTGCTGAGCCTGAGTACTGAGTAAATGCAGTCTCTACCAAAAGAGTTAATGGAGTAGTTATCACACAGACTTTGCAGAAGTTGGTGAACAACAAGCTGGGAATAATTACTGTTAACATGTTCAAGGACATATCTTACATTTCTGTCTTAGTAAGGCTTGATTTCTACTGAACTTTCATATTGTGTTTAAACCAACTGCTAATAAAAGTGTGGATCTACTGAGAATGTCAGCTGTGGAGTCCTCAACACACATTTAATTTAGAGATTGGTATGATATGATAATATTGTGGAAAGCTATATCAAAGTATTCATGGTAAAAAAGCCACAGAAGTGATTTAATAGATTTATATCTAGTAAAACTTCTGTAAGAAATTGTTTAGTTAATTATTTCTATTTTAAGTGTTTCAGTTCGTTTTGTCAAATTTCCATTTTTCCCTCCAGGTCTCATTCATTCAGAGCACTTATTCTCAGCGACAGTGGTGTTGTGACCTACTTTCGTATAATTATCACAAGCATGGCAAAGTTGAGTGAGTTTGCTTGGTCAGTTCAATTCTTTACAATCTTTTTTTCAGAGTCAAATTAATGTCAATGGGTAACAGAAAAGAAATGTAGCGTAACCAAGCTTTGGTTACACCTGTGAGGAGATCTAGAAATAGGTCAAATATGAGCTCTTAACAGGTATGCAGTCCTTTAATTGCTCTTTTTCCCCATGAGTTTCCACTCAGGGTTTTTAGCATTGGATAATTTCATGTTATTGATGAGGTTCATGTCTGAGCGTCTTATGCTTTAGAATTCTGAGATATGGAATGCTACTTTCAAACTGCTGGTTTCCTGAGCTCAAGAAGTGGCATTCCTAAGGCCGAGACAAGATTGGACCTTCTCATTTCTTTCTGAGATGCATCACATCCTGCACCTTGGAAGAGCCCTGAACTGAGCAGTCACACAGCTGGGGTAACTGCATACACAGTCACTTCACTGAACTTTCAATATGCACAGAGATGCTAATCTAACTATACTCGATACTTTAAGATGAATGTTTGGAAATTACATTTTGCAGTCCTAAAACTGCCATAAAGTTCAAGAGGATTTATAAAACTGAATATATGATATTAATTTCAAGGAAATCTGCAATTATTGAGGATTTAGAAATATTCAGGGCAGTATTATAATTCCCAAGTTATAAAACCATAATATTTTATTATGAACATAATATTCCTCCTATGGATCATATTTTATATAATTTACCAGCAAGCAGGTTTATTTGCAGCTCAACCAATTTGGAAGTCAATGTGATGTTTTGCATAAACTGTAAATTGCAAGGCAAAAAAACGGAGTCAAGATGAATCCTACTGCACCGTTTCTCCATTCTGTTACTGTAACTTGCTGATCAGTCAGGTAATGGATTTGTCAGGAATTCCCTGGACTTGGGCAGCTCAGGGAACCACGTCAGTCAGGGAGATCATCCTCTTGGTTTACCTTGTCAAGCGCACAAGGAGACATGGATGGAAGAAATGAGGGAAATACCAGGTGGCAAATGTTATTGTTGTCGATTCAGCCTGTTCAAAGGCTATTAGGAGTTAGGTGAGTCTGACTGCATCACTATGAAGTTTTCTGCTGTTCCTTTTGTAGATTTACTAAAGTTCTGTGTTCAATCACTTAATTCATTACAAGTGAGTGAACGTCCAGAGCTGAATCTAGACATTTTATTGAAGCATAACAAAACTGAAAGTAGGCTGGGGAAGCAAATAAAATGACATCTGTTTGCTGACCCCAAACTTGCAAAAAAAGGAAGTTTAAGTTAAATACTAATTTAACTAATTTAGTTTAAGTAATTTAGTTACTGATTAAGTTTATGTAAATGCTTATTGATTTATAACTACAAAAGTGGTAACACCCAAGGTGGCTGACAGGAATTAGCAGTCCTCTCACCACAGAAATAATAATTTAAGGAAGCATCATTCTAAAACACTGTACTACGGTGCTATTATACTATTACAACATGACCCACACTATTTAACCACCTTGGGCAGAGGGAAAGCCCTTCTGTATTAGCAATTGATTGCTCATCAAATACTCAAGTGTTTATATACTTGTGATTTCTGTCTCTAACTCTTTTGGTATTTTTTTATAATATGACTAAAAAATAGATACTTGTTTGTGCAGGCTCTACTCTTTAAAAAATTGCTCACACTCAGCGTGCAGGTATTATGGGATGTGCTGCAATCCAGCTATACGGTGTCGGCAATATTGGCATCCAGGTGATGGTAACGTGCACACCTCTACCATTCTGCAGCCACCGGGAATGTAATCAGAGGTTTTGTCTGATTTTGTCTTGCCTTCATTTGTCTTCATGGACTAGGGCAGAGAAAGGCTTAAAGAAATCCGGGATAAGATGGTGGAGTTGGGAAAGGGGTTATCTATGTTCTGCCCATATCTCCTGGTACCTTTAGTTAGCAATAATGGCAATGGTTATGCCCTGTATGTTCCTCATTTTTGAAGCAGGATAAATATCCTGAAGTTTTTTGCCAATTTGAAATTTGTGTGCTTGAGTTGTATAAGAAAATCACCATTGTGCTGTCTTGTGATGTCTGTCACTCAGCCTCCCTCAGGCTGGAGTCAGTATGTCTCAGTAATGTAGCAAATTAATTCAGTCACACTGTCCTCATCTGTCCTCAACTTCTGCTGTATTCCCTTTTGTAGAGATAGGTTAAAAAGCTGGAACTTCTCTAAGTGTTGGCAACTTTCATTTTATGTCCCATGCCTGAATCAGATTCTCTGCCATGTTTAGTAAGTTTTGTCTCATAGTTTCTGTTCCATATGAGGTAAAGAAGGGAAAATATTATGAAACCATGGACACTATATATATATATTTATAATTTTAAAAAAAGAACTCATCATATACTAGCACATAAATGGCACAATAAATTCTTCTATCTCATGTCTAGAAAATGGTATGATGATTGGTCTCCATAAACCTATTTAATTCCTCTCCTTCCTGAAAGAATCAATACTGTGTCTGAAAGTAAAATTTAGTCTTTATAACTTTTTCAGTATGTTACATTTGTGCATCTCTAATAGTGAAAATTGAATGCGGCAGGGAAGACGGAGTGCTGTAATCCTTTTCAGACAACTAAATTGAGTCGTTTTGTGACATTATTTTTAAATTACTAATGAGTTTTCCCTATTTTCTCAAGATTATGTAGCAATACAAGAGCATTATTTTATATGTGGGTTTTTTTGGTGGTAACTGAAATTTGCTAGCATTATTTAGGAAAGATGTGCTTTCATATTTCTATAAAATTATACACCTCTGATACTGCTGTCTCATATTATTGGTATTTCAGATTTACTTGGCAAGAAATATACCTATAGCATCTGCTTAAAAACATAGAGTACTTAGTTATATGAAATATATGCCCATTACTCCCAACAAGTCTATTTCAAGACCTGCTGAAAATCTTTGAGGTTTTGTTTTAGTGAAAGGCACATTTCTCATGTAAAATTAATGAGGGGGATAAAAGCATGTAAACTAAAGAAAACAGTATCTTGACTCAGACGTCTACCAAAGACAGCTATTTCTATTAACAATTTAATTCCTACTTTCATCTTTGCATGTTCATAGAATCATAGAATAGTTCGGGTAGGAAGAGCCTTTTAAAGGTCATCTAGTCCAACAGCCCTGCGATGAACAATGACATCTTCCACTTGCTCAGAGTCCTGTCCAACCTGATGTTGAATGTTTCCAGGGAACGGGCATCTACCACCTCTGTGGGCAACATGTTCCAGTGTTTTTCTGCAACAGGTTCTAGGGAGTGTACTGAGAACACTTTTTGAGGACCAGGAAAAATTATCAGTAACTAAGGGTCCTCAGCAAATGTAGAAGTAGCAGGGTTTTAGAAGATGTCCTGCGGCTACTACTGTCTATGCTTTTCAGCACTTGCATATTTTGATTCTCTTCAAATGCTTTTTTTGGAACTGAAATAATGTGCTAATCTAGGGCAAGTAGGTTTCTTCATTTCTTGGCGGCATTGCTGGAGCTTGCCTATGAAGGGGTAAAAAGGACTGTGCTCAACTAGTATGGCTGAGGGCAGGCTTAAAGGCTTAGAGCTGAATAAAGACACTCTTGAAAGGCAGTTCTGCCAGTATGAAGGTACATGTCAGAGCATAAAATACAGTTGAAGGACTTGCCATGTTTCAATTTGGTCTGAATCTCTTAATCCCACATCCAGTCTGCTGATGCATTCAGGAATCCAAGCAAGTTCAGGGCACAGGAGCGATGAGGCAGAGGAGATACATTTTGATAGCCTGAGCAGCAGTTCACTTTATATTTTGTTGCACATTATTGACCCTTCAGTCACACTGATTAACACTCTCTTAAATTGACCATGATGTTATAAAAAATGGTAATATCCCAATATTCACTTATTTATTATAACCTTTTACCAAAAACAGTATAATTTCTGCTTGGTTTAGTATCTTTGGCCCTTGTGATCTCAAAAGTTCTCCCCAGCTGAATTGATTTCCTCTCAATTTTGTGATGGTGGAACATTTTTCTGACAATGGGAACATTAAGAAAAAATCTAAAGATTTGTGTATTTTTCTTTGGAGTCATGTATGTGTAACACAGCTGTCCATTCTTTTTAATTAACTGTTTCAAAAATACATTAGAACTTACATTTTGTTAAAAAACATTGATTGGACTTCTGAGTAAAAATACGGCAACATTCACCATGGAAATTTCCTTCTGGTGGGAATGATGTCTATAAAGGTTTCATAATATTTTCACTATCTGCAGATCTAGTGCAATACTATGTTCAGGCCGTACTTTCTATGTAATGTCATGTTAAATGCCCCAACACTGTAAAAACCTCCCCACTGGGGAAGTGAAAATGGCATTGCATATAACAAAATAAGATTCATGAACAAACATCTTTAAAAAGGTCAGGGAATTGAGATCTACATTTGGTTTAGGTGAATACCAAATAAAACATAGCAGCAACACTTGAGAAGACTACTTGAATCAATTAGTAAACTTGGAATTTGCTGCCAGTCAGGTTAACTAGAAAAATGACTTAACCTGAGTCAGACTAAAGTGTACTTGGCTTTGTTTTCACAGTGGCCCAGAGTTCTGTATTATTTTTACTTTGAGAAATAGGTGCTTTTTTTTAACCCAAAGTACAACATCTCTGCCATGGAAACTGCAAGAGTATTGCTGTTTAAAAGCATAACTATTGTACAGTTTGCTCTCAGTAACTTCCGGTTTCGTTTCTTTGTGCTTCAGGGTATCACGAAAAGACATTATGATCATAGATGCAGATTTACTGCTGGAAACCAGGGAATTTTGTCTTTCTTTTCATATTACCTCTTGTGTCCTGTGCCTTTTTTACGACTTGAGACATTGTTAGATACCCATCTGCTCAAGAGATCTAAGTAATGCAGAAATTTGCCAATATGCTGCTCAGCTCATGTGCAAAGATTTGGCCTTGTCCAAAATTTGTTATTTTGTTAAACATGGGAGCTGTGTACCTATGCCATTCAGCAGTCACCCATGCTTGTAGTGTTTCTAATTCCCATACCTTCCTTGGCTGCCTTGGATTTTGCTGGTGGAAACACATGCAAGATGTGGTCCAGTATCCTATGTCACTTGACACAGCCCTTCTCCCCCGATCTGCCATTCAGACTGACTGATTTCCCCCAGTCATTGCCACAGACTGACTCTCAGCAGGAAGTGGGAATGATCCCCTTGGCTTTTCCAGGCTGTCTGTATCCCAAATGCACACTTACTCCTCAACCACTACCACTCTTGTAGCATATGCTCTTTTTCTTCTGCAGAGTTTCTTGATGTGGTCACCTTCATATAGGCCCCCTGGGCCAATTACTGCAGCTGTTTGGAATGATCTTTTGGACACACGGAAAAACTAAGAGTGTTAAGGACTGTTTTTTAATTTGGCAAATAAATCCAAGGTGTATTCACAAATATCCCAGACCTGTGTTTTGTCCCATGAGCTATAAAAATGAGTAGCTACGTAACAAGAAAATACATATGAAAATCAGTTTTCTTTCCTAGACTCTTGGTTGTTGCTTTTCCATGTTGATGCCTCCGAAACATAACAGTACTACAGGAACTAATTGTGTGTAAATGTTATGTAGCTTCTATAGATAGAGTGAATAAGCAAGGAGTGGTAGATTGCTATAGCTCTTCTCCACCATTCTCACAATCCCTGGAGGTTGGAAGAGTTCATTGATGCACGTGTAATTTAGTGTCGCTTTTTCAAGGGCTTAATCTCTGGCTGGCCTAGGGCAAAGGCCACAGGACTGTAAAGCCAAGTTAATATGGAGTGTAACCAATGTCTTCCCTATATGAAATTAATTTTTGTGGAGCAATATTCAAAAGCTAAAGGGTGTAGTGAAGAGTTCTTACAGAGCTCTGTGTAACAATCGGATTCAGGCTATGACAAGAAATTTACTCTGTATATTGCCCCTGAATACTTAAACAGCCCCCCTAAAACACATTTTAGTAGATCGGTTTCTCAGATTAAAAACTGCTAAAGGAACTTAAGAGGCTGTTTCCATGGTTTACAAAAACACATCCTGTAAATAGATTTTCCTACTGCAAAACCCTCTGTCAATTAATTCTTCCAATTAAACTTCAATAACATATACTCCTTGAGAATTTACTTTTGTGCCTTTTGCATGGGAATTACGCATAGTAATTCCATGGACTATAATAGTCCTCAGCCTACCCTGGGCTCAAAGTCGTGTCCCTATTCTTCCCCAATGTTTATTGGAAGCTTTTGATTCCATCAATCACACCGAGGGAATGTCAACTTCGAACAGGCACTGCTGGGTTACCACAAGTATTATTTTGGCATGTTTGGAGTAGTCTCAGGCAGAGTTCACTGATAGTTATTCTGGACAATCTTTTTTCTTCTCATAGCTCTTCAGGGTTCCATCTTCATTCCTTATTAGTCTTTTGTTGGTTTCTAAATGCTGGTATCTAGGTTACAGTAGCTTTTTAAAATATTAGATATACCATGCAGATGACAAGACTTCCTTTCTAAGCTGTCCCTTCCAAACTTGGTCTGGTTACTGCAGTTTCCGAGCTGCCCTGAAGATTTATTTCTGGATTTGGGCCAAAAAAAGCAGAATGTTTTGCTTTTGTGAGTTTTTTTTTTACAAGACTTAAGCTCTATGTACGGAACCCACTGTCATGCTGGACTAGCTCTTTTTTCACAGTCCCTTTGAGAATGATTTTTCCATTTCCTGTCACTACAGATTGCACTCTTGGAGGCAGCTTTAAATCAGTAATGTCTTTGATGTTTTTCTTTTACCATGCCAGGAACGTTCCCAGAGTGACACTGATGCTCTCCCAGGCTGTCCAAATGTGTATTCATGGCAGGCTTCTGCTAAGCTGCTGTAACACACTCCCACTCTGTTTGCTAGTTTGCCAGATGTGAATAAGCTCCACTTAATTGAAAATATCAGGTTTTGAATAGGTTGCAGCAAATTAAAAATACTATGGCTGATATCGAAATATTTTATGGCTAATTTGTAACCATTGCATCACTGTTCAGTGAAAATAAAATGACAGAAACACTTGTCAGATGTTTTGACCTTTTTCTTCTCCCGCTTCCAGTGCCCTTAAAGCAAACTTCAGAGGATCTTTCCAAAGCAAGCTGAATGCATCTGACATAACTGGAGGTCAGGT
Source organism: Pachyramphus minor (assembly GCA_013397135.1). Lineage (NCBI taxonomy): Eukaryota > Metazoa > Chordata > Aves > Passeriformes > Tyrannidae > Pachyramphus > Pachyramphus minor. The sequence goes on along the minus strand of VYXB01010211.1, from coordinate 176,913 downwards.
AGACTAAATGGACTAGTTGTTTTTAAATGACAGCTGAAAATGAGGTGCTAACATCCTGAATTGTTTTCTGTCACTGCTGTGGAGCTGCATACCTACAGACGGGAGGAATTAACTTTCTGTCCATCACTATATGAGCTTTTCTTTTCTTGTGCCCTCGAGCATGTTAAGCTGGAGTTTAGACTTTATGCATAATGGTACTTTTGAGGTTATGGCAAAAGCAACTTAGAAAAGAAATTTAGTTTTGTTGTCACTGCTTGTATGGCATATACTTTACAGTATTTATATTCCATCCATTTTGAAGTTGAGTGAGGCTGTTTGTAAAACCAGGTGTTAATACATGTTCAACTGTATCTTGAATAAAAGCTTTCTCTGTCCAGGATTTTGAATAGTCATTCTACATTAGAATTTCTCTATGTGTTAACGGCACAGTCATTTCTGCTTTCCATGATGCTACTTGAATTAATAAAATAGCTATAAATATCCAGTACCTTATGAAGAATATGGAAAAGTCTATGCTTTTCAGTATAACTGGATAAATCTATTAATATCATATGATTCAGGTATAACCCCTGAGTTATCTCTCTGATGGCAAAGAGGCTTCAGGAAGGAGAGAGTGTGTTATGGTGATACAAGTAGCTGAAAATGGCAGGCGGAATAACTGAAGCTATTAGACCAACCAGGCTGATGACAGTCCTAGACAGGAGGGTGAACATCAGAATCTGATATGAGATTTAATTATTTACAATTCAAAAGATGTGAATATGAGTCAACCAGCTTTTATGGCTTGTGGATCTGTTTTCATTCCACTGCTAAGTTTGGTTCGTTAAAGCAATTGTTTATATACCATAGAAACTGCCTTTCATAAAGCATTAAACTGCATGTTATTGTGATTAGAAGTCAACACTATCTGATACTGATTAAGTGTAAATTAAATGGATTTAGACACTTGGTAGCTGGTATGTATCAAAGTGGTGTCATGGACGATTTATCACTGAATGGAAGTATTTCAAATGGGATTTTGCAGAGATCAGTTTCAGGTCAAGACTACTAAATATTTTTTTATTAATTACTGGAAAGGTAAATATAAAAGCACTGTGAATAAAGTTTGTAGACGATAAAAAATGTGTCAAAATATTGAGAATTGAGCAGCCAAGCTAAGCAATCTGGGTGTCTTAAGCTGACCTTAGATATCAGGGTTCCTGCCCATAGAGTCTTGCACAAGAAGCTGCACAGTCTTAGGATGCAGTGCTGCTCCTGTGCCACAAAGTCTTCTTTGTTGGCATCCTAGTTTGTCTGAGATGAATTACACCCTGACACTGCTTCTGACACCTGAGTAAGTTTCCCTTTGCAGCTGGTGTTCCATATTGTCATGTCTCTCTAGTTGTCCAGTTCTCCTGCAAGTGTGATGACAGATCAGTAGAAGTGGCCGCCACAAGTAAGACTGAGATTTGCTGTTGGCTTCAGAATCATCTCTATGAGCAGAGTATGAAAGCAATATTTCAAGGTCTTAAGTTAGGTCTTCACTGTTAGTTGTAATTTATTTGCTGACACCAAGACTAAGGAAAAGCAATAGAACACAAAAGTTTTGTATCATGTAAAATTCATTATGGAAAACTAAGTCTACAGAGATTACAGTAGGTGCACCAGCTGAGTGGAAGAAAAAGGAATCTTGAGCTGAAAGTTGGTACTTATTTTTCAGGATAAGTATGAGTTACGGATGAGGTTTTATAAAATTTAGATATTTGGGATTGTCAGGTCTATAATTTTAATATAATTTCATGTGTCTATATCCATAAACGTGTATGTTTATCTGCCTGCTCTCTCCATCTGGTATCAAATTTTACAAAGAACAGAAGGAATTTTGAAAATTTCAGGCCAATTATTTGTCTTCTGCCAGATAAATCCATACAACCATCAAAAGGCGATTACAGTCCTTGTTTCCACTCCATACTTTTTGTTGGCCCGAGGGGCAGCGCAAGTCAAGGAACAGTTCTTTCTAAAACAAATTCGTATAGGGAAGTTGTCTTCCAGTTCAAAGGGTTCCCTGACTCATCCCATTGCAAGGCCATCTGTTTCCAGGTAAGCATAGGAGAGGCACTGCCTCTTTGGGGCAGTGCTGCAGACTTGTGTTGGAATAGGACCTTGAAAAACCTCATTCACTGCTCTAATTTGGTCTTGCAATCCTTCTTGTCATTGTCATGATTTGCTGCTGCTCTCCTTCCTTACATATGGGATTTCCAAACCTGTGGTTTACTTTCTCATCTGATTATTTTTTCCACACCTGTTCCTCTCGAGGTCAGTAGTTTCATTTCCCCAGTGAAAGCTAGCTTCCAGGGGATCAAAGCTGTTGTAGACATTGTTAAGGATGGCATGAAAGCTTTGCAGATACAAATGGAGTGGTTTGTCATCTGATGTATGTCATGATTGAAATATTTCAGAATAATAGAAAGAGAGATTAAATCAGAAATGGATCATCTATTTTTCTTTCAGTTATACACTTCTGAGTTCTCCTTGTTACATCTGGCAAATCACTCAGTCAGAAGAACAAGAGTGAAAAATGGATGGTTTGACTCCCCAGAGCAAATGTAGTCCGAGTGAATTACTATATGGTGCAAAGTGTGAAGGTATCAGATGAAAACTCCCATCCCAAAACCATGTGAAACAAATACCAACTTAGCTTAAATATGCATTTTAAGAGATGTCTATGAGGAAAACCTGACTAGCACTACAACTGACTTCTCCTCATGTACAGGAAGGTTTACAATTCACATTTGTTGAGAAGTTTAATCCAGCATTACTAAGACCTATTCATGGTGCTCTGTATGAGAGGAACAACTTGCAATAATGTTTTACACAAGTAACAATGAAAATATGGAGACAGGCAAAGTCAGAGTGATGTTTACAAGCCCAGAGGCTGGCAGCAATGACACTCTGAAAATGGCAGTGAGAGCCACATACTTCAAGTGAAAAGAGGTATCTGGTCTGCTGAGAGATTGGATGCTGTTGCAAGAGCAAGGATGTTCCTGTTAACATCTCTAAGATTCATTAGAAGTATATAAAGTGAGTGAGGTCTCCTGGAAAACAAAACAAAACTTTTAATAGCAATATACCTGTTTTCCTTGCCACAGTGTGCCATTGCACATTCCTTTTCCTTTTTGGAATAAAATATTGATCCACCTGAAGCACTCCAAAAACCCTTGAATAATTGCCTCATGGAGACATGAGGGATGCAAATGTGTGGATTTTGTTTTTAATGTGTGGGGGCAGTGCGGAGAACCTGGGTCTCACAGCTGTGAAAACTACTAAGGGGAAGGGCAGTAGCTGTGGAAGAGGAGCAGGACTTCATATCATCCAGTCCCTCTCCAAGCTTCTACCTGGAGCTTCACCTGTGACCTTTGGAGCCTCAGTTATCTTCCATTGCTCCACCACCTGTAACCATGCTAAGATTCTTTCAAAGAAGCCAAGCCTGTTCTAGCCGTGACTGGCAGGGGCACAGATTACCAGGACAGCCAGGGAGGTGGAAAATAAACAGATCTGAAGGATAGTGTTACTACTGCTATAGGCGGTGAAAAATAAACACAGCTGAGCCACAGAGAAAGGTCCTTTCTTCAGCCACTTGCAACATTGAATGGGGTAGAGAAAATTTAAATCTAATAATCTGGTTGTAGTCTTTCTCCTTCCTTGTCTAAACAGGTGAGACAAGCAGAAAATGAAGCTAGGAAAAGAGGAGAAGGTTGAGAAAAAATGAGGAAAGAGCAAGTTGAGTGCAGGGGAAAGCAAATGTAAATAAATGACTACTTCTTCTCACCTCCCCTGGCGTGCTTTCCACCAAAGTGTAAATTCTAATAACAGATGTGTAGTCTGTGAAGTAATTTAGGGGGGAAAATATAGTACTAACAAGTGGACAGTTAGGAAGTACTACCATTAACAAGTTTGAAGACTTCTAATCAGCTCTACCTGACGGGTGACTAGGGAAGCAGCAGGTTTCTGTTCATGTATCCCATAGACACCAGTGACTCTCTTTGCAGGTAGCATGAGACTGTTTTGTGCACTATAGTCTGAGATGGTGTCTGCTCTATTTTATGAGATTTCATTACTGGACTTGAAGGTGACAGGGCAGTGGGCAAAGAGGTGCAGTGAAGGTGAACCAGCACTCTGATGATGAAAACAACTTTTTTCAGTGGCATCTAAATGATAGTGTTCTGTTACTGTGCTGCCTAATGCACAACATGCTGAAATGACCCTTGTTTTTCATAACAAAACCCAGTATTTCTCTTCCTGTGACTTGACATAAATAGCTTTTTCTCTTGTTTGTATATGATTTCCATGCCCCTATTGTGACTTTCTGAGCATTATTGGTGTTCCTGTTTGTGCAAAGAGTTTTTTCTAACATTCAATCTACAGTGAATTGCTCAGGAATTGCATTATAATTTTTATCATGTAGTCCTGCAATCTTTTCATAAAATCCAACCACAGCATGGAAATATGTGTAGTACATTTATAAAGTCTTCCATATGTAAAACAAATTAAGCTCTAATATTACGCCCCAGGCTATTGTGCTGGTGGGAGACCAGGATTCTGCAGTTGTACTCTATGTGAACATGGATTCTTTTTAACCGGTACATGTAGGATGATGTATTATCTACCCAATGTATGTTTAAAGTGTGACCTGTAAAGTACCAGGGCAATAAAAAAGGTGGTACTTCAAAAACTAGTCCAGCAACAGTATGTATTGAAGGCACAACGATGACAGCTTGTCACTTTCAGCACAAATAACTAGTTAACCTGCATGCAGATATGAAGTATTTACGACAGTATCAAACTCAGCACCGATTGCAGAATCCACCAAAAGAGCCCAATAGCTGGGAAGCTCAGCTTGCTGTTGCTTGATGCACACCTTGCACGCTTGAGCTGTCTTGGCTAAAGGTAGAGGTCCCCAAGAAATCCCCAAGAGATCTGCTTCCTATGTACCAAATATGTGATCCCACAGGACTGAAAACTGGACTACAAAGACCAACCATGAGAATGAAATCCTAGTCCTGAGATTGCAGCAACTGGTGCCAAGGCATATTTCTTCTGTCAACTCTCTCTAATAATGTCTGTGATTATTGGTCTGTAATTCTAAAATACAGAAATGATGCTTCTGCATTTGCATATCACTCAAAACACTCTGTCTTGCTTCTTTTGTGGACAGATACATCTTGCATATTAGTGGCTGAGTAATTCCTACAGATTTTTTCCTGGCTTCATAAGTGTTCAGACACCGAGAGCAAAAGTTTCTTAGAAACCGCTGATGCTTCCCTTCTCTACTTCCACCACCCAATACGGTGCTTCATTACTGTCACATAACAACTCCAACTATTTTCCTATTTGGAATACATTTTCAAGGATTTAAATTTTGTGCAATTTTGCTCCTAGTATATTGTCCGCTTACATCCCTACACATTAGGCTGTGCATTTAATAACACAACTTATGCTAAAAAGACAATACATTTAGAAAATGCAATTCCTATATTTGTAATCAAAAGGCAGTAGTCATTTTTACACTCCTCTGAGGTTGTTAAACTATGAAATCCATTTTCCATTTTCTCTTCCAATCAGTTAGACTTTTTAAACAGAAGCCAAAAAGACACACATGGACTCAGTGTTTAGTCTGAGACTGTGAAAAATATATCTCTTTTCTTCCTAGCTCACAGAGTACAATCTCTTTTATTGTAAAAAATAAAATCCAAATTGAAAATATTCTTTTTCCTTACTTTTATTTTATGAGAATTTCTTTTTGATAAACTAAAAGAAGCATTAAAAAATTTTGAGTCATTTTGCAAAGAACTCAACAGACCTAAAGAATTAAGTAATAATGCTTTATTTTTTCATGTATATTTAAATGTCACTCCAGTGTAAAATAAATAATCTGATGTTCAGATGAACTTTCTTTTTCAACATGAAAATGGAAACAAAAAGTGCACTTTTACTGTCATTTAAAAAGGTGGTGAACAGTATTTTGCATGTTGCAATCTTAGGGAAATCTTACCCATATTTAGGATAGGCTGGGTATGAATTTGGTAGAGAACTCAAATCTAGAATTTCTATAAGTTACATAGATTTGAGATTCCCACATCCAACCATCAGAGAAATGCAGGTGTCTAATCATGTAAGAGGCACATACTACCTCCAAGGCTAGCCTGTGGAAGCTCCTCGCTGAGCTCAGCCATACGATGCCAGCTCCAACAGAGTCCCATGCCTGTTCAGCACAGTACTGCTGTTCTGGCTGCCCTGCTCTGTGCTCGACACACCAAGGGGCATCAAATTTGTGCTGCTGCTTGCCAACAGATTCCTTTTCAGAGGGGTGTGCAATGGGCATAACATGGATACAGACTTGACAGGTCTGTGTTCCCTACCCAGCAGCTGGGCTTTTTCCTTTGATAGAAGAGTCTGTCTGGAGTCTGGGAAACCCTTTCCAATGTATTTTTCTTTTCCCAGTGGAAGTTGTTTGTTTCTGAGGAATATACACTTTTCCATTTGCAATTAAGGGGAAAAAAAAATACCCAGCTAACTCTAGTTGCTACCAACACCAAGTCTGAGTGTCCCTTAGAATCCCATCATGTCAGACAAAAACCCATTATACCCTACAGCCATTTCAGATTTCTGGAGTTGCCATGTCTCACAGATGGGCTTTACATTATGTCCACCTGGTCATGGGCTAAGGTTCATTGAAGATACACTGTGAAATGAAGGTTCCCTCATAAAGGGACTAAGCAGAGAAGACCCCAGTTTCTCAGAGAAGCAGCTGGAAAATCAGTCAGTTCCCACAGTGGGGATATCTGCACCAGTCATCTCAGGCAGGTGTTCCTGGCACAAACAAACCTGCTGCTACAACTGGCAGGTGGCTGTAATGACTTTTGGCAGAGGAACCAGGTGGTGAACAGCCATTGGATCTGCAAACCTCCTTGTTCCTCAGCATCCAGGCTGGCATGCTGTGTTGTAGACCGATGAATTTGGCACTTTGCCTGGCTACAGAAAAATAAAGAAGTTTCATCTCCTGTCTGTTTTTCAAGTATCTTTTGCTCTTTACCTTTTAGACCTGTAGTCTGGTCTAGGGAATTGTTGCATATGTTATAAAGATAACAGGAATAAGATAGCAAACCCAGCAAAAGCTTTTTCACATTTTCAGTGTTCTCTGTGCTGTGCTGGATCTCTCAGTCCCTCCAGCAGGAAACAAAGCTGTAACTCAGGAAGGGTTTCAATTATCTTCTTGTTTGCTGGAAATAGAAGAAACCTCAAGCTGACATGTTTCTAAAGGAGAATTCCAAGGGATACATACTTTTTACCACAGAAACCAGAAAGAATAAAAAAAAAAAAAAAAAAAAGAAAAATTCCTAACATCTCCAAGGCCTTCATTGCCCAAAACAAAGAGAAGCAGAATCTTATTAGCTCTGTTATCTATTTACTGACATCTAACTGTCACCCATGTCTTAAAACCCTGCATGCTGGGGCACCTTACTCTCATATGAATGAACTGGTCTGGCACATGTATCAAATATCTCATACCTCAGGAGCCCAAGAAAGGAAAAAAATCGGAAACACAGTTTGTAAATATATGCACAACCTACTGCAGAAGCACATGGACCTCAGGGAATTGTGCACTGTAGATGATTATAGAGAGGTCACAGTTTACCACCTGAATGATCTCCCCTGGGTTTTGGCAGAAGTACATATTACAAGCTGCCTTCTTTACATGAGTAACTACAGAACAGTATGTAACGCTCTTCTTTTTCCTGCATCTTAGCACCATCATTCTCTGAAAGCAGAGAAAGTTCTGCCTTCCTGAAGGCACAGTCCAGGAATAAACCTTGACCCTGAATGGTCCTTAAGCCTAACAGTCTGTTACTTCCTGACCTTGGGAACAAATACAAGATGGATTGAGCCAAGCAACCATTTAATATGTACATACCATTTGTAAATAAGATGAATATTGGAAAGAGTTTTCAGGTTATTCCAAATAACTTTCCTAAAAAAGCCATCATGAAGTTCTAGTGCAAAGTTTCCCGATTGCTGCTGTAGACAGCAAAACAAGTGTCCCTCTGCTAATTTGTTTCATTCTAGAGGTGTTTTTTTTTTCGGGCTGTACAGAAGGTCATAAGGTATCATATATGTGCCAGGTGAACCCTTCACCTGCAGAGGTGAAGCAAATGTCAGCAGTATTACCTCCTTTCCAAACAGTTTAGTAACCTGACAACAAACAACAGCTGGGTCACCCCACCTATCAGCTCTCCCACCCAGTGGTAATGGGTCATTGATGGTTCCTGTTGCTGGCAAAACAGAAATGTGTTGTAGATATATAAAAAAAATAAGGGTAAGGAGCTGCCATTTAGTCTCGTATCAATAAGAAGCTTAAGCCCATATACGTATCCCCCCCCATGCAGACAAAGAGCAGTTCCAGCTGATGATGGAGGACACCATGAGCTGCTGTTGTACTGGAGCTGTTCAGAGAAAGCAGTTGCATTTTTTCAGCTAGATACTACAAAACTCTTGGCACCGGGAAAAGAATTGAAGAGAAGAAGGGCATTGGGAATTCCTTCTTAGAAGTGTAGAAGACATTACAGACCTGGGAGGGAACATAGTAAAGGTGTGAAGTTTTCTTGTGCTTTGAACATGGACTAAAGCACCATTTTTTTAATAATCCTGACACAAGATCACATTTTCAAATATTGACGAGTAACTCTCCTGGTGATTTTTACTGTTCAGAAGCCTGCTGTGGATTCAGCTGGACATGGCCATTACATAGAGTTGCTCAAGTAAAGAAGTGGAAGGTGATTGCGATGATTGACGATTTAAGGAAAATCTCATGCATGGAGTGGATTTAGGTGAACTGGAAGTTGAGATGAGGTAACTGTTAATATTGCAAACCTTATGAAATAATTATAAGTAGTAGCGCTCAATAAACATAAACAGCTAAAACTTTGACTCCCTGTGTACTGTAAAATATTGTGTTTCCAATATCACAGTATCATGAGACATTGCACTTGGGCTGTTGATTCACTAAGAAACTTCATTATTGAATGACCTCAAAGAGTAGTGTTTCATATATAAATCTACCATTATAGGTGCTGATCTAGCATGCTTCTGCTAAGCCTGTGACAGATGATAAGGTCATAGTATCCTCTATTGCTATCCTTCCTATTTAAGACTTGCAACACCATATAAATGAAGAATGAGGGCATAAGTATTTTCCTTTTTTCAAGTGCAAGTCACCTTCAAGCACCTGCCTTCCGAATCAGAAGAGACAGGCCATTGAAATACTGCTTCTTAAAAACGGGCAAGTTTTACTCATTTTCATGTTGCAGTGCATTACCTGAAGTACAATTAACTACTTCAACAGCAGAATTCACTGTTTTATGTAAAAATGAAATCAGTATTTAAAAGTTTTCATGTAAATTCTGATGCTTCTCTTTGGAGTGTATGTTTCAAACAATAACATTTCCTGTTCACCTTTTTTTGATCAAGTTTGGTGCCAAAGTATGAAGAAAGCTTATATTCTGACACAAAAAGGTGAGAGAAATAGGGTTTATTTCAGGGAATGAGAGTTGCCTTCCCTTCTTGGCCTTGCTCACATGGGTTTCTAAGCATTTTAAGTCATTCTGGCACCTCTAGGCTGTAAAAAACACATACTCCTTTAAAATTCTGCCATTTTCCCAAACCTATGAACTCCCAAAGTAAGCAAAATTAATTTTTTCTTCCAGAAAGGCTTTAATTCTGACACTGTTTTAAACTCAAAACTCCCTTGCTAAAAACAAAATGGTACTACCTTCAATGTTTAGAGACAGCTGGTAGCATTTCTAAATTCATGAAAAAAATGTACTGCAGCATTTTCCATTATGGGCTGAACAATTTTGTCCACTTCTTCCTTCAATTACACCCTCAATATTACTGGGAGAGAGATTAATAAGAGGTGTTTAAGCAATAGAGGAAATAGGAAAGAAATAAGAGTAGATGTTGTTGCCAGAATAATGGAACCCCAAGGACAGTGACTACATTTTCCTACCTATAGATCAGCTCACAGACTAAGAGTTTCTTAATAGTTGGATTTAATTAAACTTCATTTTTCTGTATCTGCCATTAAATGAATATTTATTTCCACCTCTGTGATTAACATGGGTTGGGCCAACACGTTTGTGTAAGACTCCGTAGACTTTTTAACTTAGAAAGTATTTTTAATCATTCATGCAGTTCTAATTCCTTTTAGAATCAGTCAAACTATGGAGTTGAAACAATAGTCACAGAAAACCTATTGGTTTTCTACTTCTTAGAGAGGAGTGCAGTGTAGTTCAGGAGGGACTTGAAAAAGACAAGAAAAAATTTCTAGCTCTTTGGTTTTCTCTACTAAAATGAGCTAGAAGAGTCATAGCATGTCTGTGAAGTTAAAAAAAAAATACAAAAAAGCTAAAAAGTAAGATAACCAGCCAGCCTCTATCCACAAATATGACTGTACTTGGTCAGAAGAACCAAATAGTTAAACTTTCTTTATTTCCCATAATGGCATCTCCTGCTGGCTCTAGGGATTCTAGCAGTGGAGATCACTGGCTAGAGGTTATTTGATGATTTGGTTCTATTTCTCCAGTGTCAGATCTGCTACTTTCCTACAGGCGGACTACTTGTAGTAGTTGATAAGGAGATGCCAAATTTTACAGAAAAATAAATATCTGAAGGTGGGAATCAGCTGACAAAGTATCTGAGCCAACAATCAATATTCACTTTATGGTCCCTGGAGAAAGATAGGCACTTACAGGGCATAATTCCTAAAGCAGATGCCTAAAATAGCTCAGCTAAACTGAGCCCTGGAAGCGCTGATTTTGAATACAGCAACAGCCTATAGTTCAGAAGTGAAGGCAGCTGTGTTACAGATCCAGAAGATGTTTTGTAGTGCAGGAGTCTGATTTACAGAAGATGCTGCAATAGGATAAGGTGGCCTCCACACACAGAGAGCTGATTGCGCTTCTGTTACATGAAACACACGTACTTGAGCTGACTTGACCAGTGAGAGACAAAGTATTTTGGTAGGGCAATGGTTTCCCTTTGCTTTGGGTTTGTGACTGGCTTCATGGGAGGGTCAAAACAGCAGAATAATGGTGGATAAAGTCTCCCTCTTTTCTTTCGTGTGGATCTCCTGAAGCTGCCATTTAGCCATATTTAAAAGCTACATTAGCAGAGTGTTTATGGGTAAATGTAACAAAACCCTTGGGAAGAAGGCTCCAGTTTCAGGAGGTTCAGATGGCACTCAGCCAGAAGCCTTGGGTAGCAGAGGACAATCTACTCCTCTAGAATAGGCAAAAATTTCCCTCTGTTATCTCTCATCTGCTGGTCTTCAGTTAAAATCCTTCAGATACTGTTAAAGTAATTTTCGTACGGTTAGGATGGGTAACCATTTGAGTATTCTGTATTATATGTATATAATAATATGAAGTAAGTTAAAATAAACTGCATTCAGAGTGGCTACTTGCCTAGCTATCAAAATTTAAAATGCTTAAGACTTTGCAGAACTGGATCTTTCCTACTGTTGCAAGCCAAATACTGTAAAGGAATTTTTATATGGGAAGTCCTAAACAAAGACTCCAAAGTATAGGCTGAAAGAAGTTATCCTCTCCAGTCTTTTACATATTTTACATCATTATCTGCTGCACTATTTTGAGTATACTATCTAATCTCCCTTTAAGTATTTCCTCCTCTGATATCCCAGAAGTTTCTCTTGGCAGACCTCTCCATTGATGAATAACTCTTATTTGGAGGTTTGTCCTCATATGTAATCTAAATTTGTTGTGTTTTAGGTGAACATTCCCTATGGCCAACCATGATCTCTCTTTCATCTTGTTTCTCTCAATAACTTCTTAAAAGTTCTATATTTTGTTTAAACTAGATGTCCTTTCCATCTTGTTCCTTATATCTTGCAGCTTTCTTAATGTTCTTCATCTTTGCTGCTCTCTCATCTTCACAGTGAGAAGGTCAAAGGATATCCTAAGTGAGGCCTCAGCTGTCATATGGACATGATTTATTACCTCCCTACTCCTTAGTACAGTTCTTTGAATATGTGTTCTTTATATACCAGTACTATGTCTGATTTTCATTTGTACAAACACAAAGTCTAAAAATGCATTTTAACTAGTTATTTTTAATAAGTTTTGGAACAAAAATAATTCAGTGTGTACTGTAAGTAGTGACTGGGACAGATTGCTTTTTATTAAAAACATTTGGTTTTGCAATATACACACATTTCTCCCTGCGTGTTTAGAATGTGCTTTCCTTCTCTGCTCTGGGAACTCCATGACAAAACTTGTTGTTGACCAATCTTTCAGTTTTTTTACATAAAAAAGGACCTGTAAAGAAAAATTGCCACATTTCCTTTCAATACTCCAAGCTCACAGGATGTTAATCTTTTGTCTGGTCTTTACTGTCTTTCCCTAAGTTTTGATGGGTTTTTTTGCACACCCTGAGGCTCAAAAAGTGGTTTTTCCTCAATATGGACTAAAAATCAAAACTAAGGATCAAACCAGTCCATATGTTCTACCTAGAAATAGCATTGTTTGAGTCCCAATAATCTGTTTACTACACATTTTAATCCATATTTTCTTACTCATGTAACTCATTTTCACTCATTTTCTTTGGCCAGAAGTCATAGCTCCTAATTCAAGGAACATAACTGAAGTGTCTAAGCTATGTGTGTGGTCATTCTGCTGATCGTGGGGTGACCTTTCTCAGGTGACCCATTTACGCAGGGTCTGAGAAACAGTAGTGTTTCTATTCCGGAAACTGCAGAAAAGCTTACGATGGCTGGGATCCAATTTTTGGTACTTCATCACCTTTTTAGTCAGGTAAAGTGGATTCACTGGGAAGAAATGCAGTTGCCAAGCTGTGAGTCCTCCAAAAGTGCCAGGGAAAGTGTCAACAAGCCATGAGTTTTACGCTGCCCTCATGGCAAGCAAGAGAACATGCAGTCCTGCACTGCCTTTCCTGCCCATTTCTACTCTGGGCCACCTCTCTGGGCTCATTTAGGATTTTCTAGTTTAAAATTCTTTCTTCTGTCTTCTGCAGTATTACATGAGAGAAAATATAAAATTTAATCAAACAATAACTCTTTCATTTACAGCAACATCCTTCTCCCAGATGTAAGGTCATTAAGTGATTTAAGTAATCTGATAGTCATGTCATTTCAAATACTAAGGAACATTTCTGCTAGCCCCATCACTAGCAAAGTATGCTTAATATGGAAGGTGTTAATATGTAAGGAAGTTAAAGACATCTTGAGAGGACTTTAAAATAAAGCTTCAAGCACAAGTGGTCAGCATTAAGCATCACAGTGCTCACAATCTGCAGTGTTGATGTTAACATGTAGATATTTTCTGCAGTCTAGAGTTCTCTGATATTAAAACTAAGTGTTTTCCAAATGTCCTTCTTAGTAGAGGTATTCTGAGAGGTTTTTTCCCCTGGACCCTAAGGAGTTTCCACAGTTCTGAAAGCCTATTTAATTGTCTGTTTTATTTTCTGAATGCCATTTTAATCCATCTCTAATCTTCATTAATAACAACATTATAATTACTTCATTAACTTTGCCAGATAAAGTATTTAAACTCTTCAGGAACAAATAGCTTTTTGCTGGATTGTGCACTAATTGCTTCATCTAATACCACAGCCTTGAGTTTTAAATGTATTTAATGAAAACATAAAGCTCTTGTTTAGTGCAACCATATTACTGAAACCTGAAGAACATGTGGTGCAAAGGTAAAGATAGGAACTTGTTGTGTTACATAGCTTTTAATGATGTATTTTGAAAGACTGATGAGGAAGAAAGCTCAATTCATTTCCCAAGTGTAAAAATAATACCCTTAGACATTGGCCTTTAACTTGTTTTGACATCTTTGTTCCTGTGTAAAGGTTAAGTAATGTGGTCAAATTTTGTAAGTAATGCTTTATTAACGAAGTAACTTGCATTAAGGTTGTAAAATTGAACACCAGATCAGGAAACAATAAAAAGTAAGGGTTGTATCATAAAGTTAACTGATCCGTATGGCTAGTGTTCCCCAGATAAGGTGCACATTCAACTGCTTGCAGTACGTGCAATTGTGAGTTACTGCTTCTGAATACCTCAACCTTTAGTTTCTTCTTTTGAGAATGCTTTCATTTTCAGCCTGAATATTGAAGGAATATAGCTTCTTACATTAATTTTTACTTTGCCTTCACTGGAAGAAAAGAATAACATATCAAACTCCTGTGCCTTCTGTTATCTGAGCATACAAACTACAGTCTGTGTCTACATAGCTCTTGGTCTCAAGTTTGTTGCTAACGTTGCTGCTGCCATGGAAATCTTAAAGTTTTACCTGAAGTGCCTGTGTACATATAACTACAGCCAGGGAACTGGTGCTGAGAGACAACAACTTCATCTGTTTCTCAGATGCCGTTTAGGTATCTCCAGTGCATTTCAAGGTGAAGCCAAATGACCTCAGTGGGCCACTGCAGAAGGTAACATAGCATGACACTTCTTCACTTTTCCATGGAAGATGGAAGATTTCCATGGAGATGAAAGCATTTACACAGGCCTCTATGAAGTATCTTCTGGGAGGAGGAGGCAAAAGCTGATAGCTGATGAATAGTAAAGAGCAATTTCCAAAACTACTCTGCTATTAGTCTCTGAGCTGTTTTTCACCCCCACCCCATTGAGACAGGGGAAGAAAACAGAAAGAACGAAAGTGAGAAAACTCACGGGTTAAGATAAAGACAGTTTAATAGGTAAGTGTAGTGGGAAGCACAGAAAAGTAACACAGTCACCACCCTCCAAGACAAACCAATTCCCAGCCAGTATTCAAGCCATGGTTACCTGGAAGCCACACCCCTTCTTCTTACTCTATCTTTGTTTTTAATGCAAATTTTTATCACGTGGTATGAAATAGCCCTTTCACCAGTTTGGATTAGCTGCACTTACTGGCAGTGTCCACTCTCATTTTCTTGCCCGCTCCCAGCCTACTCACTGGAGTGGGGCAGAGTGCAAAAAAAAGTCAACCTTTGAGGTGATGCCAGCACTATTCAGTAACAGCCAAACAAAAGTATGGTATCAACACAGTTTTGTCCACAAAGCCAACACTCATCACTGTACTGTCTGCTCTGAAGAAAGTAAAATCTATCCCAGTCAGACCCACTCGAAAGGGTTTCTCTAGCAGTCAGCTTGCTCGAGGAAAGCAGTACTCAGCACCCGGGCATTTTGTTCATAGTTTTTTTAGGTGTTAAACTGAAAGTCTGAGTGCTAATGTGTATCTGTGCAGACTGCCACAGTATCTTTCAATGCAATATTAACTTTCTGTGTGTATAAATTATTTTAAGGCAGTTAAGAAATAACACTTGTGGACTTGGATATAGTAATATTTAGAGCTTTAGGTTTTTAAGCTAACAGATCTTTTGACGTAGAAATAGAGACGCACTATGACATTGCATATCCTTGAATAGATTAGTAAATGAAACAAAGGCTGTTAGAACTGAATCTACCTTATTTGACAGGTACTCACTGCTGCGATTCTAGCTGAGCACATTACATGATTTGAGGACTGGGTAATGTAGCTGAGAGCAAACAATAAACTATTGAATGAATGATCTTGTTGCACCCCACAAAACAGAACATACATTGTGGGATGTCGGTGATGCACATCTCTGAGGGAAACTGAAGATGTAAAGATGCAGATATCAAGATGGGGTATGAAATCTTGCCCGTATCAAAGTGAAAGGAAGTGTTGCCATTGCATGGAAGAAATTAGAACTTTGAGAATGCATTAACAGCTTAATTCTGGAAAATGTGCTATGCAATGAAACTTGAGAGATCTCTGTTGCTTTATACTTACCTGGCTAAATTGAGCCAATTTATTTAGTCACTCAAGTGTGGACAATTTCAGCCTACAAAGAACTTCAGAAGCAAACCTTGTTATTGAGTAGGAATTCAGTGAAAAAATACTGAATCTGCTGTGTTCCACCCTGAGCTTTTAACAAGGAAAAAATTCAAGGCAGATATTTAGAGACTAATGGCAGGATTAGAAACTAGCATTATTTGTTTTATATATAGGAAATATATATTACGGAAATGTGTGTATGGAAAATACATTTCTTGGTGTACTGCTAGTACTTATTTCGTTCAATCAAAATTCACCATGGAAATTTACTCTAGGTTTCCATTTCTGGTACAACAACAAAAAGAGTGACAGGACTGTGTAGTAAAAAAATGGGCAGAAATGGGAGAAGGAAAATCCATCAGTCTATTCATAAGAGAAAATATTTCTTATAAACCACCTTTTGAGATGAAGCAAGTATGGTTAGAAAGGCATGCTACTGGAAATAAAGAGAAAGCCGGTAGTACACTGACATATCACCAAGGTTCTACCCAGGACTGTGGTTCTTGGCTCAGCTGGACAAAGGTCATTTGGCTTACAAATAGTTACTATCTAAACAGGAGGGACTAAACTAACCTCAATAAACCATTTGTATGAATTGTGCACAGGAAACAAGTTAATGACACACTGAATGAGAGTATCTATTTAATGCTGAGCTTTTTCTGCAACAACTGGGACTTCTGTAGCAAAGAAAACAACAGTGTTGTAAATTACAATCTTTTAATTCCTAGCTTTAAACCCAACATGTTTTAGAGGTCTGCTCAGAGCTTTTCCTATACACTGTGATGCTGAATACAAGCTCCAATCTGTTAGACCTCTTTCTAGAGAAAAGGAGAGAATGGTTACAGGGTAATTAGTACTTTCTTGGCATTACTTTCAGATGTGTGTGTGACAGCAAAGTAAGTGGGAGTCATAAGTCTCAGTTACTCTCAGCTTCAAGAATTAACTGGATTGCTTGGGGATTATATGGAATTTTCTTAAAAAAATAAAGCTCTATGATGTCTATTATGATGGTTAACTGCGGCTGATGCTTTAGCAAAGACATGCAGTAAAAATATAGATAAATTTTATTCTCATTTATGTCTGAGGAGCAAGTGATTTTATTACAAGTGTTTTTTAAGTAAAGAGATTATCTCTTACAAAAGTAGCATACAGGACTCAGGAAAACTTTTCATGCTTGTGCCAACAATCTAATGAAATCACAGCTTGGGGGCCAGCAACTAAAGCATGAGATTTCATGTCTAGATATAAGAGGCTAAATCCCGTGACCAATTCACAATATGATATTTGGGTAAAGGATGTAAACAGGGTATGTCAGGTGTACAGTATCACAGCTGGTTGAGTTTTCAGCTCGAAACTAGGGTAAGGAAGCATATGTACGAGAATTGAAGAAAGGGTAGAAAAGTCCTTAATCGAGGGATTGGTTTTAGATAAATGAATGTGATGTTTATCATGGGATCTGGATTGGATAACAGAAAAAGTGCTAGCCTAAGGACAGACTGTTAGCCATACTTGCAGTAACATCTATTTTAGCCTAATAGCCCTTTTAAAATTCCTTTGTTGTTACAGTTTTGGGAACCCGATGAATTTTAATTGGCTTAATTCATGTGAAAAAACTGGTGCTCGGGTCACGAGCTCACTAATGGCTAATGTAGTTCAGTGTAAATGCTTTGTCACAGTACCATGAACATGGCAAGGCCAAGATCCTCTTCTTATGCAGTGAAAGCCACACGTGAGTTATGTGTCCCAAAAAAAGTCCCATGAAGATCATTACACCAAGCCCCTGGCCACATATTCCTGATTCCCTATATACTGCACAGAGGGACCATTTTACATGTATTTATTGAGTGTCTTACAACTTTTATTGGTATTGTTCTTCATTTTCTCAACTTCTAAGCCAGGATCCTTCAGGATCCATTCAGCCAGGCTGAATGTTTATGCCTCAAGGGAAGAGGAAAATTATAAGTAAAGAAATATTGAAACCATAAGAAATGGTCATTAGGACTAGCTTTGCTGTGCAGTATATTATTTGATGATCTTCAAGTCATATATTGGATGGGGATAAGAAATACTGTAGTTCACTGGATGATGATAATTCCCAGTTTTTGGGTGGTACACTGTTGTTTCTAACACTCCATAGGTCACCAGGAAGCCCAATTTGTGTTTCTTGTCTATTTTGAGTTATAGACAATATATCTGAGAGACAGAATGAAAAAAAAATTGTATATTTTAGAGCTCCATTTTTTTTTTAAACATCAACCTCTCATAATTTATCAAACCTTTGAACTTTTCTCATTTTTACTAGTATTTTTATTTTGGTTTCCTCCATCATTTGTGTTATTGCTTCTTTTTTTTACTTTCCTCGTGCTTTTTGCTGGCTAATACCCGCTGCATATCAACAGTGTTTCAGCTTGTAGAAGGGCCATAATTAACAGATGAGTCTTGTCTGAATATAAAAAATTAATACTCATTACATGATTTTCTCTATAATTAATGAATTGGCTGTTGAAGTTCTTTGAGACAAGTAAGTTGTGTTTGCAGAAAAGGGTTAGTGAGTAGGCAAGATGATTAAAAAAATATGCGAAACACATATGTTGGTGATCTGCAGAGTGCAATATATGTTTTTTCTAGGTACTTCCTCTATCATTCTATTTCCCTGTTCAGGTAGGGGCGTGTCTGTTAATATATTGCAATCACACCTCTCTAACAAAGACAGATCTGTCACCAAAAGCTTACCTATTGCATTGTATAAAAAAGGAACTGGAAAAGAGTAAAACACTCTTACACTTAAAACACTCTTCTTACATTGCCTGTTTCTGTTGATATCAGTAAAACAATCCTCATTTTCTGACCTTTTCATGTAACACTTGATATATGGTAGTCTCTATATGAAAACTCTGATAAAGTTGAAATTATTTTAATGCTATATATATGCACATACCTTTGTCACCTTCACTGGTTTTGGAGTAAAATGTAGGCTGAGTGTTCTGTAAAAATGTCAAGTGTTTAATGTAATGCTAACACCAGAGTCAGTATTTACAGTTACAAATAAAGTTATAGCTTTAAGTAATGGAATAGCTTCATAAGTGCTAAATTGGTGTAAGGAAACTGTTCTCCCTTCTGAAGACCCTTCACAGCGCTGTGCTCACAAACTTCAGGCACTCGGACCCATTTGGTATCTGTGGAGTTAACTAAATTAAGCTTACTGCCAGTTAGCCTCTTTCACCAGCAATGCAATTTGTGTTTACCTATATAAGGAAACCTGTTCCACCTAAAAGAGCTCGGCAGGGCTGTCTGGGAGAGGGGCGAGGGCGAGTCCACAGCGCGGGGGGTGGAGAGGGCGGGCGGGGGCAGGACCGGACCGATCGCAGCCCCCGGCGGCGGCACCGCAGCGTCGCGCCCGCCAGGGAAGGACTGTCCCCCCTCTTCTTCGGCTTCGGGAAAAGAGAAGAAAAACCTGTCAGGGGAAAAAATGGAGAAGCAGGTATGTCAGGAGGATCCTCGCAGTTGGACGGTGACGGAGTCAGGGTGCGGGGAGGCTCGGAACGAGACTTGCTCTTCCAACTGTTGTTGCCTCTTAAAATGGCTTGTGCGTTCCATGGGGGTTGCGGAGCAAAAGCGGGAGACTCCTGTACCGCAGCATCTGCGGGAGCAACTCCCATAACTTTTCTGACATTCCATGCGCTTCTAAGTCGGATGTACTGTCGTTTTACTGCAGAGATTATCAAACTTTATTTTCTCTGATGGAACACAGATGTGAGCTGAGACTGGAAATAAGGCTGGGATGCTTTGGTTAGCTGGCTAAAGCTCTGCAAATCCATGGTGTTATCATCCTAGTGTATTTGGGAAAAGAAGTCCTTGACTTCATTTTTTTCTTAAAATGTGCATTTTGTAAAAGGTGCACTCCTTTGGCATTCTCAGGGGTTTGGAGTACTTTATTTAGATGTGTGTGAATGCTGCTAGTCAGCATAGCTGGAATGCATTTGTTGGAATACAGGGAGTTCCTACAGTAATAAAGATTTTGCACCGAGTTAAAAAGTAAACTTCAGGTACTGTTCTAGGAAATGTAAGCAAAACGTGTTCTACTACAATGGGGATTATCCTAGTTCAAAGCAAGGATATGTGTCTCTTAGCAAGTATTTGCATAGTATGATAACCTTTAAAACAGGCTGTGGGTAAAATCCTCACAAAGATCAAGAAACTGTTACCTGAAGATTTTAGTCAAGACATAATGAAAAATAAAGTTGAAAACTTATTTCGAACAGGTTTCTAGTTGTAAGAATATTGCTGTGCAGTCCTTCAGGATAGTTACTGTTAAGTAGCACTATGCCCATTGTGGAAGTTTATTCAAGTTTTACGCAGTTTTGATATCAAACATAGGAATGGAAAATATTTTCAGTTGATCTCTCTTAGTACCTGCAAAGAAAAATAGTTTGCAGAGAACTAGTCAGAAACAGGTGGAGTGCATTTTCAGAACGATTTTTTTTTCTAATCTTAGCAACTGGTACACATAAAATTACTTTTCACTTATTTTCATGGTTATTCATATTTATGTGTGTACAGGCATGTGAATACACTAGCTATGGGAGATAAAGCCACATGTTTCCTAGCAGTCAAAGTGAGAAAGCAAAATGCATTACTGTGCCTAAGGGTGTAGAAGCTTACAGTGAAGATGATTATTATTTAAAAGCCCTATTCCTTCTAAATAGTTCTAATTTTAATGAATTAATGTCAACCTGAAAATAGTAATTTAGTATTACCTGGTTAAAATTAATTCAGAATAAGGAACTGTCAGAATTAAAATTCTCATTGATTTCTGTGCAAGATTTTTCTAAACTCCTGACTTTGAATGTTTAATGAGGTATTAGCGGGAATGACACAGAATAGCTACACTAGTTTCAGTAGAGGCTTTTATAGGAGCATCAACATTGCAAAGCAGAAGCAAGTTCCTAACACTGCTCCAGGACTGAAGCTAACGGGTTCATTGTCATGAAGCACCTTTGGTCTTGGTGGAAGTCACCATGGCAAAGAAAGCAGAGCTCTTGGACCTGAACTGTAAATCTTACTTGTCATGCTTCTCTTCCTGGTGCTTCTCATCCTGGCGCTTTTTATTCAGAATGGAAAAGGAGCACAGAGAAAAGACTTTTAGCAAGGGTGTTAGTAATCAAAGTGTGAATTTAAAGGGCAAGAGAAGACTCCAGGGAAACATGCTGTTAAATCACCTTTTTTCAAGTCTCTGCAGTTGCCCCCATCATTTTGTCTAGCTCTGTTGCAATTATTAGTGGTCTTCTGATTTCCTAGTACAAAACAAAGGTAGAAACCTGGTTCAAAACCTGTGCAGTATATTCTGATGTGACTTTACTGTGTCCCAGGATTTGAGCAGAGATCTGTGTGGCCAGGCTAGTGCACGGCTGGTCCTGGCTGCAGCTTGCCTGCCCCTAGATGAGCTTTGTGGTTGTGACTCTTCCAGGGAGACAGGGGTGGTGTTGGTTCTCATCCTTTTCTGCCAAAGTACATGCCTTGTGTCCTCCTCTACCACCCACAGCACAAGTGTAATGATGTGGCTGCAGAGCCTGCAGCATCACAGTGGGACCTGCCTAAAACCAGTGTCTGCCCTGGGGTTTTACCTCAGCGTGATGCTGTCTCTGTGGTATTGCGTGAGTTTTTGTTGGCCTGGATGCACAAAAAGCAAATTCTTTTCAGACCGGAATTGATGGCTGGGGGATATATCCCAGGAAAAATTTATCCTTCTTTACAGTAACAAAAGAATTGCAAAGTAGACAAGGCCATTTAAAGTATGGGATAGACCTTGTGCTTTATCTAAAATCACAAGAAAATCGAGTAGCTATGACTGGATGGCCCTTCTCTGGCCTGAGCTCCTGCAAACCAGCCTCCTACCCTGGGCATGGCTCTCTAACCTGTGTTAATAGGTGATGTGCTTTATTGACTTATGAAAGAAAAAGCTAACACTCATTCTGACCCCGTTTAAAGATTATTTTTCATCAATTCAAGGATTCTTTTCTATTGGTTTTAATGGCAGAGCTGTGTTCAGGGTGCGGTAATGGTATTGTGTTGGACTGTATATTTCGAAGATGAGTGTGTTGAACCCAGGCAAAGACAATGAGCCACAACAAGCCCATGCATATGCCTATGGTGCCAGGTTTAGTTGTGTGAGACAAAACTGAAGGGAAATAGGAATACTTGAACTTGATAGTATTGATAACTTGAACTAAAATTATCTTTTGCCTCCATGTTCTATTACTGCTGGGTTAATTCATGAGTACCATTGTTCATTTGTCACTTTTAAACTAGAAAATTCTTCTTGTATTTAGCATACAGTATCATAACATTTTTGTTTAAAAATGAAAGAACATACCAAATGCCTTCAATGTTTTTCCACATTTAGTAATCTGCTCATCCTAAAAAAAAGTTAGTTGCTTGACTTACATCCATTGCCCCATATTTACTTTCGTGTTGTGATTTGCGTATAATTTGAAGCTGAGTGCTCTTACACATTGGTGGGAGGCAGTTGGGCATGTCACGTTTTTTCCTGGTATCTTTACACTTATTCAATAAAATTAAAAAAAAAAAAAGCCTAGCCTTTCAAAGTTGTAACTGGAGAGCTTGGAATAATAAAAGAACATGCTGTGCTAGTTGCATGCTCCCTTTACGATTTTGTTAAAGGCTTTACCATTCCATTATGCTATCATTTTGTAGTGTAAGCATTTTATATGGCATGTGTGATTTCATTGCCCTTAAGTGACCTTAGTAAATTCCTTATTTCCCCTGAAGCACATGCCTAATTGAAAATTGCCATCTGCAGTTGAAGAGCTCTAAGTAAGAGCGCTAAGAATAACTCAAAATGGAGATGGGTGTCCAGAGAGCAAGGCAAGATCAATTCTTCTGTAGCATTCACTGTATTGCATGAGGTTAAATCCTTGCTTTGAAGACGAATGATAAGGAATTAAAGGAAGAGCACTTTTATCTGCCTGCCCAGTTCATCTGCCTAATGCTGTTATCCAGAGATCATGTGATTCACAAAAAGTGTTTGTTGCCTAATTGCTTTTAACCTTGTCCATCTTCTTTCAGCCTTGGGTAGATGTTTTTGGAGTTTAAAGTTAAAAATATAATTCCAAATTGGAGCTAGGCTTTCTAGTCCTGCAGCTGTCCTCATACCACTGTGCCTCACTTGGCTCTGCTGTGCCACTGTCTTTGAGGATATGGTTATCATGATTGCAGTCTGCAACCACAACCTAAAAATGAGATGACATGTTCCCCATGAGAAACCTCTGGCCTAGAATTGCATTACAGCTTCTGTGAGCATATGTGCTTAAGAACCATGAAAATGAAGGAGGCAAAAAGCTGGACAGCGTGAAGCTGAAGATGCTCTTTCAGATGAGAGGGCATTAAACTGTGCTTTGGATTAGAAAAAGAAGTCTGTGACATCTGTATATTTGTTCACTATTGTGTAATGTAATTGTTTAGGACATGAAAAATGCAAGTATTTTAATTGAAAAGGGTTGAGGAATGTAAAAGCATGAAAAGTCTGTGATGAAGATGTGAAGCTGCAGTTTTTGTCCTGTCTTCCTGCGTGTTTATTTGGTCTGAAAAGTTCAGAAAACTATTGGGGTGAAAATAAAGCCTTCCCAAATTCTCTAGTCCTGTGTTATCTTGAAAGTAGTCTTATTTAGTCTTTTGAATCTGTTTTTTTCTGTGTTAATTCCTTGTTCTGTTTCAAAACTATTTATCAGGTTTAGGGTTTTGGAATACACACTACTTTGAGACTCATACGGGGAAGGTATGGAAAATATGCAACATGTGTTAGGTTCTGAGTATATCAGCTGCTTAAAATGTATTTGCCTGCTGTTTTGACAGGGTTTTTTCCCTTCCATTAAAAATAATAACATTAAATCTAGCTTCCGATGGTGTAGCAATTAGGAGGATGCATAAACATTTCTTGGCAATTTTGTGTGGTTCCATGTTTTAGTATTTTTACATGTTAAATGTATTTTATGTTCAGCAAGATATTTAGGAACATACTTGAGGCTAAAAGTCTGTACATAAGCAGATATATGTTTCCTAATGTATCTATATCTGAGATTGTAGCACATGTTCCCTTGCATATGCACCTAAAATATCTGTTGAATTTTTTTTTAGTAAAAAAGTTACTATTCGCATGATTGTGTGAACAGAGGCTGAAATAACTGCTTTTTGCTTTTAGGTAAATCAGTTAATATTCACAGGGTTTTCCTTCAAAAAACTGAGATCCTCCGTTTATGGGTTTTTGTAAAACTCTTTTGAGGGTCAAATGTTAAGTTGCACTTTCTGTTTTCTTTGGTAGTTTCACTCAGAGATGGTTTTTCTATTGGTCCCCTGGATGTCAGATTTAGGGAGATGGTATTTAAAAAAGGCAGTTGCTTTTGTTAGATATGATTATATATACTAAGCATCATTTGGCATTTTATGGTGTTCACATTCAGTGATATGAGCAAAATGCTATTTTTGACACCTCGTGCATAGTTCCCGTCATTCCAGTAGGCTGAGAGCACTCTTGTTGGTAACATACACTGGACTGCTGAGTGCTCAGGGTATCAGTTTGAAAGTGTTAGGACTTGTCTGCCTTGCTCCTCCAGTGATGTATCTGCCCCTGCTGCAGTTTCTAATGCTTCTGTTTTGTAGATGCCTAGCCTGGAAAATTCCATATAAAACCACAGATGAGGCCTCATGAGGTGGATTTCTGTGGCACATTTAATTTCACTATGTATGAAACAACATTAATATTCCTGCAATGTTAATTCTCTAAAATGAACCGTTATTTTACGATACCATTCATTAGTTGTCTCCTTCAAGAGAAGTTCCACACGATTTTAGCTGAGGAATTTTAGGCATTAGCAGTTAATTAGGAATTCTTACCTTAAGTATAGGAATGTACCCATGGTGATTTGGGATATCCTATTGGTTGTGAGTCTAGAGTTATGTAGCTGTGCTTAACACTCACTCCAGTGGGCAATTCTGGCTATGTTGCATTTTACCTTTGATATGTTGCCATGCCACCACCGTTTAACGCAGTGCTTAGACTGCAAACATCTGTTTGCTTTTATTGCACATGTGTTGCTTAAGACTTTCAGCTTTTATGTGATGTGAATCACTGGACTCTACTAGCATGTATGAATTGCTTAACAAATAAACCTTAAATTGTGTCAATAAAATGTTATGTCCTACAGAATGACATGTATGACATATACAGAAGACAAAACTGACAAGTTTGTGTCTAGACTTGCTAATATTTCATATTTTTGTGGGTTTTTAATGACTTGGAGGGAACCATGTAAATGTGAGCACAGAAAGAAAGATGATGGGAACAGAAATTCACTTGATACTAGAAAACGAAATGATGAAATCTCTATATCCTTCATTCTAGAGTCTCACCATAATTGTATCATGAATGGAACACTTGTAAGAAAACCCATGCATTTTGATATCACTGTATATGCTCTGCAGTGCTCTCTTCTATGAACAGGATAGCTGGATTTTGAAATAAGTTTGGCTGTTGATCTCAGCTATTTTTCAGCCATACCCCATAGGCAGGTTGATATTTCAGAGAACTACCATCTTGGCCCTAGTATGTACCATTCCACATTGCTGGAATACAAAACAAGATTATTTTGGTTTAGACTAATGAAAGTGAATGACATGACTTACAGTTGTTAGCTTGCATTTTAATTTTGGAAGTTAAGCTAATGAAGGTTTTAATTCTTATGTTTCTGTTCTGTGAGGAGTCATATTTGAACATTTTCTCTGTCACATGAGAAATAAAGACACACAACATAAGGAGAAAATGGAAGATTACAGTTGAGTAGAACCATTGAGTAGGCCTTTATTCACCCGCAGACATTTTAAAGTTTTGGGGTATGCAGAATTACTATAATACGATAAAAATTTAAACAAAAAACTCTCTAGAAAGGGCTTGCAAAACCAGAAAGTTTAATTGATGGAGTCAGTATCATCTGCCAAGTTTCCAGTACATCACCCAGGCTGAGGGAGCTAGAACTAAATTTGAAAGTTTTTTCGCTAGCTGGCAAGTTGGTCTGAAATCAAGAAGATATAATGGAATCAAAAGAAGAAAAAGTTGCTACAGTCACAGAAGAAAACATAATTTATTTATAGAAAATGGGGAATAATTCAGTCAGCAGGAGTATCTGTGGGCTACCGCAAATTAGAAAACGAATGCAAGTTGCTGATGAGACAAAATGTTGAAATGTGGAAATCATTCTGGGAGTCATTAGTTAAGGTATTATAAACAAGAGGGTGGGAGGTAACTATTTTACCCTGTTCCATTGTCTTAAACCCCATCCTGAATTGTTAATTTAGTTTTATATGTGATACTTTAAGAAATACACAAACAAACTGGAGAAAGAATAATGGAAAGCAAACAACAAATTGTACCAAAAGAATGTGACATAGATTGCACGAGCTGAGTATGTTTTAGTGAAAACCTGGATTCCCAGTGTGTCCAGTAAAAGCCTCTTAAGAACTAATATTCTGTCCATCTGCCTTCATCCAGAAGACCAAGGAGGAGCTGAGCTCTCCCTGCTGGCCAATTCTGCCGTCATATAAGAACAAAAAGTGAACATGCCCAGTTAAAGCAGCCATCCCCAAATCTTGCAACTCATTGGTTTTACCATCAAAGTAATACTTGCATAAACTCAGCTTTGTGAATTACAGTCTAGAAAAGAGAATAAACTGGCTTGTGATACACAGACATGGTTATAAATATGACAGCAATTAATTGTTCATCTCTGTTGAGGATGGAACAAAAGGCAATTTGCAGTAATGTTGGTTTTAATTAGATTTTAGGAAGAACTCTACAGCTACAATGGTATTTAGGCACCAGAATGGGTTACCCAAAGAAGCTTTGGTCAGTCTTTGGGGATTTTTCACAGACTGAGCAAATGCCTGTTGTGGAGTATCAAGGTGTAGTTGATCCTCCCTGTGAGCAGGGAGTGACTCCATGAAGACTTTTTCTGATTTACACTGCTTTACTCAGGGCCATGTCCTGACACCACAGCAGTGCTTATGCTGGGCGTGCATTCCCCCTGTGTGTCCACCTTATGCCTCGAGTTCCCATACTCTAACCAGGTGCTAGTAGATCAGCAGAGACTCTCTGGTGTCTTACAGATGGCCCTTATCTGCAGAGTACAGGCTCAGCCTCAGACTGCTATTATGTCTACAGTCTATTAGACAGTGGGTGTCCACTGCTAACCTCTTCACTGATTCCAATACCACAGACTCATTGCTTTGGAACTTGGGAACTTTTAATGACTACTTTATTGAGCTTCTACCCTGTTACTAGTCTCCAGAGTTATTGCCAATGCTCCCATTTTAACATTAGCATTTAATAACAACAGAGATTACATGAATTAATGCAAAACCTAATAAAATTGTTTCAAAAGTGTGGATAGTTACACAAAATCACTGCCATTTGCTCTATGAATCGACTAATTTTTCTCTTAATATGTAGGTCATGTGATGTAGCCATAAATACTGAAACAGCACTATCTCTGTAGATGTAAAGCAAGCAAAAATGTAACTACTGCAAATAAATGGGGGGATTATGTTAGTGGAGGACAGGAAACTGCTCTCCTAAGAACTGAATCAAAGTGGGCAGTAGATTGGATGGTTCTCCTTGGAGAACAAATTGTAGTGTTTGGTTTATTGTGTAAAATGTGTTATTGATGTGCTAGGGCAACAAATGAGTACACCTCCCATGTTTGTGTAGCAGTGCTGAATCATTGATTACTGTCAATCGATGCTGTACCACCAGAGTGCTGTATCTGTTAAACTTGCTACGAGAATGCATGGCATAGCATTCGATCAGTAAGGTCCCAAATTAAAGGCAATGATCCAAGAAAAGGAGAATGTAAAAATAGAAAAGGACCAACAGGGAAATGGAAGTGAGATTTAATTTCTTCTACTTGATACTTCCCATAACCTCATTCTCATGACTCAGCCTTCCTGAAGTCAATAGTTTTGTGAGATGGTGATTCATGAGGTTGATTTGCTAAAAGAATTCCTAAGTGATGGTTAAACTAATCGTTAGTGTCTAGGTCATAAAATGGCAAACACTGAACTGCTGACCTTCCTAAAATTAGAAAATTAGTTTATATTGTAATTTTTAAAAAAAAGGTGAATATTTTTATTAGCAGTAAACCTTTTTACTATTACAAACATTCACTTGAACCAGTCCACCTATTTGCTTGCCTTTCAATATTTTGCTCTAATCAGGAGGATGGTGCAAGGGCAGCAGAGATCTGTTCACAGAACAAACTGCCTTCTGCCACTGTTTTCAAAGTAAATTCTCAATGGCAGAGGATGAATATGCTCTACTCTTTACATTGTTGGGGCTGCTCATCAGAACTGCCTTTTGGACCAGTGTTTAGCCAAAGTGGAAAGACAGCCACTGAGAGTTTCACAGCTTTCTGGGCAAAACCTATGTGGTTGACTGGGGACTCCATCTTACAAAAGTGATGCCATAATGCATTCTGCTCATTCCTGTTGGACAGTTACTGTCTTCCACAGTGGTTTCAGTCTTAATTCAATCCTCATTCTGAGAACACAGGAAAGGAACATTGTCTAAGGCAGCCAATGTGTAACTATTGGAAAATACTTGGTTTGTGATGGCAATCATTACTGTAGCTTTTAATTGCTGTCTTTTTGGGACAGCAATTATTTCATATTCAGAGGCAACATTATTATCGGACTCCCATTTCTGAGGTTTAGAAGTTCTGCATCTAAAAATATTTTGCAAAAATTAAATTGAACCAGGCTACTAAAATATTTGGTAATTTTAGGCAACTGTGTATTCATATGTCTATCCTTCCCCAGCTTTTGACATTTTGCCTAGAGGAAAATACTCTTTAAAATGTTTGGACAAACTAAATCTAAAGCTCAACTTGTTTGAAAGATGACATTCTTCTGAGTAAGGTTCAATATTTCTCCTAGATCAGGACTGTCAGTGGTTTTTCATGGTTTTACATTCTGAGGATAGATGTCAAAGTAAAAGTCTCGTGAAACATGTGACAAAAATCTCTTGCCCACTAATGTACAAATATAGAACCAATATTCAGAAATCCTGTACTTTCTAAAGAGCTGTGTCTCGGTATTTTTTTTCCACTGAAATAATTTAACACTAGATTGAGAAAGATGTGTGTTGTGAATTAGATTTTGCTAACTTCTAGTTGGAGGTGTGATTTTAAGCTTTGACTGCTGTGCCCTTTGTAATCACTATCTCAGAACAAGACCTACAACATCGCTGTTACATGGAATGATGGGCTCCCATCCTCAGATGTTCATAAACTCCACTAACTTTTAGTGCCAGTGGATAGTTTCATTTGCTTGGGACTTTCTTCCAACTTTTAGTTGCTGAACAAAGTGCATTCATTTATAAGTAGAAGATGAGATGCTTTAGGTTTGCTCTTCCTTTTATGTTACTAACTTGCCCAGGAAATGCTAAATGTGTGCTGAAGACTTTTCTTTCTCCCAAAGGGGACGTCCTACAGCCATGAGGTGACACATCTGTGTGAATATAAACTTATTCCCTCCCATAATGCCAGTGTCACTGGAAGAAAGATGTCACAAAAATCTGGACTTCGTGGTCTTCTGGTGAGAGCTGTCACCAAAGGAAGGAGGTACCCTGGCTTGTGGGCCTAACTAACATAATTCTTCATATGGAAAACTAAGATCAAATCAAAATAGGCTTCCAATAACCTTAAAAGCTCCATGTGAAGGTAGGCGCTTCAGTAGGCTTCTGGTACTCTCATTAACTTGGGCCTCCTGAATCACAAATAGGTGGAGACAGCAACTAGGTACTGACATCTTTATATAAGCGTAGAATCTGATTTGTGATTTTTAAAAAACAAAGTTCACCCAAATTAATCAGTGTTTTACTGTAATTGTTTGGTAGGGCCAGACTGAGGAAGGCAGTTTTATCATTTACAGCTGGTTAATATGTCTTATGTTTAAGCCACTGGAGGCTTTTCAATATGGGGTGAACTTGGTTGTACCTGTTGAATGGAGTGCTGGGAAAGTGACAGTGTTACACATTCCCACCTAGGAGAGACTGTTCCCAAGGCCTTTTCTTTTGTGCTGTGAAATCATGTAGTCTAATTGCCTTGGAGGATTCTTTCTGGTGATATTTCAGTTGCATCTATGGCTTCCTTTCTCTGAATCATCAGCATTTTCAAAGCAGTAATATTATTCTGCCTGCAGTTCCTGTGGAAGAAAGGGTTATCTTGTGAACTACTGGGAGCAGAGAGCCGTGTGTTCATGGGACCACAAGATTCAAGGCTCTGAACACACAAATTAGTAGATTAGTCCATGTAAAGTGAGATTGTCCTCATTCTTGAAACCTGCAGGTGCATAATGAAATCTGTGTTACCAAAACTCATCAAGAAGAAGGAATACATATAAGAGCTGAGGGCACTTTTGGTATTGTTTTCTGTATTAATTTTTTAATACCTGCCTCTGCTTTCTCATTCTCTCAGGTGGGCAGGACTCTTTTTCTCACGTACAGTGGTAACCACTGTATGCTGTGCTGAATGCTTATGCTCAAAGCATAAGGGACCTTTCTATTCTCAATTGCACTAATTTAGTTTGTTTTTTAAGTTTCTGTGAAGCTAAAGGGAGAAAGAGGCTTTTAAGATACTGTAAAAAGTGAAAGGGTCTCAACTTTTTATGTCATGCCTTGTTAGAAGCCCACACTTGGTTTCGGACAACAGGATTCCAGACTGTTGCCTTCTCTCCAACCCAAGTGACTTATGGCTTTACTCTTAAAGGAAGAGATCCCTGGTGCAGGAGACTTAAATAACAAGGAATTTACTGTTAAGACTTATTTTTTTTATATCATGTTTCATTTTTTTCTGCCTAATGTAAGATAGACTTAATTAAATCTAATTTACAGTTGCAACGTAGATACACTTTCCTTGTGACACTTCAGGTAACAAATACTGCTGTGCCAAACCCCGTTGTGCATGCATTTCATAGTACATAGGGACACTCATCCTTCTGTCTTTCCATAGAAAAGACAAAACGTCTTTCAAGAGATATTCTTCATGATATAAACTGTTATAAAACAAAGATGCATGCTAATAAACTGAAACTATAGGACCAAAACTTTGTTTTTCAGTACAGTGTAGCTTTTCCAGTGCAGTGTTTATCTGCTATAAAGAAAGGGGGCTGTAAAGAATGTAACTGTCTGAAAAGATTTCAAAGGCACAAACCAGGAATTATTTACAGTGTTTCATCCCAGTGTATATCAAAAAGGGTGTTGAATGAATATTACAGAAGCACTCAAACTGTGCTGATCAGCATACAGAAATTGATATATAGTGTGTGACAATTTTTGGAAGAGATCTGCATCCAATTATAAATTCCTCCTTGGTTTATGATTAACATTTATGTGAAGTAGTCTTCCAAAGGAAGCGGTGAAATTCTGTGTACTCAACCATTGGAAAATGAGCTCTGGGAAGTGTTAGAGGGCTGTTTAGAAAGATCTGAAAAGAGCAGTGGTGATGACATGATGGAGTTCCCGTGTCTCAATTCTGACTTGCATTTTGACAGTTGTGTTGTTGCACATCCTGGTGCTTCTGCCAAATTTACAGCATTCAGAGCATACAAACTCCTTCCTCCATCCCTGTTATTAGAGAATTTTCAAATTGCATTTTTTTAATTTTATTTTTTATTTTGGAAATATCTATACATTGGAGATTCAAGAGGATTGTGTGACAGTTTAAATACGGATGAAGTCCCTTTTCAAACACAAGAAATAACAAACTCTGAAATACCAAATGTCCCACCAGTTACATCACCACGCTGGGTTATCAGAAAGAGACGCATAGATATATCACCTTTCTTCTCTATTTTATGTGGTGACAATAGAACCCACTGTGGCCTTTATAGCTCACCTATTAAGAACATCTCAGCCACTTACTCAGAAATGCAAATAGCCATATTTCAGATTTGCTGAAGCTCCTGTAAGAGGTCCAGTATAGCTCTGTACATGCTACAGACAAATCTTGGCCAATACCCTTGGGCATGACACTCAGTGTTGCTTTCTGAAAACAGCTTGTTTCTAGTTAAGTAGCAGAGGAGAATCAGTTATTTAGATATTTTGGTTCATATTGGTTTATTTATTATTTTTTCATTTACTGTTTTTCATTGAAAATATGTGTTGATCAAAACACTTTTTTTGAAGGATTGATTAATTTTGACTACACTTCTATCATAAAATTGCTCTTCAATCTTAAGAACAGCCAGTAAAATGGGGGTTTTGGAGGAGGAACATAGAAGCTAGTTTCAAAAGTGCAGAGGAATATGTTTTCAATTCTCTGATACAGGCTTTCAGAGCCATATCAAGTTATTGACAAAATGGGATTTTAACCTTGAATCTGTCATGTCTTGAATGGTGACCCAGTTCCTGGCTGCTATAGTCTGCTCCCAATAGCTTATAATGTTCCATTTTGTGTAATAGTTTAATTTCTTTTTTCAGAAGGGCTCAGAGCACATACCTGAGTATCGTAAGCATTTTATGAGAGTCTGAAGTGAGAGAGTTGACTTTTCTGTTGTCTTTTGTCCTTTCTGTTGTGCTTCTCTGCTTCAGACCACCATAAATTTACTTAGGTGTATAACAAGGCATATCTGAAAGGAAAACTTTTTTGACTATTTCTAGCTTTGCCGGTATAAAGTAATTAATCTCAAAAGTATTTTTTCCTGTGCCTCCTTTCTTTGCAGTAACTTATAAAAAATCCTAGTCTGTTGGAATTATGCAGCAAGCAATGTGGTCCTATAAGGCAAATAGTTCTGCAGCAGCCATTCTATGAGGGAAGTTGAAGGGACCTTGGTTTATGTCAGACTGGTGCAGCTGGCAGCTTCTTATACAATGCCGTTATGTTCCTGGAACAAGTTCAAATGACTTTTATTGTGGGGGCCTTAACCATGTGAACTACCAGCTTTGCTCTTATATACCACTAAAAAATGACTGGGTTGATAAAAAGGCACCAATGCCTCTTTTGAAGCTTTTCTTTTGGATAGGATGATGATCCTGATTTATCCATGGCTTCATTAGCCTGTCTCCTTGTCTGGGGCCCTCAGCATTTGTCCTTACTTTTGCAGATGTCGTTTTTGCTCAGGTTGTGATTCCTCTCTTTGGAAACCTGGTCACTCTTTGCCGAAAACCTGTGTATTTGGTAAACTTGAACTCTGATTAAGCAAGGCTTGTAGCCTGTTGGGGACAATGTTCTTTGAATCTAACAGGTTTACCTATTGTTCTGCAACTGTGTGCATGTATGCTCACCCTGAGAACTTGTGTGTCACTCCCAGTGTAATGGAGTGTTGTGGCCTACATTAAGTGTGTCTGCACAAGCTCTCTGCGAGGAATTCATATCACTGGCCAGTTTTACAGCATTAGAGGGCTTATTCTCTCTCAGAATTAAGCAATGCAAAGAAATTAGACGTCACACACAAAGTTTCGGTGTTTAAACAATTTAAAAGGGTTAATGAAAGAATAAAAAATTTGAATTTAGTTTGAAAAAGCACTGAAGCATCATTCCCCATGGGAAACAGGGGAAATGTAAATAGAAGAAATAAAATTTATTGTAAATATTACTTGTTATATTAGGTCATGTGGACCAGAACACAGATCTAAGGCTCTGAACCTGCTAACACTTACACACTTGCTTAACTTTACTACATAGTATAGTCCTGTGTAGGTTAGTAGGTCTATTCGTGGTAATAAAACTAATCATGTAAGAAAGTGCTCTTCCAACTGAAGCCTCATATTTGATTCACAATACATCAGGAAACCAGTAAAGGGCTTTTCGGAATGGCTTAACAGACCATACTGGCAGCTAGATGATTTTTTTCATCTGAATTTTGAACAGATGGCAAGGAGCCTGTGGCTTGTAAACTGAAAATATCACAGTAATACCTCCCTATAAGTGTAACATTGAGAGAAGTATCACTGCAAGGATGCAGAAAGAGTAGAGTATGAAGTATTTTACAGATGTTACTTTTCCCAGTTCTGAGATTGCGCTTCCCAAAGTTCTGGGATTGTCAAAACACTTTTCGTCCAATGTTAAAAGTTTTTCCTCTCCCTTTACCTATTACAATTTTCTAACCAGCATTTTCATGCAACATTTGAAGTGGAATGTTGTAAAGTTATGTGCTTTTAGTCTGTAAAACTCTGGACTCTGTCCAGCAGACCGTTTTTATATGGCCTGGAACATTTTCAGACAAACAGGATCTGTACTAGGGTGCAAAATTGTAGACAACTGATGCATTCTTTAAAATAACTACAAGTTGGCTCACTGCCCCTTCTAGGAGTCTGTTAAGACTCCCCCACTGGTGCCTAGGAATATATTTTTTGAAACGGGAATAGTGAGTGCCAACGAAGTAACAAGTTTAAAAATTAAGCTTTTTTTCCTGTGGCAGCCTGAGAAATTTTTGGTAACTTACTAGCCTTCAAAGTAAGAAAGATGGGTAAAGACACAATGTTTCTGGATCAACATATGTTATCTCAGGGACTAAGTATTTCTATGATTTATAAAAGGCAAATGTGGCATAAGAGGTTTTTTCCTCTTTAGTGATAGACTAACTTCCCAAATCTGTGATGTCATTCCCAGCAGAAATTTGTTACTTGATATGTGTAAATTACTTCAATCTAAGCCTCCCCCAGAAATGTTCTGCTGCAGGTAGCAACTCCTGTGTGCCCATCTGGGGAAGACTCTACTCCATCTCCTTGCAAGGATTTATTACTTGCATTATTTCCCTGCTCCTTAATATTTTTTTTTGTCCTTTGTATTTTTTTGTCCTTCTTTTGTTTTTGTATTTCTAAACCCAGAACTTCTGGATCTTTTTTATTCTCTGTCCCTTTTACCTGATGGGATCACCTCTACTTCCATTAGGTATCTGTTCCTCACCATAGCTGGGGCAGCAGCACATGAAATGTCTTATCTATCTTCACTGTTGGATTCAGCTAGGAAATACTTTATTGAAAGAGAAAAGTACCTACCATTGCTGATGGTAGGATGGGCAACAGAGGGCTGGATGTGTTCTTTTTATTTTGAGTGAATGTCCTCCCTGTGTCAGTGATGCTGAATAGGAGTAACTATGGCTAGAAAGTGTGTCATATTTAAACTCAAGCCATTTTTAAAATTCTGAACTTGCCTCAAGTCAATTGTGTGACTACATGCTGTTTTTTGTCCTGAGGTTGGCAGGGAAAAGGTTGGACTCTGGTACTGCAACAACACCAAATTACACCACAGATGTGCAGTCATACGTTTTGTGTAGTTTTTCACAGTTAAGAAAGTTTGTCTCAAACTAAGCCCTTTTAGAGCTCCTGGTGATGTGTACTATGGCTCTAGAAAGATAGTAAGGACAGGTTGCCTTTAAAACCTTTGTGGTAACGGTGTAGCCAAACAACATTTGCAGAAGTGGTTAGGTGCTTTGGTCCCTTTGAATTCATGGAGAAAACCACAGTCTACTGCCAAAAAACTAAGAAGTACAACAGCTCAACTGCTTGCCAGAGTTTGTTATACCTTTGTTCCTTTTCTTCTGAACGTAACCTGGCTTTGCTGGCAGTAATTTTAATTTTGTACTGGGCCTGGCTAGAATAGGGTACATTTTTTCTCATAACAGCTCATATGGTGCTGTATTTCAGAATTTTGACTGAAATAGAACTGATAATGCTCTTAATACTCTAGCTTTTGCTGAACAGTGCTTGTGCATCATCAGGGTCTTCTCTGTTTCTCACTCTGACACCCCAAGGAATAGATTGAGGGTGGGGAACACAACCGGGCAGATGATCTGAACTAACCAAAGAGATATTACATGCCATATAAAGTCATGCCTAGCAATAAAAGAGAAAATAGGGAGTTATAGGGAAGTAGCCATCTTTAGCTAAGGAACTGTCTGGGTATCAATCTACTCACAGGAGGGGGTGAGTGATTGCTTTTGTATTGTTTGTTTTCTTGGCTCTGCCTCTCCCTCTGTTTCCTCTTCTTCCACTTACTCAATTATTTATTTTGGTGTTTTTTTGTTTGTTTGTTTTTAATCTTGACTCTTGTGTTTTACCAGGTTTTTTTTGGTTCTTTTCTTCCTTTCTTCTTCCCCCATCCCACTGTGGCTGATGNAAGGAACTGTCTGGGTATCAATCTACTCACAGGAGGGGGTGAGTGATTGCTTTTGTATTGTTTGTTTTCTTGGCTCTGCCTCTCCCTCTGTTTCCTCTTCTTCCACTTACTCAATTATTTATTTTGGTGTTTTTTGTTTGTTTGTTTTTGATCTTGACTCTCGTGTTTTACCAGGGTTTTTTTGGTTCTTTTCTTCCTATCTTCTTCCCCCATCCCACTGTGGCTGATGAGGGAAGAGTGAGGGTGCAAGTGACTGTGTGGTGCTTACCTGCCCACAGCCATACTTTGCAGTTTTGAGCTACTCATCTTCAGAAGATTCTGGCAGCATCCTTGTTTTGATGCATCCAAATCTTCTGATTTGCACTCTTAAAAAAGAAAAAAAAAAAAGATGCGTATAGATGTGAGTACACAGATTTATGTGTGCATCAGTGAAAGAGAGGAACCAGATGCTGAGGTAGAGCCCAGCTGAACAATCTTTTAGTATTAGCAATTCTTTTCCATTTATAAACATTTTGATGACTAAGTCCAACAAAGGGCAAAACACTTTTATTTTAAAGGTAAAATGACTCTTATTTTCATGGACTCCTTTAAGTCCAAAGCTGCCTCACAAGTGGGCCATCTTCCATGTATTTTCATGTTTTTCCTTCCTCCCTTTTACTTATCTAGGTTTCTGTAGTGTGGTGGGTTTTGTTGTTGTTGTTGGTGGTGGTGGTTTTTTGTTGTTGTTTTTGTTTGCGGGTTTTTGTTTGTTGGTTGTTGCTTTTAAAGTAGATAGATCTGGGTTCTGTCTATATTTGTTAAATGACATCATTTTGCTCTCTTAAATTGAGACAGTTTTTATGGATGAAAACTAGATAAGCACATTCAAGAGAAGTATTTGTTGCTGGCTAGAAATATTTGCTTTTAGACTGTTGCAGTGTAATTGTTAGACAACAAGGAGTTGCTTAAAATGTGTTCTTTAAAGTTGCAACATAAGTTATCTTTAGAGCACAGTTTCTTAGCACTATCAAGTCAGTGTTCTTTTTTGAAACCTGAAAACCAAAGCTGACAATCCTTTTCATGGTTTTTAGAGGAAGAATATGCTTTGAATTATGCTTGACTAAGATCCTAGAATAAATAATTAGGGGTGTGACTTGGCCCTCTGTTCCACAGAGTAGAAAGAGAAGATGTGCATGTGCAATAAAATACAGAATTTGACCCTTTACTTAATGGGGGAAATAAGTGAAATTTCTGTGCTTTTTTGGTCTTCTACAAGTTTTGTATGATAATCATAACATTTTAAGTTTCCATTGCTAACTTTGTCGTTACAGTGTACCCCCCCCAACTGTAGCAATGAGAGTTTTAATTTAAATATTAAAAAGGGAAATATAATAAGTAGTAAAAAGGAATTTCTGGCAGAAAGTAAAATTGGTATAACTTTATTTTTTTTGAATACTTTTCTTTCCCCCCTGTGAATTACCCAGCATATTAAACAAGCACAATGTAGGAATGATTCTTGCAGTGTTTCAGCAGGAAATGTAGCTTTGGTTGTATAAAATGACAGTACTCAGGAAGGTAAATGTATTGAATTACTCCATTAATAGAAAGGAGATAGTATTACAGTAGTTTTCCCCCAGGCACTGAGTTTCACAGGTGCTGTAATCATGGTGGGCTACAATGATAGGACTGTAAATGCAAAAATAACAATTTGCAATTAAATGCATTTTTGTATGAAATGTGATAAATCAAGCAGTGGAATTTGTCAGACATCAATTCCCTAACAGCAAGAATGTTTATCTAAAACACAAAATCCCCACTGCTCAAATCACTATTTTCTCATGTTTTCACTCAGTTCAGAAGAGAAATATTAAAAGCACCATTCTGAGAAGGAAGCTTTCGGTTTGTTTTTGTGATCATTAGAAAGCATTTTTTGGGTGGGCATGTTTTTGGCAATATCTGTACCTTCATCTGCGTGCTTTCTGAAAACTGTCAGTTTGTCAGGGGGTGACACTATATTGGTGCCACCTGTCATTTACCTCCCAGTCTGGGAAGGGTAGAGTTGAGAGATAATTAAGGGAGCTCTTCCAAAGAATTCTGTGCACCCATCACTCTTGGCCTATGAGAAGTGTGTCTTAGAGGATGCTGGTGTTAAATGCGGCTTACTAGCTAGGTATCACTGCATTTTCTTAGATAATGCTAGAAAGTGTGTTTTCAAGAAACCTGCAACTGAGAAACTGTAACTCTGCAGTGATACAAAGGTTACCTTACCCATGACCTAATATTCGAAATCAGGGTTTTCCTGGGACTCACACTTTTTTAATGAATTAAAATACTGCAGGTCTTAACTTGTTTGCAAAGAGAAGTGTTTGTCTTCAGATACAAAAGTAAAATTATGAAATGATGCATGTACAGAAACGTGTTGTGAATGAGCATCTGGCTTCCCTTGAGAAGTGATGTCTGGTCTTAAGGAGGTGCCCTAGAAACATAACAAGTAGAAGATTACTGCAACCACACTGTGCCAAGACAGCTTTGCCTGTTACCCAGTTCTGAGAAATCATTCCTGCACTGATGGTGCCAGCCATGACATGACCCTCAGCTCAGAGGCTAAAATGTAGCTGTCCTCTCTTCGGGTGCATAAGTTCAAAGTCTGAACTGTACAAGCACTGAGCCTACTGGAGCCTTTCTTAGCACCTTTTCTAGATTGGTGGAGATCTTCCAAGGTGCAATTCCTCCCCGGCTTCCTATGTGGTATTTGTCTATTGGGATGTCAGCTGAACATATTAACACTCGGTTAACAAGAGAGTCCCTAAGCACAGGTGAGGCACACTGATTAGTAAAACAGTAATATTTTATGTTTTGCAGCATTAACATTCTTCAGAAATTGCCACATTTTTTTTTTTTTTGTGTATAGCCTAAAAAGTTCACCTTTCTTCTTTTTTAAACTTGATACCCACTGAAAAATTAATTATTAAACTGATATGGAAATTCTCCTTATCAAAACACCAGACAGGGCCTCTCTCATTTTCTTTTTCTCTTCTTGGAAGTATGTGTCATCCACCTACACAGCACTACCTTTTCTTATCCTGTTGAGTGCTCTGTGGATTCAGGGCCAAAGTATATAGGATATGCTCAAAGCTTAGGGTTATGTCTTCTGTTCCTTGTGGCTCACCCAGGGAGCCTGGGCTACGGGGGACAAGATGGTCTAATTCTCTAGAGGCTACGTGATGCCAGGAGCGGCAAAGCAGAACTCAGGTCACACTAAATACAATGCTCCTGGGTTATTTGTCCCTTGGACTATGAGGTGGGGGACCAACCCCTGGTCCACCCTGTAGGTGAGTTCAGTGGAGTGAGACCACGGGGACAATTAGTTTGCTTCCCTGGGTGATAGTCCCAGAGACCTGGCTGTAGGAGTGGGTGACTTCAGACCAAGGTTTACTACCCTATACATTCCCATTGCTTGAAAGTGGTTTGGTTTAGTGGAATGCAAAAAAAATGCTTGAATGTAAAATGTAGGTGAAGAAACATGGTTAATATGTGAAGCGTTAACTTGAATCAAGCAACAAATGTCTGTGGTGGGTGCAGGAGTCTCCTGAGAGCGTCTGCAATGGAAATCAAGTTTCCATTCAGTGTGGTTCTGAGTGACAGCCAGGACACAGAAGGAAAACAAACAGTAACTATTATCTTCCTTCTGAAGCAGCTCCAAAGTGAATAAAAACATTGGTTGT
The DNA here is from genome assembly GCA_013397135.1 of Pachyramphus minor. Classification (NCBI taxonomy): domain Eukaryota; kingdom Metazoa; phylum Chordata; class Aves; order Passeriformes; family Tyrannidae; genus Pachyramphus; species Pachyramphus minor. The sequence continues at coordinate 137,106 of VYXB01010211.1, read as the reverse complement.
TTAGACACCATCAATTAAGCTAAAGAGTATTTAGAGCAGGTGTGGGAGAGATAATGAATGAAAAGAGAACTTTATAGTCTTGTATGTTTCTAACAGTTTGGCTTTTTGATCTTGTGTTTACTGGTAAGAGTATGGACTTGATAATTGGAGCCTGTGATTCCTTTATAAACGGTTTCTAGTTTAATAAACAATGCAAATGCCAAGAGTAAAGGTCTAAATGATGGGAACCTTAATGCGGGGGGATGTTTTATTTATGACTGTAGTAATATTGAAAGAACATTTGAACTTATGGATGGAAGTTTATGGTCTTGTTAAGCTCTGATTTATTAAGGTAAATACAGTTATGCAAACTTTCACGTCCTGAACTCCCTAGTGGTGTCTAGAGGGATTGGTTTGTATGAATGTGGTTCCTGGGAACTTGAAAAGCCATTTCAGATAAAAGTAAGAGAAAAGGAAACATTAATTATCTTCACTTTATAAAGGAGAATCTGAGAAATAGAGGAGCAAGGGACAGAGATTTTACAAAAAGCTACATGTATCAACCAAAAGAAAATTTAATTGACTTTTCGTAAAAGAATTCAGAAGATGAAACAAGAAGCTGAACCCTCATCTCCCAGTAGTAATTGAGGATTAGCATGGATCAATGTAGCTTTCTCATCTCTAATCTTGGAAAAGTCTTTTATGTCCCCTCCTAAAATAGGTAACAGTATGAATTTTTTCTTTTTGTTTATTTTTTAACACATCTTGTCCTTTATTCTTTCAAGATTTAGCTGTTAGTATTCTGCACTTTCATGCTCTCCACAGTTTGTTCCCTCACTGAAGTTTAATGCAACTTACAACTAGTTTCTCAGCTTCTTTGTTTTCCCTTCTTGAAAGGCAGCTTTACTATTCAGGGTAGGAGGGAATACCTTGGGTGTTAATCAGGAGCGCAGCCCTGGTTTGCTGAATCACCTAGGGAAAACCACTTGATCCTTCTGGCCAGCTTAGTTATTAAACCTGCAAATAGGAATGTGTCTTCACTGACCACCAGATCCTCCATCCAAACCAACTCTCTCTTGGTAAGTGTATTACCATGTTAAAACTTAACTGCTACTGACAGAGGTGAAGCAACTCCATAAGCAGTGAGCCTGTGAGCTGCAATGGCACATGGAGCATGCCTATGCTACAGGAGAAAGACACTGATGTTGGGGAGTGTGCTGCACAGATGGGATGGTGCAAAGCAGAGGACTGGTGGTACATTTGAGGCAGCATGTGGCACAGGGATGCCAGGGCACTGTGGTGCAAGATAAGGCTGAGGCAGGGGTGCCTTCCACCACCTCCTCCCCATCCCATAAAACTCTGCATGATGGCAAGACTGTATCAGGGAGAGGTCTGGTGTAAATAGGTGTATGTCCTATTTCATACATCTCTTATGTTGTGAAAATCTGCATTTGATAAGGCCAGCCAATCTTCCCAGATTGAATAGAAAATGGCATCATTGCCTATGGGAGGGTGGCGGCGAGAAAAGGAGGCTCTGTTGGGTGGATGAGGGAAAATTTGAAGCTTCCTCCACGTCCAGCTGGCTCAAACAGGGACCTGCAGCTGGCTGAACCTGAACCCATCAGTGATGGTGATAACACCCCTCTAACTTATTAGGAAGGAGAAAGCAGTTACTGCACAGAAGTAATTGCAGCCAGAGAGGAGTGAGAATCTCTAAGAGAAACAGCCCTGCAGACATCAAGGTCAGTGAAGAAAGAGGGGGAAGAGGTGCTCCTAGTGCCATAGCAGATGTTCCCTTGCAGCCTGTGGTGAAGGCCATGGTGCAGCAGGCTAGCCCCTGCAACCCATGAAGGTCCATGGTAGAGCAGGTATCTGTCTGCAGCCTGTAAAGGACCTCACACCAGAGGCTGTGACCCTGTGGGAAACCCATGCTGGAGCAGTCTGTTACTGAAGGACTGCCTCCTGTGGAAGGAACCCACAATGGAGCAGTTTGTAAAGAACTTCACCCAGTGGGAAGGACCCGTGCTGGGGAAGAGTGTGAGTAGTCCTCCCTCTGAAGAGGGAATATGTGATGAGCTTACTGAAACACCCTTTTCCCTTCCTCCTGTGCCCCTAGAAGGCAGGAGGCAGAGGATTCATGAGTGAAGTTAAGGCTAGGAAGAAGGGAGGGGTAGAGGGAAGGTGTTTTGAAGATTTAATCTTACTTCTCACTGTCATACTCTGATTTAATTGGCAATAAACTCAGCTAATTTCCCCAAGATGGGTCTGTTTTGCCCAGGGTGCAATTGGTGAGTGATCTCTCCCTGTCTTTATCATGACTCATGAGCCTTTCACTGTATTCTTCTCCCCCCTGCCCAGCTGAGGAGGGGAGTGACAGAGCAGCTTCATTGGGCACCTGGTATCCAGCCAGGTTAAGCTGCCACAGAGGTTAATGCCAAGAAACTCGAGGTTACTGTGTTGTTTTTTTGTTTTGTTTTTTTTCTCATCCCTCCATAGACAATCTCCCTGAAAAATCCCAACAAGACACTGTCTAGTCCTAATTACTGAGAACTTCTCAATAGTGGGAATGATTTAAAAAAAGAAAAAAATCAACTTCTGTTACCAGCAATGAAGTGAACGTTCTCAGTGATTTCATCCCACGTCTCACTGGGGAGAAAACAAATCCTTTGTAGAGGCAGTGAGGTTACCTGAGAGCCCCTGTGTTGACCAAATGGGAAGGATGATAAGAGGATGAGTCTTAGGATAAACAGAAGCTGAAGCCTCATGGACTGGTTAAATTACTTAAACATCACCATATCTGTAACACAATCAGGCACGCATAAAGACACATGGGAACATAAAGTTCTTTACCATGGTTGAACTTTTATTAATGTAAAAAAGACAGTTCTATTTCAGTCAAGCATAATATAGTTTGCTGTTAAATTCACAGTTACACTGAACATGTATTTGTACATTTGGTTTTAGTTTATCTCAAACTGCTTTGCCATTTTTAGGCCTTAAATATTTATAAAATCTATAGAATTCTTTTTTTCTCCCAATCAAATGATTAAATGATCCTTATCTATCTTCATTTTCATGAAGGACATAAAAATTTTTTATGTGCAAATAACTTCAAGTTCTCTCTGCTAAATCCTGCTAATAAAAAAAACTATAACTACAAACTGGTTTCCTCACAGATGTAAAAGGAAAAGAAAAAATGGAGAAACATTTAGCTTTGTACCTTCAGTGTGTTACAAACAAGAGATGTGAAATCACACAAGCAAGACAATGTTTTATGTACACTGGTGGTTGCTTTGACTTTACTTTTGAATGTAAATATGAGTTTAATTAACCCTTGGATAAAATGTAGTGTGTAAATATACTATCATTGCCCTCTAAGGTTCTCTTTGAAATAAAGGGATTCCTTCTTATAATTTCTAAAAGGATGTGACAGCCCACATGTGAGTTACAAATTATCCATATATGCTGATGTCATTATATATATGTTACCATATTAATTTGCAAAATATTCTGCTAATTACCATGACAATGTTATTCACTTTTAAAATTCAAGCATTAATTATTTTGCTGTTCCCCTTGCAGTTGTACTTTAAGTTCCCAAACACTAAAACAATTAGGGAATTAAAGCTAAGATTAAAATTGTCTCAGAATTAGTTTCCTGGCATCATTCTAATTAAATTATAGGGAAATATTTAATGAAACTTCCATTGAGAAAAGCTTATTGCTCATGCTTTTTGTATGTCTGTCATACAACAGTTCAGCATTCTTTTTATTTGTACAATTAACTTTGATTTGTATAGCCTTCTTAAGATATTTTTCTGTGCCTTGAGGGTTTTGGAATACAAATACCACTTTAATTTGTATAATCCATTAAAAATGCAGGCTTGCTTTCTTCCCCCTCCCCCACCTTTTTTTTGGTCTTCTCTCTTCTTCTTTATTTAGCTGCAATTAAAAATAACTATAACTGTAATGCCCCCTGCAAATCTCCCTCTAGCTGTGACATGGTTTGGATTTGAAAAGACATGGAAGAACTTTTCATTACCATTTCATCACCAAAATTTGCATTTGTAGAAGAAATCACTTTTTTCCCTGGTGTAGAGTTACACTGCATGTAGAGTCACAGTTTGCAAGAGACCCAAGCAGAGGCAAGCCGTGGCAGAGCGCCATGTGCTGGTACTGCCTCACCAGTGACCTGTTTTTTGGGGTGAGGAGAGCAACACTTAATTTTGCCCCTCACGCCCCTTTCTGTAGGTGATGGCACATGTCTGTTTTCAAATGTGTCACCAGCTCATGTTGGTGTGTTTTCATTTGGTACCCAGCTATTGAGCACTCTGGAAGAAGAGAACGTAATCTCAGGCACCTGGTTTTGCTGCAGTAACCAATGTATGAACATGATTATTTCAAAATGCCTAAAGTCAGAGAATAGGCTTATGTCAGAAATCATCTATTTGTTGGAAAAGCCCTGGTGTGCTTGTGGCTTGACATAGATCCTGTGTGGACTTTGTTTTCCCCCTGTTTGGATGCTCAGATTACTCAAGGTGGTTCGTACGTTAGATGGCACTGTGTGTTTTGGCGGTGCCTTTAGTCACTCTGGCTGTGTTAGGAGGAAAGTAATTAACGTTTAGGAGGTGTGCTTATTATAAAATCAGTCTCTCCACGTGGATGTTAGTTCTTTGTCCCTAACAGATTGAGCAAAACTGTCTTTCTTGTTACCTCTTATATTTTTTCTTTCTTTTTTTTTTTCCCCCCNNTTTTTTTTTTTTTTTTTTTTTTCCTGAATAGCAGTACTGGAAATGCAGAGCAATAGAAAGTCTATGGAGGGTGCTGGTGAGATCAACTCTGGTATATACCTCTCTTCCCACTCTGAAATCAAAAGGATTTTTACCTTTATATATGTGATTTTAATTTGGGTCTCTGCATTTTGAGAAACTAAACATCGCGACAAAGTTTAGCCATTAGTAATGGCCACATTACACAACGACTCCCTTCTCTCCTAAAATTTGGAAATACAGACAATCATAGAGCTGCTTGTGGCTCCCAGATCTATGAAAGAGGTGTGGAAAAGAAACCAGATTCTTAGTGACTGAGCAGGAATCAAGTTATTACATCGATGCAGCTGCTATTTGGTATATCTGTGTTGTTAGAAGATAGAGATCAAGGGAAATTATTTTTCTTTAGCTTGGAGAGAAATTCACCTCTGAAGAAAGGGTCAGCAGGGGACCAAGTCAGGTCTCTGCTAATGGGGAAGGTCCTGGGTGTGACTGACCTGGAAACCAGCACTGTCTTCCCTATTCCCAGGTGTGATTTGGGCACAAGGATGAGCCAGGGATAACCTTTGCAAGGGGTTGTGCCTGTGGCCACCCTGTTTTGGAGGGCATGAGAATTTAACTATGTGAATATGAGTTATTCCATGACTGTTGGCCTCAGTGCCAGAGAACAGTCCCAGGTTCATTTAATTGATGTGTATAATGTAGGCACTGTGTCCCAACAAAATGCTAAGCAAACAGGGGAATTTACCGTATCTGGATTTTTCAGCCCTAGCAACACAATAAACAGCAGCAGCATACCTGGTGAATATTTTACTGTATAGGTCTTTGGAAGTACCTACATCTATAGTGCTTGTGTTAAAATGAACTGTAAAAACAAGCTTAGTCAAGAAAAAGAACAGCAAATGGGATTGATGTTCAATATTGTATTTAACTGAGGAGATAATATGCCTCTGCAGGCTGCATTGGGGTGAGGGAAACATGGATCACAACCTGGCTGCTTTATTGGCTCTCAGCGTGGCTTTGAGCCAAATACTTCATCTTCAGTTTTCAGAAGCGAGTGATGAGTTTTCCTGCTAGCTGGGCGCACTTCATGGGGCCATAATTTGGTCCCTAAAATGGTGGCCCTCTGTGCACATAAGGCTTTAATCTTCTCAGGTTTGCATCTATAACATGGGAAAATTAATACAGGCACTTTCCCCATCCTTTTTTAGTTCTAATATACTGTAAGTTTTTTTTGTAACCAGAATTGCTTCATATTTTTTGTAGAAAGTAATCATCTGAAGCATCACTTCCCAATCCCACATTTTGTGCATCAGAGTATACTTCTGATCCTTAAAATAGTATTCAAGTTATTTATATTAACTATATAATGTATTTTTATAACCTACGCATATAAATCAACATACAGATAACAAAGTTTAAATCTGTAAAACAGACTTCATAGGTGAAGAAAAACCACAAATGTATATTTTAAAAATACACTTTACACAACAATAAAATGTTAACAACTCAAGCTTTTGTACAGGATTAGAAAGGAATTCAAGCAGGTGTGGTAGATTACAGGTTGAAAGTAAAAAACCCCTATAAAATACAGACTCCTTACTATTTAATTTCAACTGAATTTCCAAAACTTGAGTTAAGGCTCAACTTATGTTTCCATTATAAGCATTTTTTCAAGATCTTATTTAATAACTTCAAGCTATAGGCTAGCGAGTTATATGCAGATATAATTTGAAATTTGTAAATCTACTTGAAATAAGAAATTTTAGCCAATAAAATCTGCCAATAAACCAGTGACTGCGATAACCTTTAGACAGCTTAAGGATTACAATTTTTGTTGGGTTTTTCCATTAGTAAAAGGGGTTTTCTAGACTTTTGACTAAAATTCAAGTGTGGCTGTGCACTTTTGCTACTTGTTGTGATTGTCAGATGTCATGTATGTGTGGGAATCCTGCATGGTACCAAGAATGTGAGAGGTGGATGAGTGACTGTAAGCTCCTCAGTAGCTTAGAAATGCTGGTTACTTGCAGCATTAAAAACTTGTGTTGGTGAAGTTTCAAATTAACTTATCTATTTTTTTTTTTACCTTATTGACATGCTGATTATTTTTACAGGTATTTGAAATCATAATGACTTGTTGCATTGGGTTGCTTAGGTGGAAAGGTGGGTCAGTCAGAGAATTGGTCTAGTCTTCTGTAGCTCTTGGTGATAAAATTGTGTTGCCTACTATGGATCTGGATGCAATGACAGTTAGGCTAATTAAAATGATCTTTGCAAATGTAGTTTCTCACACTTCCATGTCTGGAGCCTGATCTGACATTCCTTATTTATTTTGTCTTAAATTAAATTCATTGAAAAATCAAAGTACAGAAAGAATAAAAAACAGAACCTTTTGAGAGCTGTGCTTCCCTAATAGTGAAAAAAAAAAAAAATAGGCATTCTCTGTTCTTTTTTACATGTAATGTTTCTCTGAAATCTGAGAGATTCTGATGTAAGACTTCATCTATAAGATAGTAGTTACATGCATAATCACATTTAATTCAAAAACACAGTCTCTGTAGAACAACATGACAGTTTTCTCAAGTGAATTTACCATAAATTTGCTGGCCTCATTATCACTCTAAGTGTCCTTCCTAAACCCTCATATGGAATAGGAACTCCGCTTCACAGCAGAAAACAAAATTAGGAAATATAACAAAGTAGTGAAAGAAATGGAGGTTATGTCCATGCAATGTAAGACAGAGACTAAGAAGTACCCTGGCACAATTTAATGAGCTTTTGTCTGGATTTGCCTCCCTTTTCTTGATCTGTGATAGGGAAGAAGCTCAACAGAGTGTAAAACCAATATAAGTCTTCCTTACATGCTTTACTTTCTGTAACTCGTCTCATCCAAACATAGCCTGAAATGCTCTATACAGTTCAAACATACAGCTGGATGCTAGTGCCTGTTAAAATCTGTAGAAAACAGTACTACAGAAACATTATTTGGTTTAAAGAAATGGAGAAATTAATCACAGAAGCAAATAAAATGTACACATTTGCATAAGGAAGAAAGATGAAAGGAAAAATATGAATGACAGGTAAGTCCTGAAACCAAACCTTCATGTCTGCATTCCTTTAAGATTACTCATGAGTTCAGAAGGAATCTGATTTTGTCCATGATTTCATAGGGGAGTGGAGTCTGATTTAAACTGCAGAAATCAAGTGAAGAACATGCCAGGTGATAACAGTGGTGAAAAGGAGTGATAGGCACAAAAATGTGCAGGGCACACCTACAAGAAGGATAGGAAGGGAGAAGGTTCTGCAAGGTCAACCACAGTATGTCCTTTGTCGTAGGTTACCAGCTCCCCCTGGGCTGAAATGGTCAGGCCCAGGTAGATTTCTGGAGAAAAAGCCAATCAAAAGTTTTAGTAACGCCTCTGCTAATAACATATTTAAGAAAATGGAGGAGAAGGGGATTGTGCAGAAGAAATTAAGCAGCCATGTAGGAGGGAGGCAGCAGCCCCAAGTGGGGGGGACAGGCCCTTTTTCCCCCGGCCTTGGGCCGGGGGCAGGCATGGCATTGAGGTGTCTCCAACCGAGACATGTAACAGTGGAGAAACAAACTCTAGAAAGAAACTGCCCAGCTGAAACATGCTGCAAGAAAGATTTCAGCCCGGGCGGAGAGCAGAGGAGGATTTGAGATAACAAGTACTTCAAGGTCAGTTCTAGCAGGAGAAGAGCTGAGGTGAGGGGGGAGAGTCCCCCCCCTCTCCCTCCGTCAGGGGAAAGACTGAAAGTTACAAACCCCCTGCTACCTTTAGAAGATAACTGGGGTGCAGAGACCCCCAACAGTTAATGAGGCAATTTGTCGCGGAACAGATGAGTGCCTGAGGAAGTTGTGACCCTCGTGAGAGGCNAGGTGTCCCCCTGTAGACCATAGAAGGGATCCCACAGGAACAGAGGAAAGGACTCAAAGCCATTATTCCCTGTGACTGTGGTGAGAACCACGGTGGGACAAGAATCCCCTTGTACTCCACAGAAGACTTCAGGAGCCCGGCTGTATCTTCCTAGCCTCTGGTCCTGTCCTGAAAGGAGGAGGGGCAGGTCCAGTCCTGAGACTGACGTGCAGCAGAGTCGAGAGGGAGAGAGAAAGAGACTTCCAGCTGCAACAAATTGGAGCCGTTGCCTTAAAGGTAACAGAAGAGAAACCTACAATGCTACTGACTTGTTTCAAAAGGAAGAACCTTTCTTCCCCCTGGACTGATTTAAGGAGGGAGAAATGCTTTTGTTGGACCTGGCACCCAGCCAAATGCCCAAACCTACAACAAGGACCTTCCTTTCCCTTGCCTTTCCAAGGCAGGGGAATAAAGACTGAAAAACCCAAGATGAACTGAACTTATAAATAACAACCTAACATTCTTTTTCATAAGATAAGCAAGTTTAATTAGAACTGCTGTAGTATACATTATTGCTTAGTCTTTATCTTGTTAGTAATAAATCTTAGTATTATTCCCATTATGTCAAGCCTCTATTTTGTCTGTATAAAATCTCTCTCAACTTGTAGTAGTTGTGTGGAGGGGGGAGTTCGAGAAAAAATTGATCCCTGGTAAAACCCACGACATCCTTAGAGAACTATTTAGAAATAGGAGGATAGTCAACAGAGGTCCAGAACAAGAGACAAAAATAGGATGAGGAGGCTCTAGCAGCCAATAGCTCTGAGAAGCTGTGCTTGAGAAAACTGTGATATTGTTCTACAGAGACTCTGTTTTCTGGGTAAATGTCATTAGGCCTGTAACTACTACTTTATAGATGAAGTCTAACATCAAAATTTCTCAGATTTCAGAGAAACATTGTATGTAAAAAAGACAAGACATAATATTTACAGAAAATAATTTAATTTTAATAGATACTTGTGTAACACTGGCATTGCTAACTGAAATTAGGAGTGACACAACTGTACACTTCTACAGGTAAAAAGAAGCATGGGCTAGGTTTTGCAATCTTATGGCATATAAACAGAAAATATTGAGAGTTCTTCCTGAAATTATTTAAAATATGCTGTTTATGGCTCAGTCACTTAGAGAAGAAAGATCTTTCTTTTTTAGAAAGTAAAATATCATGACGCTGTTATTACCCAAGAATGCAGGGCACACACTGAATTTATGCTTTTGATCAGTGTGTGTCTGTAGGAGTTGTTTTCCCATGGGTAAGTCCCATGACCATATCTGATATTTTCTCCAAACACAAATAAGAATAAGACAACTGTTTAAAAGAGGGCAAATGTCACCCCCTTCTCTGCTAGCAGGAGAGGACTTTTTCTCTAACACTGTGGGTCAAAAAAGGGCATAGCCAGACAGGAGATCTGTGGAGCTCTAAAATCTTTGTTTTCCCTCACACTGCTATGACTGTTGTTTTGGGGTCCCTTGCTGGAGAGCCATGCAAGCTTAACTGGAAGTAACTTATTGCCCAGGAAAGGGGCAGTAAGCTGGCTCTGCATGTTTCCTCCAGTGACACTGCCCCAGGATTTGTACAGGCTATTGTTAGCTTAAGTACATCAGAGACAGTACGTTATGAATTACAGTCAGGTAAATGCTACCAGAATGATCTCAAGGAAACAATGAAAGGATATCTAAGAGTGCTCTGTGAGTTTTTTTGTTTTTGTTTTTTTTTTTAATCATCTCAATATAAGATCTATTTATCATAAAACAGTTACTTTGGCAGATCTGAAAATATTATTTTAAAAGGCTGACTGTTGGCTTGGGCTGTCATTTCCTTTTTATTACTGCAAGGATATTTCTCTGCCTTTATTAAACTAGCTTAATTGAGAATCCAAATAGCACCCTTGAGACAACCATAGGGGCTGATAGCAACTGCATATTAGAGTCAAAATCATTCTGTTATCAAAAGTAAATCATGGTCTTTCTCATTCACAGGGTTTCTTTCCAGTGTTTTCTCTTAGGGTTTTTTTTTTTATGACTTCTGTATGAAGACTTGACAACTGATAATGAAAATCATTTATAGTTCAGATTGCCTGGAGAATGAGTATGAGACAAAGCTGACTGCATTTTAGGAATTCCATATTTGGGAGACTATCATGATCAAATACTTGTATCAAATGCACACTGTACAAAAGGATGATTTTCGAAGAAAGATCTGGGAAACTTTTAAGGACCTTTTTTTTTTAGTTATGTCTGACAAAATGTGCAAAATATGCAAAATGTGGTGCCAGTTGAGTACAGCTTTTGTATAAAATAATGGATCACTACTCACATGATCAGTAAAAGTACTAAAATATTCATAAAAAGGTAAATGTCAGTGGGAAGCTGAGACTTCTTTTTTTCAAAGCAGAAGGAACTGATTTTACAGAAATATTCACTTTCAATGATTTCTCTTAAATGGCAGTGCTGTGGTGTAAAGAGAGAAAATTACTCTTGGAGATAATTTATTGCTGAAGTGGGAGGTTTTTTCCAGCTCAGACTGTTTGTTACAAGTAGTAACATGTGTCATTATGAGTGTCATTTCTCATACACCAGACAATGCTTAGTTTTGTAAATGAAAGTAAAAATGGACCAACATCAAGACCAGCATGCTAAATATGGAAAAACTACTTTTTGCATTTGTAAGGGTTGTGATTAATAGTTATGGGTTATTAGGCCAAATATTGCCATTCTCTGTGCAGTGCAAAAGAGAGGAAAGCCACTCAGGAGGAGAAAACAGCAGGTGAGAGGAGATGCCCATGTGGTCACTGTGTCTCTGTGTTGGTGTTACCTAACAGTCACCTTACCTTAAGCAGGTTGTTTCTCAGTGGATATGTCCTGTGTCTTGACCATACGGACTTACACTCCTGAAAGGCCTCTACCCTTTTGGCACATAAGTGGGTATATATACTGTACATTCACCAGCATCATATGTAAAGCAGCTCTGAGATGTGGTAGAGAAGAGGGGAGGCCAGGCAGTGCTATGTGGAAGGATATTTGCATTCTGGATGACACCAGGTTCGGAGAGCTGGAATTGGTTTCCCCGTATAGGCCTTTGGTTTCTGTGTTCCCTCTTGCTCCTTCATGTGGCTGCTGTCTTCCTCTTCTCTTCTCACTGGATCAGGATGAAACAAAATGGGATTCTGTTTTATTTCTTCTCCTTCCACCCTTCCACGCCCCCACGTTAGATGTGGGACTTCCCATTAGCTTCACTTAATTCCACCCTGAAGTTTTCAAGACATGGAGAAAATGTGTCCATCACTGAGATGCTGTTTGCAGTGAAGTGGGGAGCCTTCTGTGTCCCCCAGCAACACAACCCCTCTCTGGAAGATATGCCCTCTGACATGACAGTCCTAGAAGGTTTGATTGTTTCTGTTTTAAGAAGGAGGTTGGTCCAGGTGACCTTTTTACCTAAATCCATCTATGCTGTGCAATTCCATAGTGGCTATTGAGAGCGGGGGTGTTGGGATGGGGGGAGTGGGAAACCCACCAAACCCACAAAACAACAAGATAAAGATACATGAAAGACAAGGACTTATAATTTGCAGCTGTTTAATATTAGTATGATGAGACAGGATTACTGTTGCTGTACTTTTCTGGAGAATGAAAACACAGCACTCCTGGGTGAAGCCTGCACTGAGAACCATTCTCTGCATGTCATATAATACTCCTGAGACATTGATGATTTAGTTATTCTCACAACTTTAACCACACAACATTGCTTAATTAAATAATGTAAATACACATGCTTTATCTGTGCACACCATTTGGGGAAGCTTTTTCAAAGCAGCTGGCACTTCAAGTGGGAACTTTGTCAGTGTGAATTCTAAACATGAACTGCGAAAAAGGTTACATTTTTGAAACATCTGTAATCATTTGTGTGCCATATAAGTTAATTGGCTGTGTATGGATTTTAAGCAGTTCACTCCTCTTCTGTTATGTTCTGACATTGTATGCTTTGCATTCTTGAAACCTTCAGTTTTCCTAAAGTTTCTAGAAACTAAAACTGAAATCCAACTACATTATATTCAAAATTCAATAACGTAGCTATTATCTACCTGCTTTCCCTTATTTTTAACTATGCCTCTGGTGAGAAGAGAAAGAAGGTATCAATATGGGTTAACACCTAACTGTATGACTTTTAGGTAATGTTATATAATGCAGAAGAAAATTAGTGGAAAAGCATCCTTTATTTCCCTGCATGGGAAACAAAACTGTGCATAGAAGTATGCAGTCCAGTCTGACAAGCAGAACATCTATTCTTTCTACAAAATATAAATTGGCTGTCAAGCTTGAGGTCAAATTAAGCAAAATGAAAATCTGGTTGCTAAATCAAGAGTGTGTACAAAAGGTGTATTCTATGCTTAAACTGGATTTTTTTTTCAAATAATTTCATAAAAAATACAGATTTAGTAAGTAAGAACAGTATCTGTGAAGACAAGCAAAGACTTTTTAAGTTATTATTATTTTTATTCTTTCTGTTGATTCATGTTCACTAGTAATAAATAGTTACCTTTTTTTTCTTTTGTTTTCCAGGAGTTAAAATACTTTCTTATTCCTTGCTGGTTTTCTTATATGCTCTGCCTGTAATCCAGTGCTGGCTGCAGTGAAAGGTGATGTCCTCAGCTATACCACTTGAGTTCTCTTAAATTCTTCTTTTCCTTGAGCAGCAAGGTGATTGATTCCTTCTCCTAAAATGTAAACCTCACAGATCTCCTTGTCACTGGTGTATATCTACAGTCATTTAAAACAGAATAATATGTATCCTACCTTGGTGCAGTGTGCTCTCCTTCCTGGGCCTCTTCTTCTATTTGTGTTTTAATTGGCAGTAATGTGAAACTAAACCATCACTTAGGCATAGTGGGAGTATGGGATTGTATGCACATGGGTTTATGTGGAATCTGTGAACTTGATTGTATTCAACATCAAACTGTAAGGTAATGAGAGCCAAAAAAACACTGACAATTAGGTGCCACATAGCAGGTCAAGAAACAAAGCCTTTCATTGTAGACTTCCCAGTTCCTATCCAAGTAGATGGACAACACTAATAAACTCATTCCTTCTTGGTGTCTCGTGCAATATGTGGTTATGAACATTTTGCACCATTATTGTTGCCTTTGGCAAGCTCTCAAGAAGGCCAAGGGTGTTGTGGAAATGAAAAGGCAATGAACTGAGGTGCTTGCTCGTCCTTAGCTGGGTCTTGAGCATGGAGGCTACAAGGGTTAGGGGGCCTGTGCTGATGCTTAAACTGGATGATGGCTTATTGCTGCTTATTGTTTCGGATTTTAAGTGTTGAATATCAGTAAATTTCATAGGTGTCTAAGGGAATGACAAACTGATTCAATAGCTCTTCACTACATGGATTTGAGCTGACTTTTGATTAGGCCCATGTTGGTCTCCACCAGGTTTTTTTCTGTATGAAATCAGATTTTACCTGACACTCAGAATAGGACTGTATTTGTTAAAATTTTTTATTGTGAGTTTTCTTGAACGTTTTTAGTTATTTTGTTGGGTTTTCCTAATGAAGTTTTCAATGCATCAGGATGACAACTAGCTGAAATCCTAATATGCTCTAAGTCCCATCTGCTGGTGAATAACTGAAACAATGAGCAGCTGAGCCAGCTCCTCTTGCTGCCTGGTAATTGATCGGGAATATTGTATCTGCCATGAAGTGCTTGTATTCTCTGTAGTGGCTGATGACTTTGTGTCTAGTAAAAGGACAAAATCAACCATCCAAAACATTGCAAACTATCAGCTAGAATTAGTGACTAGGCTACACAAGAGCCTAGCAATAAATCTGCTCTATTCCTCTTTGGTCTTTGTGACAGCTAGCTACAGAGAGACTCTAAATGTAATTGTTATGACTAGTGCTTGCCCCTGCCTTTTCTCCCTGATACTTGTTCATTACAGATTACTACATTCTTTCGCTGAGACTGGTCAAATGCTGTTGCTTTGTGTATCTTACTGTTTGTCTTTCTCGTGTTAGTACTTAAAACTTCCATGCTCTGTTCCAGTTATCAACTTTGCTTAGAGTGTATTCTCAGGTAAGCCTTCTAATTCAGGAAGGAATTCCTATTACTTTCAGTTATAATATTGAAATCCAAGATTAGGAAACCAAAATTTAGGAGTAAGCAACGTCTGAGTTTGCTCTGGACTCTCAAAGAAATGGGCATTGGCAAGGACTGGAAATAATTTCTCAGTTCGCTGTCCTGTCTAATACTTACTCTCAGATGTTGTAGCTTTTGTATCCCCATGAGAACACAGGGTTCAAAACATGAACATTTTCTTCCTAGTTTTTCAGTACTGGTCATATTTCTTTACTTTGTTTTACTTGAATGATGAGTCACATGTAAAATGAGGGGCCTGCGCTTCCTCTGCACTGTGGTTTGAGCTGCTGTGCACGTGCTGCCCCTCGGTCCTGCACACGCATGAGGGTCATCCGTGACTGGAAATGTTTTCTACCACTTGTGCTCTTTGTAGAATATGCCTGCCTGAGGCTCTGAGGTGCCTGGACCAAGGCGACTCTCCTCTGTGTCTGTTTTGGTACTTGTGCACTGTGAAGGCTGATGGGAATGCCTTCCTCTGGGAAGCACCTTAAGAGCTGTGGAGGAAATGCTGTGAACTCCATGGTGAGGCTTTCACAGGTCTGGATGAGCACTGCTTCAGGGTCTCCCAGTGGTTTTCTTTTTTTCAGTGGGATTTACTGGGCTTTTGTGTCCTCTCGGGAGCAAGGTGATGTCTATAACTATGGGTCTGCTTGTGCTTTAAGTGAGGTAGTTGCTATTATTAACTCAAATAGGATGATCAAAACATATTTGGATATTGTTAACATTTTCCTAAAGTATGAACCTCTACCAAATGTATATATATATATATGAACACTTCTGCAGAAAGCAACAATTTTTTGAAAAGGAAAAGAAAATATTTATTAAACACTTTCTAAAGTAAAAATAAAGTTAATTAATTGCCTATTTTTATAATTAGGCTTTCAAAAATTACATCTGCTTGAGGTAAGAGGTTTTGTGGGGTTTTTGTGTTTTTTTTTTTTTAGTTTAGACTGTTTACTGAGATCAGATACATTGGTAGAAAACAACTCTTTTGCTTTCAGACGTCAGAAGTAACCACATATGGTGTTCTGCACTATATATCCTAGGCAAAAGGACAGGGTAAATGACAACAGACTTTATCAACAGATTTTATTTCTTTCAGTTTTCAAGCTGTTTAGCACCTGATGTAAGAATTCCAGGACATAAAGTTCCATTAGTGATACAGTGTAAATAAATCTTTTTCATTTGTTATGAAGA
Source organism: Pachyramphus minor (assembly GCA_013397135.1). Classification (NCBI taxonomy): domain Eukaryota; kingdom Metazoa; phylum Chordata; class Aves; order Passeriformes; family Tyrannidae; genus Pachyramphus; species Pachyramphus minor. The sequence goes on along the minus strand of VYXB01010211.1, from coordinate 121,095 downwards.
GATATTATATAAATCAATAGAAAATCAGAAAAATGCTTTTATGCTATGATATGAGAATACAAGTCTAATCTTTTACTAGGAAGCCTGTAGCTCAATAGCATCTTCTGCAGATTCCAGTAGCTTTTTCAGATTATTGCATTAGAAGTATTCTTTAAAGTCGAATTGTGAAAAATGAAAATTCAAGACCACAAATCAAAGAGCCTCAATGAAATTGAGTTTACAAAGCCAGAAACTGTGAGCAACTTTTTCATTGGAACAGGTGTTGGCCCTCAGCCTCCTTGGAAAACATGCAAGCCATAACAGAAAGATCAAAGTGGCTTCAATTTGTGCAATGCTTATAGGGACTTGCAACCTGCTCAGGAAAGGTTTTTCGAAATATAGATCTTTATTACAAAGAATGCATGTTATGTATGTAATGTAGTTGTGTGCAGCGTGTTTAATTCTCAAAGGTTTTGCTTGGTCTACATTATTTAAGCAGTTGTTTTCCTTTGTAGTCTCAATGGCTACACTAAGGTTAAGAAAATCATGCTGCTCTCCTTAACTCAAAACCCCCAAATGAACCCCAAGCCTTATGTTAGACATTTACTTCTGTTGGAACAAACACACAGTTTTCTCATAATTAAATGATTACTTAAATGCAAAATAGATGCTTTCTATAGCATATCTCTTTAGCACTAGGAAAAATATTATCAGAAGATAGATAACCTGGGCATGGTTCCTCACAATAGTGCAATGTAATTTATAGAGCTTGTTTGGTACATGCAATGATCTCTGCCCTTTTCAGAAGTGGTAACTGACTGGTGACAGAAATGGAAGCTCAGGACATAGGGTCTTACTTCAGTACCTGTACTTACACTGGACTTACATTTATCTAAGAATATACTTATACATAGAATTATAAATGTATTTATATTTAGTACCTTTTAAAGAGAGATGGACATTTTAAAAGCAAATGGATGTTTAAGAATGACTACAGTGGAGTCAGAACTATGATTGTTGCTCTTACAAAGATAGCTTTTGGAGGACTATCATTCATAATGACTATTCATAGGTAAAACCTGTTCTGTTTAAAATGCACAAACCTATACATACACATGCATGTGCTGATTTTGTCAATTATATGTAAGTATTTGCACATTTAATGTGGAAATTCTATTGACTTTTTAAATCACTTAAAGACTTTATGGATATAAGTCAGATGTGGATTTTTAGCAGCATCTTATAATCATAATGCATTTTAATGTTCTGATTGAGTATTCTTGACAATTAAATGCATGGTTCATTGCTTTTTTCATTATGAGTTTTGTGTTTGAATGCAGAAGGTTTCTGCCTTTCTGCACCTTTTTTCTATCTTGATTGTGGACACTGATCCAAAAGATAGCCATTCATTTTATAACAAAGGTTATTTATTTTCTGAAGATTTAATTAGACTTTGAGTGAATAAAAAAGATACCAGAATTAAACAGGTTGAAAATTCTGCTTTCTCTGGTTTTGAATATTAGAAGGAAACTTTGCAATTAAATTTATGTTTTCAGGAATGCATGGGGGGGAATCATCTCCTCTAATTTGGGTGAATATGCAGAATTTTTCTTTACTTCACATCTATAACTCACATTCTTTTTATCAGTAATTAAACACACACATTAAGAAAAGAATATCACAATGTTTTGTTTCTTTGAGAATTTTGGCATTAGAACAGAGTGCACATTCATGACAGCTGGATATGTTACTGACTACAATAGCTGCAAAGGAACAATTACACTTTATTAGTTCAATAATTTTGCTAAGAAGCAAATATTCATTGTAGATCTGTGGATGAATAACATCCAGCAGATTCACAGCTTCGTGGGAGCATCAGTATTCACATCAGCTAAAGTCTAGGAACAAGAGCTTCACTCAGTTTCTGGACACTCTATTCTGGAAAAAGACACAAGCATGGAGTAGAGCAGTGCTGGGAAAAGACTCTCTGCATAGCCATTGTGGAAGACAACTTTAAAATTTCCTTTTTAGTATAATGCTGCAAGGGAAAAGAGTGGAAGTAGCCGGGTTTAGGTTTTTTTCTGTAAGCAACCTACCTACGTTAAGTTGCACAAATTTAATGAATAAATGTAAGTAACAGGGTGTACATCTGTGCCATGGATCTTGGCAACCCTGTGTGTTACCTAACCAGATTCAGATTTGAAAGGACAAGGGGTAAAGGATTTAAACTAAAAGAGAGTAGGTTCAGAGTAGATATAGGAAAGAAGATTTTGACAATGAGGATGGTGAGGCTCTGGAACAGGTTTCCCAGAGAGGCGGTGGATCTAGTTGAACATGTCCCTGCTCATTGCAGGGGGGCTGGACTAGATGGCCTTTAAAGGTCATTTTCAACCCCAACTTTTCTGTGATTATGACAATATGTGCACAATTAATTTTATTTAATTATAGATATGTACATCTTTGTTATCTGTTTTCAGTCAGTCATGTACTGGCCTTTTATAGCCAGTGGATAGAGACATTGAGAGGATTCTAAGTCTACTTACAGATGCTAATGCTTGAGCTGGAATAACTTATTGAGAATGATTGGTTATTGCTCACAGCTCCTGACTGCCTACTCTTCTGCATGTTTAGACAGATTGAAATTTTGAAGAGTAAGAAGAAGAAAGCAATGAGGGAGAGAGAATGAATACTTTGCTTAAGGAGAAAACCATATCCAAAGTATTCAGAGCAAAGGAGCTGTAGGAACAGTGCCACCCAGTCTCCATATAATATTTCTGAGATGCCTGCAGCATTTTGGTGAAAGTTTAAAGATCAAGGACTAGTATAAATATGAAAAATAAAGTTCTAAATGGAATTTTTTTTTTTGCTGTTTTTGGGCTTTGTAATCTGAATCTGGCAAATGTTGAAACAGCTTTTCCTTTTGATGCTTCCAGCACAAAGTGTTGCCTTGCATTCAGGGTGAAGTCCAGAGCTGGCTTTTTCTATAAAGGACTCTGCCAGTTAAAAGTTTGTTGTAGACAAGGAGTGGTATTCTATCATCTGAACATTACCTACAACACTTTAAGTTCTATAATTATCAGTCTGGTACTGACTCCTTTCTTCTGCATGCTTCAGTGTCATGGAAGTTTATATGGCTAATCATGAGATAAGGAATACTGTCAGCAGATAAGTAACAGAGATGTGACATGTAACCAAACTCATCATTTAGTGACTTAAAAGCACATGAAGAAATAAAAAAATTCAAAAGGTTTTAGTCCTCAGGACTTTTTGTGTGTTCATTTTGGTGTGGGTTATTTTTTTTATTTAGACATCTGTACACTTTGACTTACAATGAGGGGCCTTCTCCACTATTATTATGGTATTTTACCCTCAGTAAATGACAGGCATTATTGGTATATAGAGATACATTACACATTCTCTCACTGGAAAGCCTTCATTGCATGCCATTAGATAACAGCATGTGTTCAGTAGCTGTGGTCTCTTAGCAACTAAATCTGTCTCTTTCTTCTGAATTCTCCTTTTGTGACCCAGAGTCAGGTCTTTAGACGTAAACCTCAGCCCACTTTTCTATTTCCAAGACAGTGAAAACTGGAATGTTTTGGGGTGCTTATATAAAGTCCATATAGTACAAATTATGTCCTTCTAAATCTGTTGCATATATTGAAAATGGAGATAAATTTGTATTTCATAATTTAATAATAAATATGCTGTTAAAATTCTGCTATCTTGTCATATTGTTGGCAGTGGCATGCCAATGTATTTTAATATGAAATGTGGCATTAAGAAAACACACAATTAAAATCTGCAAATTTGGCAGTATTACCCTTTTCACTGATGTAGCGTACCCTTTTCACTCATGTAGA